>CM045742.1:4722500-5005000 GCA_024760905.1 Plotosus lineatus | reverse complement strand
ATCTTGGACAGGTCCACCTGATGCCATCCATCTTGGACAGGGATCACATTGGCTAGGAGGGCTGATGCAGCTACCTTCCATTGCCTATTATGGAGCTGAATGTACCATGATGCTTTTCGGGTAAAGTACAGATTTACTGTTTTTTTCTTTATTTGTTGACTCAGGCTTTTAACCTTCCATAAACATTTGTAAGATTATAACTGCTAAGAAGATGTGGTCAACACACACACACACACACACACACACACACACACATGTGATTTTCAGTGTGAGTGAGAAGAAGAAATGGGCTCGAGTGATATCACAAAGGAATATGGCCAAACCCATCTACCATTGGTACGATATTGAAGTAGAATGAAGTCTTAAAAGGTATGCTTTTATAATTTTTAAAGGGTTCAGGAGGTAGTATTGTTAAACCTGGAGTGTATGCATTGGACCCAGAGATGCAGGAGATATATATATATATATATATATATATATATATATATATATATATATATATATATATATATATATATATATATATATATAAAGCAGGATTATACAAACAATACTGCTCTGAATTCTGCCAAACTTTGAGGGATGGAGTTTGGGCCTGGAAAGAACCTGTTAGATTTTGGAAGTGATGCAATTATGTTGAAAACAAAAATTCCTAAATATCCTTATTTTTAGCATGATGCGGAATGTTCGTTCCGAAATCCATGAGGGGGAGACATTTTATAATCACTTTACCCAGTTACAATAATCCACTTAAGCCTGGTGGTGAAAACCTTGCACTATGATGGCCCTTTTAGTTTGTATTATTTTGTGTAACATTTCTTGGTTTGTTCTAATGTATTTTTATGTCTAATGTCATTCAATAACAGTCAGGAGTTTTTTTTTTCAGCTAGAGTGAGTGTTGCATCCTGCAGAAAACAATCACATATTTATTTCAGCTCACAGTAAATGAAATCCACAACACTGGATCTCTGCTGCATTGTTTTAATGAGGCTAATGGCCATGTTCAGTGCTCGCAACTGTGCTGCTCCTACCTAATGGCTCTGCCTTATTGTGAAATACATGCAAAATATATTTTCCTGGATCTGTCAGAAGGATATCTGAAAACTCTGGCATTGGCTGAAGCCCAATAAGACAGCAAGATCTAATAGGAATTGGCTGGCCATAGCTCTCACAGACAGAGGTCTCAGGAGATCATACATTCAATGACTAATGGCCTGCTTTAAATGACTGTATATAGCTTGAAGTGTTTGAAAAATAAATTGCTGGATTCTTTACAGCTGGATTTTTAGGCCGGTGGATCGATTGACGATGTAGGTGACTTTGGTTGCATTCCATCCTCAAGCATCTTGACAACCTAGAGACCTACACTAAGGTTTCAAAGACTTCTGCACAGTCTTGAACACAATAGTTCGGTGGCTAGTCAAGGATGATTATGAATCTGTATATAGATGAAAAATGTTCATCAACTGGCCCACATTTTTTCCTGCTATACATGATACATAGATTGCCCATTTGAAGACAGTGATTTTTCATTACTGACACCAGTGGAGGACCAGGGTATGATTTCTAATCCATAAACCTGTACAGGTCTTTAGGAAACTGCTTCTCCTCCTATTGAAACCCCGCGCTTTCAGTGCATGTGCTGAACAATTCTGTCTGCGATAACTGGTTGCCCTTATAAAGTTACCTTCAATTTCACTCCATTCATTCCAGGGGAGTGTTTAAGAAATGTTGTAGATTTTCTCTTAATAAACAAAATAAAAACAACAACAACAACAACAAGTTTCATATGAGGATAGAACCGGGCTCAAGATGGTTAATTCAATAAAAAAAAAAATAATAGCGATTTAGCTGTTTCTCAAGAGAAAGACAAACAAGGGGGAAATTCTTTTTTAAATGAAATATGTAATATTTCTCTTAGAAAAGATAATGGTAGATTTTATTTCTGAAGCAATTTAAAGCTTGATGACTCAGTCAATGAAATCCAACCTCAAAAGCAGTTCAGCTAGAATTTACACACCAGTACATAAGTTAGGATATACAGTGGTACTTTGACTTACGAGTGTGTTTTATAACAAGTTTTCCATGATACGAACTTCGATCCACCAAAAATCTGCCTCAGCCAACCAGCAAAATTTTGATTTACGAGCTTTGATGGGGAAATGGCTTTTCCAGGCTGATTAGCCTCATATTCTTCCGCGTGTATTCCTCTGCTCTCTAAGTACGCCTTGTGCAGTGCTTTCCAATTATTTTCTGCGATGACACCTATAGGAAGAAAAAAACAATTTCACGCCCCGCCCTCCCAGCCCACCCCAGCACTCTACACGTAACTATAAGTACTGTTTACTGCACTTAATATCCTTTGCTTGGTGCTTTTTCCCTACACCATAGGCCACTGCCACCTAGTGCCACCTATGGTGTAGGGAACACAGTGAGAGTGCCACTGCCACCTACTGTAGAGGATGCACATTTACACTTAATTCTAGAACAGTATAGCAAAAAAAACCACGCCTCCCCCCGTTCCCCGAAATCACCCCCCCAAGCAAGGCATGTCGCACTACTTGAGAAGCACTGGCCTTATGGAAGCTCGCCACGAGCCTTTCCTCACTGGCATTTGTAGCGTGCACACGCTCAAAATTCACTTCCTCCTCCCCTTCTGTTACGTACCACCTCATGCCTGCCCACTTGACATCTTCACGCAGTTGATGATTGTAAGAGTTAGTTGACTTACTGTTTATTCTTGTTTTATTATTAATTATTATTAATGTTAATGTATATGTATTACTATTATGAAATATAGAATAATATATATATAATAAGTTTGTATGCACATATTTTTACACACACACACACACACACACACACACACATATACACTAATATATATATATATATATATATATATATATACACACACATACACACACACACGTGTTAGTGTCAGATTATATGAGTTTGGGAGGGGCTTGGAACAGATTAATTGGCTTTCTATTATTTTCTATGGGGATTTTTGTTTTATCTAACAAGCATTTTGACTCACAAGCTCACCTACGGAACAGCTTAATTTCATAAGTCAAGGTACCACTGTAGTTTTAGCTACAAAAAGTAATTGAAATGCTGGATATTCTTCTCTCCTCTACATGCAAATCTTCAAAGACATTTACTGCAGATGTATCACAACATTCATTGGATGACAGTGCTGACTGCGGTATCTTTTCTCTAGAGTTTGGGGCTATCCTGTGCAGCCCATGACTTCAATCAGGGGTGGTTTCAGTCTCTCACTGAACATGTTCCTGTGATTGATCAGCAAGTTGTGAAGCAAGTAGAAGGTATTGTTTACTCTTTTCTTTATTTTGGACAACATTCCCCTCTGCAACACCACTATCAGAGAGTCCAGCTCCATCCCACAATGTTACCAGCTTTGCGAATCGATTTGTTCAGTCTGTTTGCTTCTGCGACCCTCAGCCTGCTTCCCCAGCATGGAACAGTAGAGAGAACAGTGCTGGCCACAACAGACTCCAGTTGGCCCTCTTTAGTTGCTCTTTCGTTATTGTGGTGAGCACTTCCAAGCATTTTTCCTTTTAGTATTGGCTTGAAATTTTAGCTAAAATTTCTACTGCTGGGTAGCATGATAGCATAGAGGTTAGCCAGTCCACTTCAAAGCAAAAGGATAACGGGTTAAGTTAAGGATTTGGCCAGGGCATTTCTGTGTGGAGCTTGCATGTTCTTCCTGTGCTTGCATTGGCCTCCACTGGGTACTTTGGTTTCCTCCCACAGTACAAGGACATGTGCATTAATCTAAATAACTGTACTTCAAGTTGCTCCTAGATGTTCATGTGTGTGTGTGTGTGTGTGTGTGTGTGTGTGTGTGTGTGTTGGGGGGGGGTAAGCTGTTCAGGGTGTACCCTGCCTATACACAATCACCTGAGATGCCTTCAACCACCACCAGAATCAGATCAAAGGCCTTTGCTTAGTGCTGAGAGAGTTGGAGTAGTGTTCCCTACTTTTTTTTTTCCAACCTCGCACAACCAGAGTTTACAGTGATAACAAGACAGATAGAACCCCCATCACCCACCCATAGCAATCAGAAGCCCACAGGACTTCATAATCTGACCAGTCTGGCAGGTTGGACAAAGGTGGCTGATGTGCAGAGAAATGAAAGTCATTCTAATATGGAGAAAATGTTGATTACATGACTCCGTTTGAATCAGCGATTTTAGAGCCAATACAGCCCACAGAATGAAAAGAACCCCCCTGATTTCCAGAGTTCTGGACCCGCTTTGTTGTGCTTGAGTAAAGTATACAAGAACAGGATGTTTCTTGCTGCACCTGGAAGATCCTTTCAACCAGAAAATGAACAGCAAAGCCTTACTCATACATTCCAGCAGCGGCTAGTAAAGCACACGATTCAGCATTCAGCAGCTCACTGATGCAGCTTTAAGTCAACCATGACCACAGCACTCAAAATGATGGTGATTGGCTTGCCGTCTTCTCCCCTTTCCTCTTCAGCCTCTACACAATGGACTTTAGCTACTGCACAGAGATCCGCCATCTTCAGAAGTATTCTGATGACTCTGCTGTACTCAGATGTATCAGTGGAGGTGAGGAGATGGAATATCGGGCTGAAGTGGACTCCTTCATCAGAGCCGATGAGAATCTCAGCAGAATCATCTGCACCTTAATGTGACAAAGACCAAGGAACGATCTGATTGTGGATTTTAGGAGATCTAAAACACCAGCGACCCATGTTTCCATACAAGGTGACAATGTTGAAATGGTGGAGGATTACAAATACCTTGGAGTTCATACTGACAATAAACTGGACTGGGTTAAGAACAGTACCAAACTTTACAAGAACGGCCCAAGCTGTTTCTATTTTTTGAGGACTTCGTGGTTGTTTAGCATCTGTCGAGCACTACTCAGGATGTTCTATGAGTCTGTTGTAGCCAGCTGTTGCATGCTGGTGCAGCAGGCTGAGGGTCGCAAATGCTAACAGACCGAACAAACTGATCCGTAAGTACAGTAACATTGTGGGGATGGAACCAGACTCTCTGCCGGTGGTGTCGGAGATGAGATTGTTGTCCAAAATAAAGACAATATTAAACAATACCTCCCACCTGCTTCACAATCTGCTGATCAGTCACAGGAGCCATTCAGTGAGAGCCTGATACCACCGAAATGTCCGCAGAACCACACAGGAAATCATTCGTACCTGTGAACATTAAACCGAACAAAACTCGTCCCTATAGCAACAACATCCCCTGTAATATATTTATATATATTCTGCTGTTCATAATAATAATAATAATAATAATAATAATAATAATAATAATAATGATAATAATGTACATATCCCTCACTGACTCCATTCATTCTCTACCCAATTATATAGATATTATTGCCACGTATGTATATGTGTGTATATATTTCAATATGTAAACTTGTGTAGCTATATACACTAACATTGATGTTTGTAATTTTTCTTATATTGAGACTTTTATCTTATCTTAATTTTATTCTTTACTTGGTTTGGAGAAACTGTGTGCACACAATGTTTTCCGGCATCAATGCTGTTCTGATCCTGCTAATCCCACAAGGGAAATACATGTCTCAGCATTTAACTCATGCAAAATGAGTCCACACACACACACACACACACACACACACACACACACACACACACACACACACACACACACATACACAATCGTACTTTTCTCAAGAGTGCTTCAGCCATAAATGTTGAGGGAAGGAAGGTGCAGCTCACCTTCCTACATTTTTCCCACAATGCTTCGGTCCCAAAGTCGGTTCTCTAAGTGTAAGGTTATGGCCTGATGTAATTTGCATGTCTTTGGATTGTGGGTTTTCTAGTCAAAACAACATGATGAAATATTAAGACCTTAACCACCCAATCAGATAGCATTTTACTCATGTCAATCATGTGGCAGCATGCTAATGGTTGTGTGTAGCATTAATAACATAAATCACTGGCAGTGCATTTCGGCACAACTTTTTTGACAATGCCTACCATGAGCTTGACCAGTCTTGCCTTTTTTTTCAATCTCATGGCATTAATATTCATGGCATTACCCGGTGTTGCAACATATCCTCTCAATGTTCTGTAAGGTGAACATTAACCCTTGCTTGCTCCAGAACCAGGTTCACGCAGCCATAATTACCATGTTAACTTGATTAACTAGATAGAAGTGTGCAAAATAAACATACCTCATACATATGGTAGAGTAGTGGTCAGCATGTCTTTCTTACGGCATGAAGATCCTGGGTTCGAGTCAAAGCCTGGGGTGCTTCGGTTTGTAATTTGCATTCACTCACTCTGTGGGTTTCCTCCAGCTACTTGTTTCCTCCCACAGTCCAAAGACATGCATAATTACCCTAATTGTGGGAATGTAAATATTTGCCTCTCTTTGCCCTGCGGTGATCGGTACACCTGGCCTTTATCCACTGTTGGCTGTGATAGGTGTCAGTCTCTGTTACACCAGTAGGTTAACAGGTGAGTGAGTGACCAATCCCTCTATTCTCAGAAAGCAGGTCATTTCTCTTCAGGATGTCAGTATGACCTTGACCTTGAGATGTTAGGTACAGGATTGAGTAGATGTTATTCTCAGGAATGAATTAAAACAAAAGGCTGCAGCATTGCCAAGCTAAGTGGTATTCTACTGACACATCAATGCTACCTCGAATATTTATTTTATAGTATACAGACAGTTTTCCCTACTCATAGCAATCAAGCTAGTGCTTTCCGAAAGAAACAGAGACACATCAGTCTGAAGTGAAAACACGGGGTGGTGTATTCATTATAAATTTCATCATAACGGCTTTATAACAACACAAGACCTTTATGTGAAAATGCTATTAAAGGGAAATGAATATGGAGTACAGGGGCGTAGGAGCAAGGGCAAAATGCTAAGAATGCTGAATTGCAGTGCCACCAGCTCTACATGTCCTTTAAATTTTGATTGTGGAGAATTGCTTACACTGTTATGCGTGAATATTACTTTTTATTAAACACAAATGAAACTCTCTCTCTCTCTCTCTCTCTGTCACTCACTCTCTGCTCACTTATTCTTGTACCTTAAAAGGCACACATAATCAACAATGCACAGTAGGGGTCTTGAGTGCCTCCTATGGGTACAGAAGACACATCTTCATACAAAATACAACACAGACATGATCATGTGACATCATTGCATATGCAGATAATAAGACTATAAACCCAGTCAAGAAATAAATAAATAAATAAATAAATAAATAAATCCCCTCTCAATTCTAGTTTCATTTGTTCAGCAGGGCACAGATGACAATTATGTAGTCCATTACCTTCTATTAAAAATAAACAAATTCTCACAGATGACAACAAAAATCACATAAGATTTTAATATGTACTCATTTTCCCTCAAGGAATTACATCAAAATTTAGAGATCAGGTTTGAAAAATCAGTGCACAAACAATTATTAGGGGAGTAAACAACCTAAACAATTGTTCGGTGAGTAATTAGTCACACAATGCACACAAGCTTAGGTAAAAAAAAACCTTTATATAGGAAAAAACAAAACAAAAACAAAAACAGTTTGGTGTTGTGGACCGCTCAAGTGTTGAACATTGTACTGAGACGATAGGACACCAAGCATGACCTGGGAGAAGTAATTGTTGCCGCTCATTAGCCTGGGAAGAGCCATATGAAATTCATCACTGTGCAGTGAGGCAGACTGCAGATAAAGTTCATTTAAGACTTGCCAATCATCCCAGGAATGGGGGCATTCCAGTAAATTCATTTCAAGCTCAAACTGATTCACACTCACAATAAATTCTAATGCAATAAAAAAAAATGTAGATTTGTAATGAGAGTGGAAGGAGCCTCTTCCACACAACATAGGAAATAGTGCAAAAAGGTCCGATACAGGTGCTGCTTTTAATTACCCATCTGCTCCTATTAGGATGTAAAAAAATTAAAGAAAAAAGGTTGTGTCATTTGATGGATTTATGAGATGGTTGGAATTTTGGCCTTTTAAGGTCACTAAAGGTTAAACGGGACTCGCTCTCAATGGAATGTCCATATAAGGTTTCCTATTAGTGTTCCATGGTAATAGTGTGTCTACTAAAGAGAATCAGAGTAATTTATTGGTATTTATTGATCCCGAAGGACATTGTGTGCAGAGTTGGATAAAGTGAGATAAAGTATCGTGAGAATATTTAGGATGACATATACAGGTATACCTCAGCTTATGTTGTTAATTGGTTCCAGGAGAGATGATGTAAGTTGAAAACAACTTAACTCGAATTAGCTTGTCTCTAGGCTAGCCCAGGCTAGGCTACGCCACATTTACTTGTACAATATTATAATATATACCGTATTCGGCGTAATAAGTGCCCTGCACTAATAAGCACCCCCCCCACCCATGTTTTTGGTCTTAGGTCTAATAACCGCCCATGTATACTGGGAGCAAAATCGTAAATCAAACTTCCAAATTTTATTCGCTCGGTCTCTGTAACCGTAAAATAAGGAACATAGGGTGACGTATAAAACTAGAATCTCTCCTTCTCTTCTAGCTCACATCCTGCCTGTAGGACATAAGCACTAACAAAATTGAACATCACACCTTCAATTTCTAACTTGAGACTCATCACGCTGTCTGACACTCTTCACTTCTAGAACATTCCTGACAAAACCTGACTCCTACTCCATTTCTCTTCCCATCCACACCATGAAAAAACAGTTTAAACCCTGTTCCTAAGCTTCTAGCCTTGCTACCTTTCCACCTGGTCTCCTGAACACACAGTATGTCCACCTTCCTCCTCTGCATCATGTCAGCCAGCTCTCTACCTTTTCCTGTCATAGTTCCAACATTCAAAGTCCCTACTCTCAGTCCTTGACTCATGCCTTTCCTTTTCTCTCTCCACCTATGGACACGCCTCCCACCCCTCCTTCTTCGACCAACAGTAGTCCAAATTCCACCAGCACCTTATTGGTTAACAGCACTGATGGCAGTCGTTGTTAACCCGGGCCTCGACCGAACTGGGTTGGAAGTCATATTAATGATTCAGATATTTGATTTGGCATAAGTTTTCATCGGATGCCCTTTCTGTCACCACCCTCTGTATTTATTCGGACTTGGGACGGCATGAGAAAGAACACTGGCTTGTGCCTCCCCTCACGGGAGCATTTCTTCACTTTTCCACTTCATGACCATGCACTTAATTTTTCGATGTTATCAGCCTTTCCAGAAACCATCATTTTGGATTTATTGGTTTTGATTTTAAGGCCGGCTTTCTCTGTAGCATTGTTAGCAATGTTAGGCTATTCTGAAGGTTCTGAAAGCTTTCTTCTGTCAAGTCGATGTCATCAACAAGTAAGAAAGGTAAAGTCCTGTGGGTTTTTTACACCCGAGCCTAGTGGCTCATCAGGCTGGTGCTTATCCTCGGTTTTTATAGCGCTGAGCGACTAGGAGTTCAACTCCTCCTGGATGGGATACTAGTCCATCGCAGGTTACCTTCCCAGTAAATTTTTACTGGTACAATTTATACTGCTGGGTGAACAGAGACACACTGGTGGTTCAGACCTTGCCCAGGGACCTTAGCACAGTGGGGGTCTAACAGGGATTTGAACACCCAACCTCTCGATCATGAGTGCAGCAATCTAACCGCTACGCCACTGGCTCCACACGTTGTCAACAAACTGAATGTTATTGATGGACCGGCCATTGATGGAAACCCCACCCATGTTCTCCTGTACATGGTAAAGGATACGTTCAATGTATGTAATGAAGATGAGAGGGGAGATAAGATCTCCTTGCCTGGTACCTTTCTCTTGCTTGAACCAATCACCGATTTGAGAATAGCCCAAATTGACTCATGCATAATGCTGTCAAATACTTTTGTAAAGTCAATGAAGCAGTTGTAAATGAGCCTGTACTGTTTCTGTAAATACTTTTCAGCAATTAAGTGAAGCATGAGGATTTGTTGAGCCATGCTGCGCTCGTTCCTAAACCCGGCTTGTTCTTCCACCAGGAAGGGTTCTGTACCAAACTTAAGCCTTGAGAGAAGGACGAGGATGAAGACTTGGCAAATGTGATTTGTAAGGGAGCGTACGTGATAGTTCTTGCACTCGCTGAGATCTCCTTTTCTTGGAAGAGTGACTATGACTGACTTTGTCCAGTCTTCTGGCAATCTTGTCTCTCTCCAAAATCTTTGCAAATGATGTGTAGTTGTTCTATCACCGTGTCATCTCCTGCCTGAAGAGGTTTGCTGGAATTCCATCTGACCCAGTGCTTTTCCTTGGTTTCATCTTCTTTTCTGCAGCTTTGATTTCAGAGTAAAGGATTGTGTCCCCCTGAGAGACCAAGGGATGGGTGATTGTCCTTAGTTCTTGCACAAAGTCCCTATCATCAATGTAATTTTTGAAGAGATTAGTGCAATACTCAGTCCAGCACCTCAAAACTTCTTTTGATTGAAGCTTATTACCATCAGCATCTCTTTTAGGTTTCAACGTCTTGTTGAGGTCTTTGATAATCATATTAACCTTGTGTGACTTTTTCCCTTGAGCCTTCCTCTCAATATCACAACATTTGTCTTTCAACCAGTTCTTTTTGAGATGCACGGAGAGTCCCGGACCTTATCACAAAGCTCTCAATACAAACTTTTTTTTTTTTTTTTCTGGTGATTGGTGCATATTAAGCTTTGCTCTTCTCTTCTCAGTGGATAACTTAAGCGTGTCTTCCGTAATCCACTTGTTATTGGGTTTCTGAACGCAAGGCATAGTCCCCTCTGCTGCTTTGTGCATTGCTTTATATAAATTGTTTGTTCTTTCTTCCAAATTTTGAGAACTTCTATTACTGTCAATACTTTCCTGAAACTTAGTGCTGAACGCTTTGTGAATAAGGTTGTTTTTGAGTGCTTCGATATTGGTGATGATTCTCACACTCTTCTTAGTTGTTCTCTTGAGTCTGACTTGACATTTGCTAAGGACGAGACTATGATCCGACGTGATATCCACACCCTGATACAATCTACAGTTTCTAATGGCTGTAATTGATCATCTTCGAATTAGAATCATGTCGATCCTGTTGTAACTGCTCTCGTCTAGTGTTGTCCAGGTCCATTTTCTAGTTTATTTTTGCTTAAAACGAGACTTGGCAATAAATAGTTTATGCTTCAGGGTGAATTCCAGTAATTGCCTCCCTTTATCATTTTGTTCTCCATAACCATATCTTCCCATGCTGCCTTCATACCCAGAGTTATCACAACCAATTTTATCATTCCGATCACCCGTGACTATCTTGATGTCCTTCTTGTTGGTATATTTCATGGTGGCTTCAAGTTTATCATAGAATGAAACAATATCTTCTTCACTACTATCTGCAGTTGGAGCATAAACTTGAATGATACAGAGGTTGAGTGGTTGGCCTTTGAAACGTGTAAGAATAATTCTGGAGCTAATTGGGTTGTAACCCAAAAGTGCTTTTCTGGCATGTTTGCTGAGCAGGAACCCGACTCTCTTTCTGTGAGTCTTCTCCTCACCAGACCAGATAACTTCACCCCCACTTAACTCACCACTACCCGTCCAGTGAGTTTCAGACAGACCAAGAATGTCACAAGCATAGGGTGACACTTCATTTTGAAGCAGTTAAAGTCTTTTCCTTGCTCTCTGAGTGTAGGAACATTCCAAGTGCCAATTTTGATCTGATGTTTTGCAATCTTAATGCCATCCTTTCTGTTTGTTATTTATTTTATTTTTTGGGGAGAAGTTGTTTTTGTTTTTGTTTTAACTGATTTTTCGGTAACCAACTTATCAATCCAGCCCTGATTATTCAGCTGGGTATGCGGAACTTGTTTATCCGGGCAATGTCCGAGCCAGCATAGTTCCACATTGTTTTGCATCTCATCGATTTCATTGGTGTTATCTTTTACCGTCATGGTATCTCCATCCCATGCTGAACCCTCCTCCTTTCTCACCCTGCCCTGGGACAGGTCTTTGGCAGGGTTTATAAATCTCTCTCTCTCTCTCTCTCTCTCTCTCTCTCTCTCTCTCTCTCTCTCTCTCTCTCTCTCTCTCTCTCTCTCTCTCTCTCTCTCTCTCTCTCTCTCTCTCTTTCGCTCTCTCTCTCAGTGTTTCTCTCTCTGTCTATCTCTCCCTCTCTGCCGCTCTCTCTGTCTCTTACACACACACACACACACACACACACACACACACACACACACACACACACACACCTCTGCTCAGCCAGACTTATTGTAAATTTACAGACCAACATAATAAAATTCTCACATGTTTGCAGGTCAGAGTGTAACCGTGATTCAATAGTTAATATTCGATATTCTGTGTTCAGCAGTGTGGCGGGACAGTTGGACGTCCGATACCATGTGTTTTAATTTGTTATTTTCAGAAGACAAGACTTCAACAACGTCACTGAGGAATATTATGACAAACTCTCCTTCATTGTATGGCGTTCCGGCCCATGAAATGTTCCAAGCCAGTTGATACGATGCAAGCGTTACGGTCTCTGAACGCGTCATAATTTTTTGGAAAAACTGTATGTGTTGTTCTTCCTGACTTTTCAAAGTGAACAACTTGTGCTTGTGAAGTTCACTCCCTTTAGGAACTTCCTGGTGCACAGAGTGATCTGAAGTGCCACTGAAAATTTGAAGTTTTGAAATGTGCTAATGACGCCTGACATGTATTGCAGAACAGCTTTCCATTACATTCAGAAAAAAAAAAAAAAAAAAAAAAAAAAAACCTCTCTCCTTCTGATAAAATCATTCTGTGTTCATCCTCACATTTTTAGTTTGTATTTTTCCTGCACTTTTAAGAGAACACCACACAAATTGTTTACTTAAAATGATCCCGCCCATACTGGGAAGCTTTGTGGTGTTTTCATCTCACTCACATGCGAATTGCACGAAAATACTGTATTGAACTCGAGTGACGTGAACACGCACAATAAACCCCCTCACAAACTTTGACATGAGCAGAAGAACCACATGAAACCAGGCAAAGAGCCGCATGAGGCTCGGGAACCGCAGGTTGGCCACTCCTGCACTAAACCAATGAGAAGCCTCAACACTTGTCCTCGCCAGTGACTCAGTGTTAACAGAACTAATCTGTTGCTTGGGAGATGGTGCTGATTGGTTGAGAGCTGGATTCATTCCGTGCACAAAGTGATGTGTCTCAGAGTCCATTTTCTAAATCTCAATATCTCAATATGCACAAATTCCTACTTAATCCATATTGTACTGGTGTGAGTATATTTGTGGCGGCTCGGGTGGTTAACATTAAGGCTTAGTGATCGAAAGGTCAGGGGTTCAGGTCCCAGTACTATCAAGCTGTCACTGTTGGGCCCTTGAGCAAGGCCTTTAACCATGAAGTGCTCAGGTGTATATCACAAAAAAAAAAAAAAAAAAAAGTAGCTTGCTCTGGATCACGGCGTCTGGCGAATGCTGCAAATGTAAAATGAATGAGTGTAATTTTGGGGCGCAGATCATTTCAGTTAATTGTTTGTTAAGAGTAATAATTTTATTTTAATAATTTTATGAAGGGCTTCAATTAATTCCTTCAAAATTAACTTCCATGTTTACCTTGAGGTGACTTACCTGGTACAGTGGACACCGCTGCCTAACTAACTGTGACAGGAAACTGATTGCTTGTGAATTTCCATGCAGTTTTTTATTTATTTATTTTTATAGAGTTGGAATCTTCGAGTTATTTTATATAAAAATATCATTCATGCTGTTTGTATTCTTAGTTGTGTTGAATGAGTGTATGATTTAGCAAATTCTTCAATTTTCAATTTTTTAGTTGAGGGTGCTAAAACCAATTTAAATACAGTATTAATATGAAGAACAAAGGTATTCCTCTGACTCTCGTCCCTCTCACAGCTCATAAACTCTGCAAAACACGGCCAAGTGGGAAGGAAAATAATATATTTCTTGAAACAACAGAAACCAATTTATGGCATTTTGGAAAAGAGCTCATCACACACACACACACACACACACACACAGTGATTGCACACACACACACACACACACACACACACACACACACACACACACACACACAAAGACAGCAACAACAACAACAGCAATACAGTTATCCACAGTTTTGTCGCATTTTATCAAGTCCACCTGACATTCATCCTACATGTACAGACGCTTCCCGACTTACGTTCATCTGTTTTACGTGTTTTTTGATTTTACGTTTTTTTTCCCCCAAAAAAAGTCAAATTTGGAGTTTAGACGTACCGACGTAATACGCTGACGTAATGACGCAATGACGCTGCATTCATTGTTTACAAACTACAGACTGAATATATGTGTATATATATATATATATATATATATATATATATATATATATATATATATATATATATATATATATATATATATATATATATATATAGTTACTTTGTAATCATTGTTCTATAATCACCTGAAGAGAGAGGATGGTTTCGCCACCCCTCGAAACAGATCTGTAGTGATAAATGGAGTTTCAATAGAAAGTCTTTGTCCTGTCCTTTTATTTTTGTTATTTGCGCTACCAAAAAGTATTGAGCACTCTCCTACGGAAGGATCTACTCAGAAAATCATATATATATATATATATATATATATATATATATATATATATATATATATATATATATATATATATATATATATATATATATATCAGTTATTTAGCGTGTTACCCTTGTGTTAAGACACCGTCACTGTGATCTTTGTGTTTATACTGTTTTGCGGACTTTTGTAACCCTAAGCAAATATGGTTGGTCAGAAGTGTAAGCCTACTAGCATGGGTGCAAGTCTCATACACAGAGATGAATTAACTATCTGCTCAGATTGTTACAATCTACCATGCATACTCAGTTCAGCAAAGAGAGTTGTAATATGAATGAAAACATGAATGCACATATTACAGAACAATCACAGATATTTATTATCTTTTCTCAGAAGCCTAAGAGTGTATACTTATTTTTATATTTACATTACATTCTTACAATGTTCACCGTACACCATACAGGTCCTGTACAGAACGCAGCTGGAATACCATGTCGTGCTCACCAAGGCCGAAGACATATGGAAACTGTTATTAGCAGAAACATGGAGGAAATAATTATATTTGAAATGAAATATTAATTTAATGTCATAGCGCTACACCACCGGTGTTGTGACTGACCACTGGACACAGAGTTCCCCAGCGAGCCAGTCATGTATGAAAGTGAAACATCCTGCTTTAAGATCATCTCCAGTACAGCGGGATCACAGAGCTGTGTAAGATGGGTGGAACCATCACCAGACACAAATATCATTAGATTATTGCTTCCTGTTATGTTCCAAATCTCCAGGGGGCTCAGGTTTCTCACCACAGAGTTGATAACTGACTATTTGATGAATGAGGTCATCGGGGTTATTGTCAGGTCAGGCTGTCTGGTTCACTGGCTGAAGCATCACCTGCTACTGGTAACCATGTAAACCAGTACAACCTGTGCATGATGCATGATTGAGTGGTCAGTGACTAAACTGGCTCCCCCACCTGGCTTGCTAGGTGAGGAGGGTGTGTGGGCACCCTGCAGGACTAAGAACAAGACCTGTCAAAGGGCGGATGAGTTCCTAGAGGAACCAACGGCCACCCATATCCTGGAGAGGAGATGGGCGCCACCAACATTCCTAAGCCTGAAGAATCACCCATGACATGACTCAGAACACAAATTCCATACTGGATCGGTCAGGGGCCCGGATAAAAACGGCTGTGCTGCCTTCTGATGCCGACAGGGAAAGCAGTGATAAATGGGCTACGAGCAGACATACAAGAAAATATGCAATAAACAAGTTCAGTATTGAACATGGAATGTGAGAACTCTGAAAGATGAAGGGAAGCTTAATTTACTTGCAAATGAAATGTCAACCGTCAGCTGGGACATATTAGGGCTCTCAGAAATGAGGTGGACTGGCATTGGCGACGGGACAACATCAGAAGGGAACAAAATCTGGTACAGCATAAATGAAGAAAAGCATATGAGCGGTGTTGGCTTTTTGGCCAAAAAAGAAATCACAAAATCAATCATGGAATGCTTACCTGTTTCAGACAGAATTATCTCAATGCGACTTGCCGGCAAACCGAAGAATATGGCCGTTATTCAGGTGTGTCCGCCAGTCTCAAATAGTGAAGAACAGGACATTGAAGAATTCTATCATGATCTGGAAAATCAGCAAGGAAAGATATTATAGTCATCCAAGGAGACTGGAACTCCAAAATCGGCCACAATGAAGCCAAAAACTGGAATGGAACAGTGGGAAACTATGGTGTTGAGAAAACAAATAGCAGAGGAAGAAGACTGCTGTAATTCACAAGACGCCACCAACTTGTTGTTGCAAACAGTCTCCACAGATCTTGGTTGAATCCTTCTGGGATTCTGTGGGTAGGTAGAATATTCTCGTAGTGAATATTGATAAAAAAGGAACTACCCTTAGAAATCTCAAAAGCAAATTGAAAATCGGCAACATAAGTGGAAATTGCTACTGTTTTACAATTTGGACATGGAACACTTTCTTACTCAAGCATTATTTAGCTTGGGCAGTTTGTGTTTATGGATTATATGCTTTGAAGGATGTATTTTTAACAATGTTGTATTTTCATTCATGTAGAACACTCCCTCCTTACTGATAGACTAAGAAATGCCGCGGTTTGCGAAAAAACTGGCATCACTGGCATGTTCTGAGATCAGATTTTTCCAGAAAAACCACCTGGCATTCACCTAATGGACTGGTACACAACCAGATTGACTACATCCTGGTAAACAAGAAACATGCATCAGGGATAAATGCGCCAAAAAGTCAATGTTTCAAAAAATGAGATATTGGATATTATGACCTGCAATATTATGACCTGGTTCTTCTTCACTTATCCCATAACATCTGGGGATGTCGTTGGGGCGCCTTCATGGCGAGACTTGGGCTGATTTGGCCTGGGGGGCCCATTCCTCTCCAGGTTATTAACTAATGCGAACCTATGGGCAATTTAGAACGGCCAATTAACCTACTGTGCATGTCTTTGGATTGTGGGAGGAAACCGGAGCACCCGGAGGAAAGCCATGCAAGCAGGGGGAGAACATGTAAACTCCACACAGAAACGCCCAGGCCGGGAATCGAACCCATGATCTGATTATGATGGGATTTAAATTGAAACTCTGCAGAATGCAATCCAACAAAGAAAAGAAAACCAGATTTGATGTTGACAAGCTGAAAGACCCAAATATAGCATCTAAGTACAAAACAGACATTGCTGGCCACTTTGCCCCTCTTCTCCTCCATGAGAAGCAGGATATTCAGAATGAAAGAGCGATTGAAGTTCTTGGAAAGGCAAAGAGAATTAAGAATCCATGGATTGCTGCTGAAAGAAGAAGGAGAGGCGGGAGGCGTGTCCGTAGGCAGAGAAGGAAGAGGAAAGGCGTGAGTCTAGGACTGAGAGTAGGGACTTTGAATGTTGGAACTATGAAAGAAAAAGCTAGAGAGCTGGTTGACATGATACAGAGGAGGAAGGTGGGCATACTGTGTGTTCAGCAGACAGGTGGAAAGGTAGCAAGGCTAGAAGCTTAGGAGCGGGGTTTAAGGTGTTTTATCATGGTGTGGATGTGAAGAGAAATGGAGTGGGAGTAATCTTGAAAGAGGGTTTTGTCAGGAATATTCTAGAAGTGAAAAGAGTATCAGACAGAGTCTCAAGTTAGAAATTGAAGGCATGATGTTCAATGTTGTTAGTGCTTATGCTCCACAGGCAGGATGTAAAATAGAAAAGAAGGAGAGATTCTGGAGTGAGTTAGATGAAGTGATGCAGAATACACCCAGAGGTCAAAGAGTGGTCATTGGTGCAGACTTCAATGGACATGTTGGTGCAGGCAACAGAGGGGACAAGGAAGTGATGGGCAGGTTTGGTATCCAAGACAGGAACGCAGAAGGACAGATGTTTTAGATTTTGCAAAAAGGATGCAATGGCTGTGGCAAATACTTTCTTCCAGAAGAAACAGGAGCATAGTCTAATTGGAGACACCAATAGCGATTGGTTCACATCAACAAGGCTGTATCCTCTCACCCACTCTGTTTAACCTGTTTCTCGAAAGAATTATGGTTGATGCTTTATCAAACTATAACGGTGGCCCAAGCAGTGGAGGAAGAACCATTCATAACTTGCATTTCACAGATGACATAGGCCTTATTGCAAACACTGAGGAAGAGTTGAAAACAATCACTGCAAGACTGGATGCAACTGCACACAGCTATGGAATGGAAATCAGCAGCGAGAAAAGCAAAGTGATGGTTCCGGGTAGAGGCGAGATGTGTCAGATTGTTGTGCCTCTTAATGGAGAATATCTGGAACAAGTAAAAAGATTCAAGTATTTGGGCTCAGTGATCACAGAAGAGGCGACAAGTGAGGATGAAGTGAAATGCAGAATTGGCGCAGCATCGAGTGCCTTGGAAAAACTGGAGAAAATCTTGAAATCCGAATCTGAAACGGAAGATACGACTCATGAATGCAATGGTTACCAGTATTCTGATGTGTGGATGCAGAAGTTGGACGACAACAGAGAAAATATACAAGAAGATCGAAGCTTTTGAAATGAAATGCTACTGCTGTCTACTTGGTATCTCATAGAGAGACAAATAAACAAATAAGTTTGTTTTGAACAAGATCTGTGAAATTAATGCCAATAGCCACCCAGAGCGATTCATGGAAGTCGTAATGCGAAGGAAGCTTATTTTCTCTGGTCACCAAGTGAGACGAGATGCTTTAACAAAATGGCTTATGCAAGGAGCCATCAATGGAACGAGGTACCAGGGTAGACCACAGTGAAATTTGCTGCATGATATCCAGGATTGGTCTGGAATTGCCAGTATGACCAGACTATATCACCTGACAGAAAACAGAGTGGAATGGTGAAGAAGAGTCAAACAGTGGATGCGCAAATGGTCTAATCGACTACGGTCTCAATGATGATGAATGGTGATGAACAAGTTTCCCTGTAAAACATTTAGTTATGTGTTAAAAATAGATTATGGATGCATATAGCACCTCAAGAATTTTTAGTAGCACTTACAGATTTTTATTATTTGTAATTTGAACATCTTGAAGGTTTCTGATTGTTTTAATTTGATAATTATTCCTCATGACGAGCACCTGGGACTCTGGTACCATCAAGGCCATGTTTTGCAGAGGTGCGACTGACCTTGAGTGATGCTTTTAATTTTCAATATCATGTTCTATTTGATATATTATTATAGATTTAGTTGGAAACAAGATCACGGGATGATTTTTCTGGAATAAATATAGCCTTGAAAGTGAAATTAAGTTTTTGTGACAAGACTTTTGTTCAGAGAAAAAACAGGAATACAGATGCTCCCTAGCTTACGAACAAGTTAGGATCTGTTTGTTAGATGAATTTGTTCGTAAGTTGTTATCGGGCGTTCTTTAGATGGGGACATGTGTTTAAACCCTGTATAAGTGACCTATACGAGTTTGTATTGTATATAATATCTCTCTCTCTCTCTTTCTCTCTCTCTCTCTCTCCATAATCATCTGTACATTATCAATATCATTATGTCCCGTGTTTAAACTCCTGGTTCCTCTCAAGCACAGCACACCAGATCTCATCAGATTTACAGAGTATCACGCTTATCCAGTTCACAATAATACTGGAGTCGATCTGTTTCTTCTTTGAAAGTTTTGGCGTGAGTTCAGAAATTAATCGTTCTGATTCTCTTCCTTGACCTCCGTATGGTGTAAAGCATGTGTCATCCCCGTCCCTCTGCCGGAGCCTAGTATTAAGTGTACCTCAGGATAATGTTTAATCATATTTCATACTTATATTTATGATATATTTTTCTGTAGATTTTATTCAATTTCTATTTCTACATGTTCTTCAATTTCATTTCACTTTCTGTTTCACTTTTGACCTCGGCTAGCCCTGTTCGTATGTCTGGATGTTCGTAATACGAATGTTCGTAAGTTGGGGACTGTCTGTATTTATATTTAAGAAGCGCAAAATATTTAGCACCATCAGAGAGTCATTTCAAGTCATGGTAAACAGGTTGGTGAGACGTGGCTTTCATGGTCGGGTTCCCAGCAAAAAAGGCGTCCCTTCCAGATCACAGCGCACAAAGCATGACTTCGGTTTACACAACTGCAGCTTTACCACCTGTCCAGCATGGAGATGAAGGATGATGATTTGGTTTTGCTTTACAGCTGCAGGACCTGCACGGAAACTCAGTCACTCAGGCAACAGTTGTGCCAGTGGTGGAATTAATGCCAAACAGATGGCAGTTACCCACGGTCCAGCACATTGTGTCTAAGTATTAATGTAAAATCTTATTAAGATGCAGGTGTCAATAATGATGGAAAGATAATGAAATAAAACCATTAATGAAAAAGAAGCTTCTTTTAAAAAAAATAAGCCTTTAAGGTTTTGTGAGAATAATGTATATGCCACCACATTTATTTATTTATTTATTTTTAATGTTTTGATTCCATTTGTTTTTCCCTGAAATAAGTTTTGGACATCTTGGCAGGTGGCTGATGAAAGAGGAGATGCTGGGCAGTCACTTAGTTAAAACGAAAAAAAAATCCCACAAATGCTTGCTTCTTTCTTTTCAGCTTCCGATAAAAAGGTAATAAATGTTTTTTTCCCAATCATTTTTACACCTCACTGATGCATCATTTTGCGGTAATGAGAGTAAAGTGACAGAAACTGAACGAATAAACTAATGTGTGAGGCTTCATCTGTCAAGACTCCGCCTGTGTGCTGTTGTGTGTGAAAAAGAACCAAAAAAAGTTTTTTATTATATTTTAAATGTATGACAGAAGCATGTTGGCAGTGTGGTTCACACGAGAAGGTCCTGGGTTTAAATCCCCCAAGTGTTTCTGTGTGCATGCTCTCCAAATGTTCTGTGGGTTTCCTCTGGGTCCTCCAGTTTTCTCCCACGGTCCAAAGACCTGCACATTAGTCTCACTGGCTGTTTCCCTCAGTTATGACTGGGAATAGCTGCATGTGTTGGCCCTCCAACACACCTTCTCGCAGTGTCGGTTGAGATAGGCTGAATCTCCCTGCAACCCAAACAGGATTCAGCAAAAGAATGAGTGAGTAAATCTCTCATAAAAACACCTCCAGTTTATATTAAATCTTCTGTGTCCGTTCTTTCTAGCGATATTTTCACAAGCTCATCCTGTTTGCACTGAAGTGACTTGTGACGTTAATGAAAATGTGGGTTTGTGATGAATTGGAATAGTTACAAGACTAATATTTGTTGTTGGAGCAATTTGACATTCCATTTTATTTTTCAGGCCATTCTGCTAATGTAAAAGTCTTGCACTTTCATTGTTTCATTATAAGAAAATAAATTACTGTGGATACAAGAATAGCAAAACAAATTAAATGAAAGAAACTGCTGTAGATTAACTAAATTAAACATGACAGATTCTCACATATTAAAATAAGAACATCTACATTCTCTTCACAAACCGTACAGGCTAATCTACAACATTTTAAAAAAAAAAAAAAAAAGAAAAAAAAAGTTTCTGCTCCTCTGTTCGTTGCTGTCTGTAAAGATACAGGCTCATTATCTTACTGCTTTCAGACTGTGATGAAGAATAAATTAGTTTTCTCTACTTCAACTTACAAGCCTTTCAAGAAGAGGGGTGCATGGGTATGGGGGATGTCTAAGAGGGGCATTTGCATAGCACGTATACTCTTCTGACAACAACTGTCACAGTATAGGCAGGACCACTGGAGGCTAAATGTAGGTGGGAAAAAAAACGAGAATTTTATTTTGAGCTCCCAGGCAGCAGAAAATCAGAAAGCAAATACAAGATCTAGGCATCGGCGGCAGGCTGGTATAATCTGCTGAGGCCAGGCTGGCAGGGAGACAGACAAGCAGAATGATCTTGGAGCTGGTGCAGACAGAATCACAGGTAGTGACAACATCACTGAACCAACACTGGGGAGATGTTTTTTGGAGTATAAATAGGAGTGTTGGTTAGGAACAGGTGTGATGAGATAATTGGTAGTGGGGGAGGAGACAAGGCCACGCCTGTCAGCCTGGAGAGACACATGGGGAAAAAATACAGAATAACAAAACCGGGATCGGCTCCCCTAGTGGTGAAACATGCAGAATCATGACAACAACTTCCCTCAACATTTTGTAATCTGACTGCAGGAATTATTGTTGGATGTCACATGTATTGAGTGGTAGTTTTACAGAAGCCCAACTTTGTGTCGCTGTGTAATGATGACATCACCTATTGATAACTGTGCTCACTCTGATGCAATACATGATAGACACCTTGGGCCATCCCACCCACAAAGAACATGAATAATATCAAGCAATGATATTATGAGGAGGCTTAGCACAGGGTCTGGGTTCAAGTCCTGCCCCCAAGAGTTTCTCTTGCTATCTCATGCTAACTAGCTACAAGTTTATTGCTATCATATTCAGAACAACGGTGGGATGGTGAATTGTCTGTGAATCTGCTGACAGATGTAACTTTAGTTGTAAAGTTTCTGAGGCTTACATGCTTGGGGATGGTTAATGATTGGCCATTCTCTTTTTGTGGTGGGGGCTCAGTGATAGGTCAATCAAGTTGATGCTGTTCGATGGTGTTAAGGCCTGGGCTTTGTCCAGTTTTTTTGATTTCTTCGGTACACCTTGGAAAACCATTTGGGTTCATCCCCTTAACCCTGTTGAAGGAAAATTGTAAATCTACAGCAGAACTACACATACATGTATTTATTAATTCTCTGAAGCATGGCGGCCTTGTGATGGTTCAATTAGCTGTCCAGAGCCTACCCTGCTTTCACATGGAGTCAGCTGTGATAGGCTCCAGCCTCCCTGTGACCCTAATAAAGGATAAGGTGGTTCAGAAAATAAAATAAAATGCATGTCTAGGAGTTTGGCCGTATGAGTGGTATACACCAGTTTGTTTGCTCAACACAAAATATTTGATTATTTAAGTAAAAGATCTACCCCCACACACACACACACACACACACACACTTTTGTGGAATGGCTGATGATTGTTGAGCATCAACCAAATGCTTGATTGTGTGGTCAGTCATAATTTGCTGGTTGCCTGTAAGATTAGCTCTGTCTTCCATCACAAAGTCTCACACGACCCACGAGTCAAAATTCCTGCAGTGGGCATTGGGCACACTTTTCAAATGGCTTTTATTACAATTGATTTTCAATCCTGGAGTCTTCACAGTTGGAATTTGGCCCATCAGTTACAGTCAGGGCTGTCCCCACTCCTGCCGCATTATGAGTATGTGCAGGCCACAGTATCGCAGGTGCTCCGGTGCAGTTCTCATTTTCTGAAAATCCCTGCAAGTGAAACCTCCATAGGAGGAAAACCCAGAACTGATTTATCACGCTGCTTTTGTTATGCTGCACAACAATTGAAATGAGGAAATATGCTTCATTTAAATCTGCGGTTCAAAACCATAAATCTTTTTTATCTTTTCCACTCATAGAACGCCGGGTGTGTTGTAGAGCAGACTCAGCCAGTGGAATGTGAGTCAACCAAACAATCTGTGAGCTTGATAAAGAAACAGATAAAGTATATATCAGAATTAATGCAGCCATGAGAGGGGGGGCACACAAGCCAGTGTTCACCCTCACGCCGGTCTCGAGCCCGGAAAAATGTAGAGGATTGCATCAGGAAGGGCATCCGGCATAAATCCAATGCCACATGAAACATGCGACGCAAAAATACGAATCCCATACCGGATCGGTCGAGGCCCGGGTTAACAGCGACTGCCATCAGTGCTGTTAACCAACAGGGTGCTGGTAGAAATTGGACTACTGTTGGTTGAAGAAGGAGAGGTGAAAGAAGGAGAGGTGGGAGGTGTGTCCTTAGGAAGAGCGAAAAGAGGAAAGGCGTGAGTCTAGGACTGAGAGTAGGGACTTTGAATGTTGGAACTATGACAGGCAACAGAGATGAAAATGTTGAGGTTCTCTTTGGGAGTAACGAGGATGGATAGGATCAGGAATGAGGACATCAGAGGGACAGCACATGTTAAAGGTTTTGGAGACAAAGTCAGAGAGGCTAGATTGAGATGGTTTGGACATGTCCAGAGGAGGGATAGAGGGTATATTGGTAGTAGGATGCTGAGGTTGCAACTACCAGGCAGAAGGCCTAGAGGAAGACCAAAGAGGAGATTTATGGATGTGGTGAAGGTTGACATGAAGGTAGTTGGAGTAAGAGTAGAAGATACAGAGGATAGGGTGAGATGGGGGGATGGTTTGCTGTGGCGACCCCTGAAGGGAACAGCCGAAAGGTAAAGAAGAAGAAGAAGAAGACAAAGTATATATCAGAATTTCCTCATCACTATTCCGTCACTTGTACTATCTGGGCGTGGGGGGTGGAGCCACCTCCTCTAATCTGCATTGCTTTGTGGTAACAGCACATGTTTCTTCTGTTCCAAGGGTCTGATCAGTGGAGTCCTTTATCTGTTTTTTTTTTTTTCTTTTCACTGCCATGCAGTGGAGGAGCTTGCTTTCTTCTTCCCAGTGTTGTCAACACCTTCTCCTAGCTTCAAACTTTAATGGGGTCCAACTCCATCAGACGAAAACGTGGTCTACGTATGTGTTTTATCTTTCACTGTCAGTTCATTTTGGCTGAAGTTTTCATCATTTTGTATCTTGTTTAGAGTCTCTGTTCATTTATCATAATAATAACGGGATAACGTTTCTCCAGAAACAATTTTGAACATTTGTGATAACATCGCAGTGTGTCAAAAAAACAAAGAAATTCAAGATCAAGTGTACCGAAAATGGAACAAAAGGTATACAATTGTTCTCCAACTGCTCTCCGGGCAACTCAGTGTGTGCCAGTCAATTGCTCAGTATGTGTGCGTGTGTGTGCGTGTGTGTGTGTGTGTGTGTGTGTGTGTGTGTGTGTGTGTGTGTGTGTGTGTGTGTGTGTGTGTGTGCTCACTTTGGATGAGTTGAAAGCACAGGAAATAATATCCCTTGCAGAATTAGTAGAGTATGTAAGTGAAAAAACAAAGAAAATTCAAGAGAAATAAAACTAGTATAGCAGTGCTTTTGGCTCTTTTGTCGCAAAGAAACCATCCAAAGTACCACATTGCTGAACCTCAGTACTCGGCTCCTTTCAGGTTTCCGGACTGAACAACAATTTCAGGTTTTAAACTGTGATGTTGAAGCTGTTAAAACTGCAACATGTGCAGTCACTGACTTCCTTCAAATTGCATCGTCGACACAAGATGTAGTCGACCTGTGTGCTCCTACCTCCGCTTTTATAAGTCGCCCTATGCCACTGTATCTTCTAGAAGAAGGTATTCACCACAGCCATTTCCATCCTTTTGGAAAAAATCTATTAACACCTGTCCTTCTACGTTCCTGTTCTGGATACCAAACCTGCCCATCACTTCCTCGCCCGCTCTGTTGCCTGCACCAACATCTCCATTGAAGTCTGCCCCAATGACCTCTGAGGGTACTCTGCATCACTTCATCTAACTCACTCCAGAATCTCTCCTTCTCTTCTAGCTCACATCCTGTCTGTGGGGCATAAGCACTAACAACATTGAACATCACGCCTTCAATTTCTAACTTGAGACTCATCACTCTGTCTGACACTCTTTTCATCTCTAGAACATTCCTGACAAATCCCTCCTTCAAGATGACTCCGACTCCATTTCTCTTCCCATCCACACCATGATAAAACAGCTTAAACTCTGCTCCTAAGCTTCGAGCCTTGCTACCTTTCCATCTGGTCTCCTGAACACACAGTATGTCCACCTTCCTCCTCTGCATCATGTCAGCCAGCTCTCTACCTTTTCCTGTCATAGTTCCAACATTCAAAGTCCCCACTCTCAGTCCTAGACTCATGCTTTTCCTCTTCTCTCTCTGCTGACGGACACGCCTCCTGCCTCTCTTTCTTTTATTTCAATTCTACAAATTGAGCTAAAGTTATTTATCTATTCCAAGGCACAAACAAATATTAATACATATTTATAGCACAAAGACATACTATTAATTTTATAAAAGTACTGAGCATTAGGCTGCAGATCCAGGCTGGATGGCTTATGATTATTTTATTCATTCATTCTCTGTGCGTCAATGTTTGTGCTCTAACACATGTGCAGGAACCGGAGGCGAGACGAACAAACTGTGCTTTATTCTCACACTCGCACTTTGTTTGATTGAGTGTTCAGCTATTAGTGCTTACTGATTTTATTATATTATTGTTATATTTTATTGTTATATTATAACGGCACAACAATTTCAATTTTATGTGATTGTCCAGCGGAACTCAACTCCTGCTGTGGGGTGTTGCACGTGCCCCCCCCCCCCCCCCCCCAGCCCAGCCTAAACCTTTGCCCATCTCAGCCGACTATGGGCGAGGACGGGATACAACCTGGACAATTTGCCAGGCCATCTCTGGGCCTACAGTCACACAACTATTCATACAGTCACGCCTAGGGGTGGTTTGGAAAAGCCAATTAACTGACTGTGCATGTTTTAGGAACGGCCAGGCTGGGAATTGAACCCAGGACCTTCTTGCTCTGAGGTGGATGTGACAACTACTGCGCCACCATACCATGATGACGATGATAATGATGGTGATGATGATGATGATGATGATGATGATGATGATGATGATGATGATTATTATTATTATTATTATTATTATTATTATTATTATTATTATTATTATTATTTCTGCTTTTAGTGATTTAAAGCCAGAAGCGAATATAAATCAGTTCATTTAATCATCTTTAATGCAAAAAAAACCAACAAAAAAACAAAACTGGGGGTAAAGTGCTGACTTACCAATCCACAGGTTATGGTTTCAAGCCTCACTGTCACCAAGTAGTCACTGCTGTCCCCCCAGTGCAGCGAACTGGGTAATCAAAATCCAGTCATGTCTCTCATGTCTGTGGTGAGAGGTTCATATAGAGGAACCATTACTGTCATTCGTACAGAGGAGGCCATTGGATTGGTCTGTTCATGCCCTGCAATGGCATGGCTGTCCAGGGAGTACTCTGACCTCACACATATTTGGCTGGGATGGGCACCAGCTTCCTTGTCACCATAATTAGGGTTAAGTGGTTTAATAATGAATAAATAAATGAAAATTGTGATGACCTAAATCAAACGTCTTTACCAATTCAATTTAATATCACTAAATCAATTTCTCCCATCTCTAGGGAATCTATTTTTATACTATTTAAAGAAATCAGTGGAGGGAATAATAATAATAATAATAATAATAATAATAATAATAATAATAATAATAATAATAATAGTTGCTCAGCCCAGCAAAATCCCTTTCAGGTACAGGAGCATTACAGTGTAAGCAGACTGATGCTGCATACTGACTCGGAATTTATTGTATTGTTCAGAACAGGAAGAAGCTGCTGTGAAAAGCTGAGTCACTTTCTCCTGGGAGGAGTACAAAAAACAGGACAGTGCATATAATCACTTCCTACTTCTTATTTTCATTACCATTATTTATTTCGGGCGGCACGGTAGCGTGGTGTTTTGCACGTCTACTTCACAGCGATAAGTTCTTGGGTTCGATTTCTGGGCTCAGAGTGGGTGTGTCTGTGTGGAGCTTGTATGTTCTTCCTGTGTTTGTGTGGTGTTCATCCGGTTTCCTCCTACATTACAAAAACATGCAGAGTAGGAAGCTGGCTGTTCCAGCTTGCCGATGAGAGGAGAATGATGGATGAGAATGGTTGTATGAATGTTTGTGTTGGCTATGCCATGGTCTGGTGAGCTTTTCAGGGAGTACTCTGCGTTTGCCTATTGTTGGCTAAGATAGGTTCTAGCCTTTTGGCCACACTCGTAGAAATATGTGGCTCAGCAGATGAGAGAGAGAGAGAGTCAGTGTGTGTGTGTGTGTGTGTGTGTGTGTGTGTGTGTGTGTGTGTGTGTGTGTGAGAGAGAGAGAGAGAGATAGAGAGAGAGACTGTTTACAGAGTCAGTCAGAGATGAAAGGAGGCTTAAATTGCAGCTTAATTTACTCTCTTTAAAGTTGTTTATTCAGTAAATGTTTAATAAATGTGGTGTGCGCCGCCAAATGTGAGCAAAATGCGGCTCATCTGGACCTCCGATCTCTCAAGAAATCAAGTTAAAGTTGAGTTTGGACCTCTGATGTATCAAGCAGGCAATGCGCTTTGAATTCCCCATCTTAAAATGCTATGGCCTCCTGCCTGTGGGGGAAGCCCACAAATGTCAGAGATGTCTATTGGTTAATGTGTTATGTGTATTGTGTGTGAGCGTGTGTGTGTGTGTGTGTGTGTGTGTGTGTGTGTGTGTGTGTGTGTGTGTGTGTGTGTGTGTGTGTGTGAGAGAGAGAGCGAGAGAGAGAGAGAGTGTTGTGTGTGTATGTGTGTTAATAAAAAATGTTTAATAATGGTTTAATTAATAAATATGTTAATAAAATGGTTTAATATGTTAATAAAATGTTTAAATGGTTTAATAAATAATTTTCTTTTACTTTTAACATATATTTCATACAAAATTGGTGTACTTTTATAATTTTTAAAGGGTTTATGGGGTAGTCTTGGGAGCCTTGAACGGATCAGGCATTTTCCATGTAAAATGTACCTCTACTTACAAAACCTCCATTACTCTGGAACGGATTAATTTCATAAGTAGAGGGTCGACTTACATATATATATATATATATATATAATGCAGCCATGAGGCGGGGGGGGGAGGGGGGCACTAACCAGTGTCTCTCCCCCTTATGCCGGTCCCAAGCCCGAATAAATGCAGAGGGTTGCGACAGGAAGGGCATCCGGCGTAAAACTTCTGCCACATTTAAAAATGCAAATGATCAATACAGAATTCATACCAGATCGGTCGAGGCCCGGGTTAACAATGACCGCCATCAGTGCTGTCAACAAACAGGGTGCTGATGGAAATTGGACTACTGTTGGTCGAAGACGTCGAAGAAGGAGAGGCAGGAGGCGTGTCCGTAGGCAGAGAGAGAAGAGGAAATGCGTGAGCCTAGAACTGAGAGTAGGGACTTTGAATGTTGGAACTATGCAAGGAAAAGATAGGGAGCTGGCTGACATGATGCAGAGGAGGAAGGTGGACATACTGTGTGTTCAGGAGGCCAGGTGGAAAGGTAGAAAAGCTAGAAGCTTAGGAGCAGGGTTTAAACTGTTTTATAATGGTGTGGATGGGAAGAGAAATGGAGTCGGAGTCATCTGGAAGGAGGGGTTTGTCAGGAATGTTCTAGAAGTGAAAAGAGTGTCACACAGAGTGATGAGTCTCAAGTTAGAAATTGAAGGCATGATGGTCAATGTTGTTAGTGCTTATGCTCCACAGGCAGGATGTAAGCTAGAAGAGAAAGAGAGATTCTGGAGTGAGTGAGATGAAGTGATGCAGAGTACCCCCAGAGGTGAAAGAGTGGTCATTGGAGCAGACTTCAATGGACATGTTGGTGCAGGCAACAGAGGGGACGAGGAAGTTATGGGCAGGTTTGGTATCCAGGACAGGAACACAAAAGGACAGATGTTGATCGATTTTGCAAAAAGGATGGAAATGGCTGTGGCGAATACTTTCTTCAAGAACAAACAGAAGCATAGGGTGACTTATGAAAGCGGAGGTAAGAGCACACAGGTAGACTACATCTTGTGTAGGCGATGTAATTTGAAGGAAGTCAGTGACTGCAAAGTAATAGTGGGTGAGAGTGTTGCCAAACAGCATAGGATGGTGGTGTGCAGGATGACACTGATGGTCACTGAAAGGTGAAAAAGGCAAAGGCAGAGCAGAAGACAAAGTGGTGGAAGCTGAAAAAGGAAGAGTGTCGTGTTGTCTTCAAGGAGGAGTTGAAACAGGCTTTGGGTAGTCAGGAAGTGCTTCCAGAGGACTGGACAACCACAGCCAATGTGATCAGGGAGACCGGTAGGAGAGTACTTGGTGTGTCCTCTGGAAGGAAAGTAGATAAGGAAACTTGGTGGTGGAATGAGGAAGTGCAGGAGTGTGTACAAAAGAAGAGGTGAGCCAAGAAGTGGGACATTGAGAGCACCGAAGAGAGTAAACAGGAGTACAGGGAGACACAGCGTAAGGCGAAGGTAGCCGTGTCAAAGGCCAAACAGAGGGTGTATGATGACTTGTATGATAGGTTGAACAGTAAGGAGGGAGAAAATGATCTATACAGGTTAGCACAGCAGATAAATAGAGATGGGAAAGATGTGCAGCAAGTTAGAGTGATAAAGGACAGAGAGGGAAATGTATTGACTGATGACAGAAGTGTGCTGGGAAGATGGAAAGAGTACTTTGAAGAGCTGATGAATGAGGAAAATGAGAGAGAAAAAAGAGTAGAAGGGGTGACCGTTGAGGAGCAGGAAGTAGCAAAGGGAGAAGTGAGAAGGGCATTGAAGAGGATGAAGAGTGGAAAGGCAGTTGGCCCTGATGACATACCAGTTGAGGTATGGAAGTGTCTAGGGGAGGTAGCAGTAGATTTTCTGACAAGAATATTCAACAAGGTCTTAGAAAGTGAGCAGATGCCAGAGGAATGGAGGAGAAGTGTGCTTGTGCCCATTTTTAAGAACAAGGGAGATGTACAGAGTTGTGGCAACTACAGAGGGATAAAGTTGATGAGCCATACAATGAAGCTATGGGAAAGAATAGTGGAAACTAGACTAAGGGCAGAGGTCAGCATTTGTGAACAACAGTTTGGTTTCATGCCAAGAAAGCGCACCACAGATGCAGTGTTTGCTTTGAGGATGTTAATAGAGAAGTACAGAGAAGGTCAGAAGGAGCTGCATTGTGCCTTTGTGGATCTGGAGAAAGCATATGACAGGGTGCCGAGAGAAGAACTGTGGTATTGTATGAGGAAGTCTGGAGTGACAGAGAAGTTTGTTAAAGTGGTGCAGGACATGTATGAGAGATGTAAGTCAGTACTGAGGTGTGCTGTCGGTGTGACAGAAGAGTTCAAGGTGGAGGTGGGACTGCATCAAGGGTCAGCTCTCAGCTCCTTCTTGTTTGCTATGGTGATGGACAGGCTAACAGATGAGGTTAGACAAGAATCTCCATGGACTATGATTTTTGCAGATGACATAGTGATCTGTTGTGAGAGCAGAGACCAAGTGGAGGAAAGTCTAGAGAGGTGGAGGTATGCCCTGCAAAGGAGGGGATTGAAGGTTAGTCTTAGTAAGACAGAATACATGTGTGTGAACGACAAGGACCCAAGAGGAACGTTGAGGTTACAGGGGGCAGAGATAAAGAAGGTGGAGGATTTTAAGTACTTAGGCTCAACAATCCAGAGCAATGGAGAGTGTGGAAAAGAGGTGAAGAAGCACGTGCAGGCAGGTTGGAATGGATGGAGAAAAGTGTCCGGTGTGATGTGCGATAGGAAGGTATCGGCAAGAATGAAGGGAAAAGTGTACAAGACGGTGATGAGGCCAGCAATGTTGTATGGTTTAGAGACAGTGGCCCTGGGGAAAAGACAGGAGTCAGAGTTGGAGGTAGCGGAGATGAAAATGTTGAGGTTCTCTTTGGGAGTAACGAGGATGGATAGGATCAGAAATGAGTACATCAGAGGGACAGCACATGTTAGATGTTTTGGAGACAAAGTCAGAGGGGCTAGATTGAGATGGTTTGGACATGTACAGAGGAGGGATAGTGAGTATATTGGTCGTAGGACGCTGAGGTTGGAACTACCAGGCAAAAGGCCCAGAGGAAGACCAAAGAGAAGATTTATGGATGCGGTGAAGGCGGACATGAAGGTCGTTGGAGTAAGAGTAGAAGATGCAGAGGATAGGGAGAGATGGAGGCAGATCATTTGCTGTGGCGACCCCTGAAGGGAACAGTCGAAAGAAAAAGAAGAAGAAGAAGAAGAAGATATATATATAGGGGTGGTGATGGGGTGTCGGGGGGGTGGTATTTTTATTAGGCGACACGCCATGTTCTTTTCAGAACATCTCGTCTGCCACTGGTCCTCACCTGTCACCCAGCTCTCACCTGTGGCTCCTTGAAGCTCTCGCATGCAGCCACCCCTGGGCAACGGCTTTGGCAGGTCGGCTAAACAGGTTGAGGGTAATCAGTCTGGTCTGAAACCCTCCGATGAGTCTAGGAACAGGTACTGTCAGCCCTACTGCATGTGAGGACTGACTCCCAATGGAACAAGCAGAAGAGATGATCTAGTTATCCAAGAGTTGTGAAGACAGTGGCAGCATGCATTCATGGAGCACCCTAGAGCATGGATGTGGCATCCTTAGAAGTCCTGATCATCTAGTGCAGTCTGGCAGTCTCTCATTGGTGACCAATCAAGATGGCGGCCGTGAGGCTCGCCCCGGTACAAGCTCTGCTTCTATGTCTTGCACTTTTGTCAATGTTTTATGTTAAAAAGTCGGAATGTCTTCTCACATACACTCGTTGGGAGTTACTATCCCTTAGAGCTAACTCAGCAGCGACTGTTTCATCCATGATCTCATCGCTACCTGCGGAAATTCTAGACATGAACAACTCATCTGGATATCCGACCTCCTGGAGACGCAAGCGAGACAGGCGAAAGCAACGAGCCGGCGTCCTTTCCAGGTTCAGGAAGCGGCCGTACCGGCCACCTTTACCGGCTCTGCTGCTGACAAACGTGAGATCTATCAGAAATAAAATTGACGAACTCTTCCTTCTTCTTCAAAATAAGAAGGATTACAAAGACTGTTCTGCCATCTGCCTGACCGAGACCTGGCTCGACCACAGCGTGCCAGACCAGGCGGTAACCCCGCCCGGCTTCTTACTCTACCGTGCCGACAGGTCAGTCAAGCTATCTACAAAAACTAAAGGTGGTGGAATTTGTTTCTTGATTAACCAACGCTGGTGTAGCAACACGACTGTATTAAACACTACTTGTTCACCACAATTGGAATACATCAGCGTGAAATGCAGACCCGCCTACCTCCCGAGAGAATTTGCCTCCGTTATACTGATTGGCGTTTACATCCCGCCATCGGCTAATGCCAACTTCGCCATCACGGAGCTTGCAACCTACATATCAACCGTTTAAAACTCTCATCCCGATGCAGTAGTCACTGTGCTCGGTGACTTTAATCATCCCAGTTGTCCACTGAACTCCCCAACTATATTCAACAGGTCACATGTCCTAGCAGAGGCACGAACACACTGGATCATTGCTACGTCACCATCAGCGATGCTTACCGAGCTTTCCCGAGGGCTCCGCTCGGAACGTCCGACCACGCCATGCTGCTCCTCATCCCGAAATACAAACAAAAACTTAAATCCACAAACTCCACATCCAAAACAGTTAAGTCCTGGTCCAAGGCAGCCATTGAGACTTTGAGAGGCTGCTTTGAATGCACTGATCGGGATGTATTCAGTGCAGGTGAGAACTGCCTCGACGTGCTCACGGACGTGGTGACGTCATACATCAACTTCTGCATGGATCTCTGTATCCCAACAAAAACTGTGGAGGCATACAGTAATAACAAACCTTGGTTTACAAAAGATATCTTACTCATACGCAAGAAAAAGAACTCTGCTTTCCTCAGCGGAGACAAGGAGTCATACACCACTGCCAAATATCAATTGAGGTCTGCAATCAGGAAAGCTAAATCAAACTATGCAATAAAGCTGGAACATCAGATCACATCAAACAATACCCGATATGTATGGAAAAAACTAAAGGACATGACTGATTACAAAAAAACCCCTCCATTTCATCTGACATTGATATGGACCTTCCAAACACACTCAATGAGTTCTATGGGAGGTTTGAACAGTCCCCAGTCCCCCCCTATCCCCTCCCTCACCCCCTCCCACACCCCTCATTTCACATCCAGGAGGAAGAGGTCAGGAACATCTTTAAGAAAAATAATAAGAGGAAAGCAGCTGGCCCAGACGGGATCACCCCTGCTATTCTTAAGTACTGCGCAGCTCAACTGGCCCCAATATTCACCTCCATCTTTAATACGTCCCTCCGCCACTGTACAGTTCCACTATGTTTCAAGGTTTCATCCATAATCCCTGTCCCAAAATCATCAAAGATCTCATGTCTCAACAACTACAGACCAATCGCCCTAACATCCGTGGTCATGAAGTCATTTGAACGCATCATCCTCAATCATCTGAAGGCATCCACTACCCCCCTGCTCGACCCTCATCAATTTGCTTACCGTGACAACAGGTCTGTTGAGGATGCCGTCAACCTAGCCCTCTACCACATCTTACAGCACCTTGAGTCTCCTAACAGCTATGCTCGTATCCTTTTCATTGACTTCAGTTCTGCTTTTAACACAATAAACCTGGTCAACCTCTTCAATAAACTGACGGACATGAACATTGACCCCTGTCTACGCCATTGGTTATGGAGCTTCCTATGGAAAAGGCAACAAAGGGTTAAGATGGGTAACCTCTCATCTCGACCTCTGACCCTCAGCACAGGTGTCCCCCAGGGTTGCGTCCTCTCACCATGGCTTTTTTCTCTGTACACAAACCATATGACATCCCATCACAGTTCAGTTTCCATTTTTAAATATGCAGACGACACTACTATCATTGGACTCATAACTATGGATAATGAACACCAGTACCGCCAACAAGTAGCCCAAGCTGTCTCCTGGTGCCAAGAAAACAATCTCCAGCTCAACCCATCCAAAACACAAGAACTAATAATTGACTTCAGGCACACAGCCTCACTCAAAACTCCCATTCACATCTCTAATGAACCCATAGCCATAACTGACTCTTTCAAATTTCTCGGCACTCACATTAACAATACACTAAAATGGAACACTAACACAGATTACATTCACAAAAAAGTCCACCAAAGACTGTTTTTCCTGAGACAGCTCAAGAAATTTAGAGTGAAAACAAATCTCCTCCTCCGTTTCTACTCCGCCATCATTGAGAGCACTCTCACTTCATCCATAACAGTTTGGTATGGCAGCCTAGACAGCAAATCACAGAAAAAACTACAGCGCATTGTCAATAAATCATCTAGGATCATTGGCACCCCCCTTCCATCAGTCCAATCAATATATCATAAACGCTCAATCTTAAGAGCACAAAAAATCACCTCTGATCCCTCTCACCCTGCCTATCATTTGTTTCAACCGCTGCCCTCTAGGAGGCGATATCGATCTCTACCCACCAGAACATCCCGTTTCAAGAACAGTTTCTTCCCTACAGTCATAAGGACTCTGAACTCTTTGCACTGAATGTACATTACAGCCTTGTTTGTCTTTTTGTTGTCTGTTATTACTGTAGTTGTTATGGATATGTTTGTAATCATTTGTTTTCATGTGTGCTGTCTTTGTTGTATGATGTGTGTTGTTAATGTCCTTTGTAACTTTTGTCATAGCTGAGTGCTGTACCGACAGCAAATTCCACCAACTTGGTTGTGTGGTCATTAATAAATAAATGAAAAATGAATGAAAATGAAATGAATTGCAACGGTTCTCTGTGTCACTGGATCAAGGCTTCCCAGACCAAGAGAGTGGGATTGTCCCTGTGCAACAATCTTCTCACTATAAAATTTTCACGCACAGGTCCGTTTTTGGAAACTCAACTCATCTCATGTAAATGCACACCTTCAAGTCTGTGCGGCAATGGGTACTTGGCAAAGCAACAGGTGGAGGTGACGACTGGCAGTTGTAGTCACAATCCTGCACATAGGCGGTCCATGGGCAAGTGGTCGGTCTTTTTTTCCTGAATCCCAGGTCAACAGGAGAGTCCGGCAGCACCATGGACAACTGGGCAGCCTATTTAGGACAGCACTGCCAACCCTCACATGGGAGAAGAGACTAGAAAAGGTGCCTCAAGCAAATGCTTGCCTATCCTAGTCTGGTCAGCTTACCGTGGTTGACGGACTCACCCTCACTGTGGTTGAAAAATGTGCTTCTTGCAAATGAACTTCAGCGATACAGAATAGGCATTGCCGCACTCAGTGAAGCAAGACTTGCTGACGAAGGCTCACTAAGAGAAGAAGGGGGTGAATGCACATTTTTCTGGAAAAGAAAACCTCAAGATGAAGACAGAATTCATGGCGTAATCTTTGCAATTAGAACATATCTGATCAAAAGCATCCCAGCCCGTCCAGTTGGCATCAACGAACATCTCACAAAGCTGCACGTACCTCTGAGCAAATAAAGGTATCTTACCATCATCAGTGTTTATGCACCCACTCTCACTAGTCCTGATGGCATCAAGGAATAATGTTATGAACAACTTGATGAGGTTATCAGATCTATCCCTCAGAATAACAAAATTATAATCCTAGGAGATTTCAATTCAAGAGTGGGAAGTGGCTACAAATACTGGGAAGGAGTTCTCGTGAGGCAAGGAGTATGCACGATCAATAACAATGGGCTGCTGCTCCTCAGCAAGTGTGCGGAACTTGTGCATTACTAACACTTCAGGATGGCGAGAAATATAAAACCATACGGATGCACTCAAGGTCCAAACACTGGCACATGATTGACTTCATCATTGTACGTCAACACGACATCAGAGGACGTCATGAGAATGACGCCATGAGAGGTGCTGAATGCTGGACTGACCACAGACTTGTCAGGGCCATAATGATGCTGCACATGCCACCGTCTCACAGAAACAAGCCCAAGACTGTTAGAGCTTCATTCAATATTGCTCGGCTAAAAGACCCAGCCTACTTTCTAAAGTTCCAGTAGCAGCTTGATGACAAACTTCAAGATGGTCTTTCCTCTGAGGATGGCACTGAAAAATGGTCCTTGTTCAAGGAGACTGTCTCTGAGACTGCTAAGGAGGTTCTTGAGGCAAAAACAAAAGTTCATGAAGACTGGTTCGATCAGAATGATGAAAAAATTAAGGAAGCCCTCAAGGCAAAGAACAAGGCCTATATTGAATGGCAGAACAATCCTTCTTCTGTATCAAAACGCGAAACTTTGAAAACTCTGCAGGCCAAAGTGCAATCTAATCTACGAACAATGCAAGACAAATGGTGGCAGGAAAAAAGCTTCTGAAGTCCAACACAATGCTGACACACACACAATGCAAAGAAATTCTTTAACTCGCTGAAGACAGCGTACAAACCACCGACATCGGGATACTCTCCCTTACTATCTTTTGATGGCTCAACTCTGATCAAAGACCAAGAAGGGTTGAGTAAACGCTGGTACGAACACTTTAATAATCTGCTCAACCGGCCATGTTCAGTCAGCACGGAGGCACTCAATCGGATCCCTCAACAGCCAATACAAGATACTCTTGTTGAGCCTCCAAAAATGGCGGAAATCAAGAAAGCAATCCGCCAAACAAGCTCAGGCAGAGCATCTGGAAAGGACGGCATGCCTTTTGAAATCTACAAGGCAGCAGACCCAAATGCCCTAGAGGCCTTTCATGATGTGCTGCAGAGCATCTGGGAGAAGGAGAAGATGCTAGACGACTTTTGTGATGCCTTGATCGTCCTCCTGTATAAGAACAAGGGTAGCAAAACTGACTGTGGAAACTACAGAGATATATCACTTCTCTCCATTGCTGGGAAAATATTCGCCAGAGTTATTCTCAATCGACTCATCACTGTCTCTAAAAAGAACTTGCAGGAGGCGCAGTGCGGCTTTAGACCAGAGGAAGTACCACCGATATGATTTTTGCCATGAGACAACTTCAAGAGAAATGTATAGAACAAAACATGCCTCTGTACTCTGTCTTCATTGACCTCACAAAAGCTTTTGACACAGTCTGGGCTGTGCTTGAGCATATTGGATGTCCACCAAAATTTATTTCAATGATTATGCTCTTACACAATGGCATGACAGTACAAGTTTTCTCCAGCGGCAATGTGTCTGAGACTTTTGAGATCAGAAATGGAGTAAAGCAGGGCTGCATACTAGCACCAGTTCTCGTAAACATCTTCTTTACCAGCATGCTGTCCCACGCAGTGAAAGACCTTGAGCAAGGAGACTACAGTTGCTACTGTCTGGATGGTTCTCTCTTTGACCTGCATGGACTTAATGCTAAGACCAAAAGCCTTCTATACCTCATTCAAGAAGTCCTCTTTGCTGATGACTGGGCTCTAGTGGCGCATGCTGAATCCCATCTGCAACTGATGCTTGACTGCTTTTCAGAAGCCTCCAAACTGGCTTAACAATCAGCCTTGGTAAAACTGAGGTGCTTTGCCAACCTGTACCAACAACACAACCTCAAGCTCTGACAATCGTCATTGAGAACACTCAGCTGAAGAACATGGAATATTTCAAATATCTAGGAAGCACGCTGGCAGGACTGCTGGCAGGACCGCTTTACCAATCTTGAGGTCGTGGAAAAAGCTCAATCACCAAGCATAAAGTCCGTACTTATCAGGGCCCAGCTGCGCTGGGTAGGACATGTCATCCACATGGAGGAATATAATTTCCAAGGTGCCTGTTGTATGGAGAACTTCAGAAAGGAATGAGAACCAAGGTCATCAAAAAAAGCCCTACAAGGACTCAGTCAAAGCCAATCTCCAGTTGTGTGAACTCAAACCAAAGGAATTGGAAGACTGTGCCAGTGATCGATCAAGCTTGCGAGTCACCATCCATAAAGCTACTGTCACTTTTGAGGATGCTCGTCGCCAGAAGCTCACTGCTGCCAGAGAGCAACGCCACAGAGCATCCGCAGCAGTGATCCAAACTATGGACTTTCGGTGCCCCCACTGTTGCAGACTTTGTACCTCCAGCCTGGGGTTGGGCAGCCACCTCCGGAAACACAGATGAGTTGACAAAACGAAATGTCTTCTTCAACATGAAGGACTACCCCCCCCACCCACACACACACACACACACATTTGTTATCATACTTTGCTCTGGTTAGCCCTTTGCCGGGTGCAGTTTAGCCATCTGCCCTGTCAAACTGAAATCATACAACATATACAAATCACTCTCACTTATTCATTGGTGAAACCTCTTAATCCCAGTAGGGGCGTGAAAAAGCTGGAGCTTAACAGAGCTAATACTGGCCAAAGGAGGGTTAGATCTGAACATCTCGCCAGACCATCACAGGGCAACACACACAACTATTCACAGACACACCCAAGGGCTATTTGAAACACAAATTTACTCTTTGTAGCCCCTGCAGGCACAGGGAGAACACAAAACCCCCACCCAGCAATGTCCTCACTGAGGCCAAAACACAAAGCTACAGAGCTACAGAGAAGCTTCTTGATGTGAGATAGATGTGCTAACCATCATGTTACTCTCCCAACCACATCCAAAACAAACATGCTTTTTTTTATATGTAGATTATTTCAGATGAAACAAATTAAATCAGATCACCAATATAATTGCGATGTATGTTGTGTTGTTCCTAGGTGTTAGAAACAATCGTCCGCATCTCGGCAAGATGGGATTAGCACATCTGCTCCACAGCAACAAGGCCCTGAGTATGAGTCCCAGGCTTGGCAAGGCTTCCTCCAGGTTTTCTCCCATAGTCCAGAGTCATGCCTGTTAGGCTAATTGGTTCTTCCAAATTGCTCTTAGGTGTGTGTGTGTGTGTGTGTGTGTGTGTGTGTGTGTGTGTGTGTGTGTGTGAGTTGTTGTTGTTGTTGTTGTTGTTGTTGTTGTTGTTGTTGTTGTTGTCATTAATGCAATGGGCTGGTGAGTTGTCCACAGTGTATCGCACCTTTACCCAGAGTCGGCTGAGATAGGCTATTGCCTCCCTGCAACCCTGGTAGGATAAAGCTTTTTGGAAAATGAATTAATTAATGAATAAATGAAATAATAAGTAAAATGCTCCTCTGAGATCTGTGCTCATTGTTGAAGTGACCTACCAGAGGAGAAAAAATACCACTTCATTTTGGGTGTGGTCCAAAATGAAGACAAAGTCATGGATGTACAAATTTTCATTATTCGGCAGATGTGGCCTTTGGAAAACTTGGCCTTTATCCTGACCTCAGATGCAACGCTACCTGAGACAGGAGTTTGGATCTTATTGTCTTCCAAAAGTTAATGGATTTGTATGAAATGGGCCTGTCAGTACCTCAGGAATTCCTGGAGGGACTGATCAGTAAAATGTCATAAATATTAAAAGTGCTGTGTGTTCTGGTCTCCTGGAACCTTCATTCACAGCTGGACAATAACTCAGTATGAAGATTTGTTTTGCATTAGTTTGCATGAAAAGTAATCGGAGTAAGAATAGCGTAAATGCCTCGGTGCTGAAGAACGGGGCATCACTCATTCTGATTGTTCCAGCAAAATAAGATAATGTTCAAAAGACACCCAAATCATGGGACCAAATGCCCTGCGGACCAGCGGTTATGCTATGCTAATCCATGTTTCCCTCACATTCATCACCTGAGAACGGAGTACAATGTGACACATACATCGCTCAGTGCTATTTGATTACTGATAATAAGATTGAATATGGACCCGATTGCAAATGGAAAACTCTGGGTCACATCACTGTAAACGATCCGAAGCATAAAAGTCACTAAATTAATACTGATTGATTATGATGAGACAGCAGACTGATAGGTATTCATGCAAGAACAAAATACACACTTAAAACCAATTACGAACTGTGAGCACGGACATCCCGCAGTGCTCGGAGCATTTTATTTTAATCAGAACCGTTCTTGAACATTCTGGCCCTGGGAACCAACAAGCTCTGAAGCTGCATATTTCGGATCTTCTCTTAAATCTTTGCTGATTTAAACGTGGCATCACTCACTGACTTTCACTCCTGTAGGGTCTCGAGGAGGCTGGAACCTATCTCAGCTGACATTGGTTGAAAGTGGGGCACACCCCAAAATAGCTCGCCACGCCAACGCAGTGCCAACACGCACACAACCCTTCACATTTACACTCATACATAGGGGTGATTTGGAACAGCCAGTTAGTCCAATGTGCATGTCTTTGGGCTATGGGAGGAAACGAGTACCCAGAGAAAACCTTATAGAAATACAAACTCCAGTTTGTGGTGAACGTGCTAATCAGTATGCCCCCATACCACGAAACATATTATTTGCCAATCACTTCAGTAGTGCTATATATGAGTGTCATTCAAAGACGTTAGACGTGTTTTTGTTTTGTTTACTTGCAAACAGATCTAAAATATGAGGATAAAACTAATCAGATCAAGAACTGGATGAACTCGCTGAACGATCTCGAGACAAAAGGCAGATCGAGGGATTTTGTCAGTCTTGTTTCCCGTCTGCGTCCATGAGGTGGTGAAGTAAACTGTGACGCCACAGTCGAGACTCGAGAGATGCAGTTTGTCATTTTTATTATAGACACTGACGAGTAGATCCACAACATTAAGCAGGGAATATAAACAAAAACTCACACAGAAAGTCATGTGATTAGCAAACACCACCTGAGAGACAATTTCACACACACACACAAACAAACAAACCAAAAGTAAACGGACACCTTCATTAGAGTTTTGACTGTGATACCCATGTAACCACACTTGTTAATACATTATTACTATATATATATATATATATATATATATATAATGCAGCCGTGAGGGGGGGGCACAAACCAGTGTCTCTCCCTCACGCCGGTCCCAAGCCCGGATAAATGCAGAGGGTTGCGTCAGGAAGGGCATCCGGCGTAAAACAAATGCCAAATAAACTATGCGAATCACAAGAAAGAATGACATACCGGATCGGTCGAGGCCCGGGTTAACAACGACCGCCATCAGTGCCGTCAACCAACAGGGTGCTGATGGAAATTGGACTACTGTTGGTCGAAGACGTCGAAGAAGGAGAGGCGGAGGCGTGTCCGCTGCCAGAGAGAGAAGAGGAAAGGCATGAGTCTAGGACTGAAAGTAGGGACTTTGAATATTGGAACTATGACAGGAAAAGGTAGAGAGCTGGCTGACATGATGCAGAGGAGGAAGGTGGACATACTGTGTGTTCAGGAGACCAGGTGGAAAGGTCGCAAGGCTAGAAGCATAGGAGCAGGGTTTAAGCTGTTTTATCACGGTGTGGATGGGAAGAGAAATGGAGTCGGAGTCATCTTGAAGGAGGAGTTTGCCAGGAATGTTCTAGAAGTGAAAAGAGTGTCAGACAGAGTGATGAGTCTCAAGTTAGAAATTAAAGGTGTGATGGTCAATGTTGTTAGTGCTTATGCCCACAGACAGGATGAGCGAAGAGAAGGAGAGATTCTGGAGGGAGTTAGATGAAGTGATGCAGAGTACCCCCAGAGGTGAAAGAGTGGTCATTGGGGCAGACTTCAATGGACATGTTGGTGCAGGAAACAGAGGGGACGAGGAAGTGATGGGTAGGTTTGGTATCCAGGACAGGAGCAGAAGGACAGATGTTGGTAGATTTTGCAAAAGGATGGAAATGGCTGTGGTGAATACTTTCTTCCAGAAGAGAGAGGAGCATAGGGTGACTTATAAAAGTGGAGGTAGGAGCACAGGTAGACTACATCTTGTGCAGGCGATGTAATTTAAAGGAAGTCAGTGACTGCAAAAGTAGTAGCGGGTGAGAGTGTTGCCAAACAGCATAGGATGGTGGTGTGCAGGATGATGCTGATGGTGAGGAAGGTGAAGAAGGCAAAGGCAGAGCAGAAGACAAAGTGGTGGAAGTTGAAAAAGGAAGAGTGTCGGGTTGTCTTCAAGGAGGAGTTGAAACAGGCTTTGGGGGGTCAGGAAGTGCTTCCAGATGACTGGACAACTACACCGAAAGTGATCAGGAGGACAGGTAGGAGAATATTTGGTGTGTCATCTGGAAGGAAAGTAGATAAGGAGACTTGGTGGTGGAATGAGGAAGTGCAGGAGTGTGTACAAAGGAAGAGATTAGCTAAGAAGAAGTGGGACATTGACAAAACCGAAGAGAGTAAACAGGAGTACAGGAGACACAGCTAAGGCAAAGGTAGCAGTGTCAAAGGCCAAACAGAGTGCTGCTTGATGACTTGTATGCTCGGCTGGAAAGTAAGGAGGGAGAAAATGATTTACAGGTTGGCACAGCAGAGAAATAGAGATGGGAAGGACGTGCAGCAAGTTAGATTGATAAAGGACAGAGAGGGAAATGTATTGACTGATGACAGAAGTGTGCTGGGAAGATGGAAAGAGTACTTTGAAGAGCTGATGAATGAGGAAAATGAGAGAGAAAAAGAGTAGAAGAGGTGACTGTTGAGGACCAGGAAGTAGCAAAGATTAGTAAGGGTGAAGTGAGGAGGGCATTGAAGAGGATGAAGAATGGAAAGGCAGTTGGTCCTGATGACATACGGTGGAGGTATGGGAAGTGTCTAGGAGAGGCAGCAGTAGATTTTCTGACAAGAACATTTAACAAGGTCTTAGAGAGTGAGAGGATGCCAGAGGAATGGAGGAGAAGTGTGCTGGTGCCCATTTTTAAGAACAAGGGAGACGTGCAGAGTTGTGGCAACTACAGAGGGATAAAGTTGATGAGCCATACGATGAAGTTATGGGAAAGAATAGTGGAAGCTAGACTAAGGGCAGAAGTCAGCATTTGTGAACAACAGTTTGGTTTCATGCCCAGAAAGAGCACCACAGATGCAGTGTTTGCCTTGGAGGATGTTAATGGAGAAGTACAGAGAAGGTCAGACGGAGCTGCATTGTGCCTTTGTGGATCTGGAGAAAGCATATGACAGGGTGCTGAGAGAAGAACTGTGGTATTGCATGAGGAAGTCTGGAGTGGCAGAGAAGTATGTTAGAGTGGTGCAGGACATGTATGAGAGATGTAAGACAGTGGTGAGGTGTGCTGTCGGTGTGACAGAAGAGTTCAAGGTGGAGGTGTGGACTGCATCAAGGGTCAGCTCTCAGCCCCTTCTTGTTCGCTATGGTGATGGACAGGCTGACAGACGAGGTTAGACAAGATTCCCCATGGACTATGATGTTTGCAGATGACATTGTAATCTGTAGTGAGAGCAGAGAACAAGTGCAGGAAAATCTAGAGAGGTGGAGGTATGCCCTGGAAAGGAGGGAATGAAGATTAGCCTCAGTAAGACAGAGTACATGTGCATGAATGCCAAGGACCAAAGAGGAATGGTGAGATTACAGGGAGCAGAGATAAGAAAGGTGGAGGATTTTAAGTACTTAGGCTCAACAATCCAGAGCAATGGCGAGTGTGGAAAAGAGGTCAAGAAGCGTGTGCAGGCAGGTTGGAATGGTTGGAGAAAGTGTCCGTGTGATGTGATAGGAGGGTATCGGCAAAATGAAAGGAAAAGTGTACAAACGGTGTTGGAGGCCAACGATGCTGTATGGGTTAGAAACAGTGGCCCTGGGGAAAAGACAGGAGGCAGAGTTGGAGGTAGCAGAGATGAAAATGTTGAGGTTCTCTTTGGGAGTAACGAGGATGGATAGGATTAGTGAATGAGATCGTCAGAGGGACAGCACATGTAAGACGTTTTGGAGACAAAGTCAGAGAGGCTAGATTGAGATGGTTTGGACATGTACAGAGGAGGGATAGTGAGTATATTGGTAATAGGATGCTGAGGCTGGAACTACCAGGCAAAAGGCCTAGAGGAAGACCAAAGAGATGATTCATGGATGTGGGTAAAGGAGGACATGAAGGTCATGGTGTAAGAGAAGAAGATGCAAAGGATAGGGTGAGATGGAGGCAGATGATTCGCTGTGGCGACCCTGAAGGGAAAAAGCCGAAAGGAAAAGAAGAAGAAGAAGATATATATATATATATATATATATATATATATATATATAGAGAGAGAGAGAGAGAGAGAGAGATTAATTCATTCAATCTGTTGTCTTCTTCTGAACCATTTAATCTGAATTAGGATCACAGGTTACTGGTGCCCATCTCAGCCAACCCTGGGAGAGGGCAGAGTACACCAGAGATAGCTCACTAGGCCGCAGATCAGTTGATGAGTGGTTTTAAAACCATAACCTATTGTTCTAGCTAAACAGAGGAAATTATTCTACTTAATGTTTGTTAAAAGCTAGATTCTCTGGGCGAGGGCGGGGTATACCCACGACAGCTCACGAGGCCATCTCAGGGCCAACATCACATAACCATTCACACACACAGTCACACTCACACCGAGGGGTGATTTGGATCAGCCAAATTAGCCTACTATGCATGTTTCTGGACTGTGGGAGAAAACCAGAGTACCCAGTGAAAACCCACACAAGCACAGAGAGAATACACAAATTCCATACAGAACCATCCGGAACGCGAACCGAGGACCTTCTTGCTGTGAGGTGGATGTGCTAATCACTACTTCACTGTACCACCCCGACCCTAACAGTACTGCATTTAACCTTTTTTACTGTTTAACTTTAGCTTTATATTTTACCTCTCTCTCTCTCTCTCTCTCTCTCTCTCTCTCTCTCTCTCACACACACACACATACACACACAAACACACACACACACACACACACGCCAAGACACTCACACACACACACTCACAAACTCATATCCTACCTCTTTTGCTCGGAGCGAGAGTGGGGAGAGGAATAAAGCAGCAAATGGGAGCGAAAAACTGATAAAGATCCTCTCCTCCACATATCAGGGTCAATCTTTTATCTCTCGTCTGTAGATGTGCCATCTGGCCTACACTTCTACATCTTTTACACCTACTCTCTTTCTACATTCTCCATTTTGCTTCTCGTTTCAAAATGCATTTCAGACACCTCACTGTCCTGTTGGAGAAATCTGGGCTCTTTGATGCCGAGATGCGAATAGCTGCAGCTTCCCCACAGGTAGTTGATTTGTTTTTGGGTTTGTTCTGCACCACAAGGATGTTCTAAATTTTATTTCATACTTCCGTTAATGCATTAACTGATTCGTAATGTGTACTATATATATATATATATATATATATATATATATATATATATATATATATATATATATATATATATATATATATATATATTTATATATATATATTATCTGTCTGTCTTCCTTTCGGCTTTTTCCCTTGTACTCGGGAGTCGCCACAGCGAATCATCTGATTGGCACGTTTGATTTGGCAGAGGTTTATACATCGGATGCCCTTCCTGTCACAACCCTTTTAGCAAGTGACAGAAACACGCTGACGACTTTGCAGCCTACTCTTTACGAATGTCAGCAATGGTTCTTTTCCATGCCTCACACCATAGACAGTGAGAGACATGGCCCGCCTTTGATAACCCAGTTAGCTGCACTGGGGGGGGGGGGCAATGACAACCCTGTTGGGACTCGAACCCCCAACCTTGGACTACTGTTGGTCAAAGACATCGAAGAAGGAGAGGTGGGAGGCATGTCCATAGGCAGAGAGAGAGGAGGAAAGGCATGAGTCTAGGACTGAGAGTAGGGACTTTGAATGTGGGAACTATGCAAGAAAAAGATAGAGAGCTGGCTGACATGATGCAGAGGAGTTAGGTGGACATACTGTGTGTTCAGGAGACCAGGTGGAAAGGTAGCAAAGCTAAAAGCTTAGGAGCAGGGTTTAAACTGTTTTATCATGGTGTGGATGGGAAGAGAAATGGAGTAGGAGTCATCTTGAAGGTGGGGTTTGTCAGGAAAGTTCTAAAAGTGAAAAGAGTGTCAGACAGAGTGATGAGTCTCAAGTTAGAAATTGAAGGTGTGATGTTCAATGTTGTTAGTGCTTATGCGCCACAGGCAGGATGTGAGCTAAAAGAGAAGGAGAGATTTTGGAGTGACTTAGATGAAGTGATGCAGAGTACCCCCAGAGGTGAAAGAGTGGTCATTGGTGCAGACTTCAATGGACATGTTGGTGTAGGCAACAGAGGGGACAAGGAAGTGATGGGCAGGTTTGGTATCCAGGACAGGAATACAGAAGGACAGATGTTGATCGATTTTGCAAAAAGGATGGAAATAGCTGTGGTGAATACTTTCTTCAAGAAGAGACAGGAGCATAGGGTGACTTATAAAAGCGGAGGTAGGAGCACACAGGTAGACTACATCTTGTGTAGGTGATGTAATTTGAAGGAAGTCAGTGACTGCAAAGTAATAGTGGGTGAGAGTGTTGCCAAACAGCATAGGATGGTGGTGTGCAGGATGACGCTGATGGTGAGGAAGGTGAAGAAGGCAAAGGCAGAGCAAAAGACAAAGTGGTGGAAGTTGAAAAAGGAAGCGTGTCATGTTGTCTTCAAGGAGGAATTAAAACAGGCTTTGGGTGGTCACGAAGTCTTCTGTTTCTAGCAAAGACTCTCGCTCCTGCATTCTGGACCATCCAGAGCTTGTTTATGTTTCTATTAGAACACCCAGACAGTAATACATCACAATAATCTAATCTTGAAATAATAAAAGAATGAACAAGTTTTTCCCGCATCATGCAGTGACATCATATTTCTTATTTTAGCAACATTCCTGAGATGAAAGAAAGCCACCCGAGTAATATTATCTACATGAACTTCACAATGTAAATACATTTACTAATGCGACTAGACACATTTTCAGTGATGTTCCTGGAATCATTGGGTGTTTCGGGTCTTTCAACATCATACATCCTCATCGAGGTGACCCAGCTGGGGCTGATCAGACCACGGCTTGTGGCCAGTTGGCACACGAGCTACCACGACTCCATGGTTCTCCTCTCTTGAGCCACAGCCATCTTGAGGCGCTCTCTGCCGCTTCGGTGGTATTGCGGATGGCTCTTCTCTTCTGTTGCCCGACGATGCCTAGACAACCCAGATCTCTGGCGAAGGACCGGGCCGCAAAGCCCCTGCAGCCAACCTCCACTGGAAGGCACTTCACCCTCCATCCTGATTGCTGACAGTCTTTCACCAGTCTCGTGTACTTGGAAAGCTTCCACTCAAAGACTTCTTTCTCGCGGTCTTCCCATGGGACAGTCAACTCCAGCAGCATCACTTTCTTGGTGGCCTCTGACACAAGGACAATGTCAGGATGGAGGGTGGTTACCGCAATATGGCTAGGGAACTTCAACTGGTGTTCAAGATCCTTTAACAGCTGTCAGTCTCTTGCAGAGGTCAGAATGCCTGCTGGTGACCTTTTAGCTGGGGCAGCCTGCTCCCCAGCCCTCACAAAGGCAATAATGTTCTTAGGAGGCAGAATTGCTTGGCCCAAGCCAATCTCGTGCTGATGGCCTTGGCAATGGTGTTCAGGACTTGGTCATACCTCCACCGGTAGTGGCCTTCTCCAAATGCTGTGTTGCAACAGCTTAGGATGTGTTCTAAGGTGCCTCTCTTGGAACACAATGGGCAAGCTGGTGACTCTGCTAAGCCCCAAGTGTGCAGGTTCGATGGACTAGGCAGCACATCATACACTGCCTGGATGAGAAATTTGATGCGGTGAGGCTCAGCTTTCCAGATCTCAGTCCAGGTTACTTTCCTCTCAAGCGCATTTTCCCATCTTGTCCAGGCTCCCTGTTGTCTCATGCCCACCACCTTGCAGGATCTTGTTTCCTCCAGAGCAGCTCTCACCTCCTCTTGGACCAGGCGCCACCTCTCCTTCTCCCTGATGTTCATTTGTGGAGTTGAGAAGGAACTTAAGCCAACTCGGCCCCGTGAGACCACTCCCACCAGAGCCTTGTGGCATAGCCTAGCTTCTGCTGTTTGCACTGCCTCTTCCGCCTTCCACATCCTGCCCGTCCTCACTTGGATTCCAGTATTAGCTACCTTTGGATCGCTGGAGTCCCTGTACAGCACCACCTCTCTAGCTCTGGTTACCATGAACTCATTCTCCAAGAATTTAAAGGGCAGCTGCAATTTGTTAATGTGCTCATGGAGTGCAATGCTGCTTAGGCTCTTTGGTAATCCCAACCATCTCTGGAGGTGGCTACTGATTTTCCTCCTCAAGGCGTCTACTGTGGAGAGTCGGACAGCATAGATGAGGAGCGGCCACAGGATCCTGGGGAGGATACCGTGCTGATAAACACATGCCTTGAATTTTCCAGGTAGACCGGACTTGTCCATGGACTTTAGCCAGCCCTCCAACTCACCACAAGCCGTCTGGATGGATGCTGCATCTTTAAGAGAGCTGTCAAAAACCTTGCCCAGACTCTGGACTGGCCTCTCTGAGATTGTTGGGATGACTGTGCCCGCGATGTTGAAACGGAACTTATCCTTTACATTTCCTTTCCTCAGCGTCATCGACCTAGATTTTTCAGGTTTGAAGCTCATTCGGGCCCACACCATCATCTTCTTCAGCCCCTTGAGGATCCACCGACATCCTGGGACTGACTCCGTGGTGAACTGTAAGGACATCCATGAATGCCCTAATAGGTGACTGTCATTGACCTGAGCTCATCAGGGGTCCTCTGCATTCTGGCTGAACAGACTTCGTGAGCATATTCATGGTCAAGGAGAATATCGTCACAGAAATGGTACATCCTGAGAGGATGCCAATCTCTACCTTGTGCCAACTGAATGGAGTTACTCCTGAAGAGACCCTCGTCCTGAAGTTGTTGTAGTAGTCAGCAATGAGGTCTCTACACCTGCCAGTGACATGATGTTTTACCAGGGTAAGCTGGACTAACTTATGGGTGATGGAGCTGAATGCATTGGCTAGGTCAAGCCATAACACTCACAGATTGCCCCTCTTTTCCCTGGCCTCGCGAATGAGCTGTGTCACCACACCTGTATGCTCCACACAGCCTGGCATCCCTGCAATGCCACCTATCTGAACGGATGTGTCGATGTAAGCGTTTCTTGCTAGGTATAAGCACAGTCTCTTGGATATGGCATGGTAGAAGATCTTTGATTCAATGCATAGGAGGTAGATTATGCGGAACTAGTCAAGCTGGGTGAAGCCTTCCTTCTTCGGAATCCACACCCCTTCAGCTGTTCGCCATTGCTCTGGGATCGTCCCCTTTCTCCAGAATAGTCTCAGGATTTTCTACAGACGCAGTAGTAGATTGGGACAGTTCTTGTACACTTTGTACGAAGTGCCACTTGGTCCTGAAGCAGAGCATGCTCTGACTTTATGGACAGCCTCTTTGATTTCCATTAGCTTCAGCTCCGACATATAAAACTGCACCTCAGGTTCAGGGGGAATCAATGAGGATATTGCAATCTCCAAACGCCATTTCTCTTCTGGGATTGCTGAACATCTGTGAAAGATGTTGATCAATATCTCCTTTGAGGAGGTAAGTTTGCCGCTGCGTTTCTGGCCTAGTAGATCTTTTGTGAACTTGAAGGGGTTGGCTATAAAAGCCGTTTGTTTGCGTGCCCTCTCGAACACACCGCCTCCGATGCCACTCTGCCTGGCGGAGGACCCTTATCCTCTTCCGGTGGATGGACAACAACTGGGCTAGGCTGGAATGCTCCTCATCTCCTGTTTCTTTATACTGAGACTTCAGCGTTTTCATCTCTCTCCTTATCTTCTTTGCTCTGTGGTTCTTTGTATAGGATGTTCCTGAACTTTTCTTCTCCACTTCGCCAAACCGCTCCGCTGCTAACCCAACAATGATTGCTGTCATGGCTTGCAGCTTCCTGTCCGCCTCTACCTTTGACACAGACTCCAAAATGTGGTTCCACATCATCGTCAAATTGCTTCCACGTCTTCATGAAATTGCTTCCACAATGAAGTCATGGTAGCTGCTGGCCATTTAATTCTCCTCCGCTCTAACTGGGTGCTCAAGGAGCGCAATGACAACACTTGGAGGTTCCCAGCACTGTGGGGTGACTCTGAGCAAGGCCCCTCCTGTGTCTCATCAGGTGTAACACCTCTGCGTTGTGTTGCTCCTGTTCCCCCCAAACACTTCATCTTTGCTTGGTGAATTTTCAACCTGAGTTCCACAAAGACACTGTGAACTCATGGGAGCTTGTCCGTTGCCTTGGTCTATTACCATTGTATCCGTCCAGTTGGAGTGCTCAGGATGATGTATACAGTATAACTGTATCAGAGGGGTGGAAGTTCATTTAATACTACATAATCATTGGGTTTAATCCATGTTACTGTTAAACACGTTACACTAAACTCCCCACCAGTAATGCTTGCATTAACAATAAGCGCTTTAGATGTAGGGGTTCTAACATTTAATAGCGTGATCTTTAGATCTTTAACTAAAGGTTACTGGATTTGGATTATCATCAATGTACGTACCCCATTTATTCCACATGGCACTATTCACTTTTTTTGTCTTTTTTAATATTAAGATAACATCTTCTTGGATCAGGTTCAAAAATAGCTGCTGCTTAAATTTTTGGCAAAATGTTCTGTAACAACAAGAATCCAAAAGCAGTGGGGTACAGTTTTTATTTCTTTCGGATCTACAAGCAGCTCGGTTCATAAACAGTCAAAAAGAATACCTGAAACCCCATTCTCACATTACAGTGTAAATAAATAACAATAAAAACTATTCGTGAAAATATAGAAACATACTGTACATCCATTCATTCAACCATCTAATCCTAATTAGGGTCAAGTGGAGGCTGGCGCCCATCTCAGCCGACTCTAGGTGAGGTACACCTGGAACATCTTACCAGGAAACACACAAACGGGGAGGACATGCAAACTCCACATAAAAACACCCAAACTTGGACTCGAACCCAGGACCTTCTTGCTGTGATGCGGACGTGCTAACCATTACAACACCGTGCAGCCATACACTGTACATTGTAAAATAATTCCTTCTGCCATTAAAATTATTCTTTAACTAGTTAGGGTAGCAGTGTTGACTTTGCCCATCATTTCATCACCAAACCCAGTTTTTTTTTCCAAGCACGATAGCATAACTGGTACCGTTTTCACTTCAGGAAATTTGTGTTTTTTGTTTTTTTGTTTTTTTTTGTTTTTTTTTTCTGTGGTTACACAAGACTATATGTCAAGAATCACTGTAAGAATTTTAGGGTAGCAACTTGGGACCAAATGCTAAAACATGCTTATGAAAAGATCATTGTAGGGGAAGTTCAAGTTTAGCAAAATGGCTGCCATATGTTTATAATGGCTAGATCATGGCTGGTGTGCATTCCCATTGGAGTCTCTCGTGCTTTGCGGTGATAAACACTTCTCACAATTCATCTCTTAAGCAGACCTTCTTGTTTGTGATGAGTGTTTCATGTAAATAGTGGGAAACCTTTTATTTTATTTAATCATGCTGTGCTTTGGTGGACTGATTTCTGTCTCTGTGCAGCATGTTATAAGTGAAAAATAGGCTGCGTTACAAAGTGATAATAGAAACACAAATTAATGTTTGGCTCAAGGATTAAAGCCCCAGGCGCCAAGCCTCTGGTAGTCTTGAAATAACCCAGGAGTGCTCAAGCATGTTAGTGAGTTAGCAGATGCCCTGTTGCATGAACCGGTTTTGTCTCAGTTTAAGGTACTGACCTGATGCCTGACTGAAGCACATTTGTTTGACAGCGACTCTGGTGAGTGAGATCTGCATTGATTGTAACTTTCCCACAGAACAATCACAAATCACTCTCCCATCACAATGCATGACACTCGGCATCTCCACCTTTCTTCCATGAGTCCAAAGGATCATTTCGACAAACCTTTCATGGCTTTTGTGCATGCAGTAAAATTAAAATGAGTATAAATAACTAGAATTAGTCATGTATTTGGCTCCTGATGGTGTAATAAGAATCATAAAAGTAATGAATTATAAGTCATTTTGAGCCGAGCAGCCGCAGGATAAGCACTGAGTAAAGTTTTACGTGGCTGACTGCCGACTGCATCAAGGGGCACAAGCACCAATAAATAAAAGCCCACCTTCTCACAATAGGTTTGATGTTCTCGCTGAGTGGTGCACTGCTGGGATCATTACAGGGTCAGTTTGATTTTTATATCTATCATGTGGCAGGGAAGAATCAGGAAGCTTCTCACTCAGGGCTAGCTTTTTAGATGTATAGCCAATTAAAACACCATTAAGTTATATATGTTGGTTATTACCAATGTTGAAGCAATGAGCTTCAGGTTCAGGATGACTCAGAGCACAGATAAATGGCTTTCACTATTATCCACAAACCGAATAGATAAACCCAGGAAATTAATTTGGAAAACTATTAAGAGATGAGGTTTCACATGTGTGAAATCAGGCACATTTTCAGCCTCGAGCAAGGGCAACCCGAGGGTGGTTTAATACCTCCGATGCTTGGTTTTTCTCTCTTTTTATTTGCCTTTCCTTTCTGTGAATATTTTGGCCACTTCATCCTTCTTCCATTTATTTCTCTACCTCCACTTTGTTAAGACACCTTGTATTATTATAAACATACGACAGAAATGAAGCCAACTTATGAGTTCCTATAGTGTGGATATTTATTTTCTTGCCAATATGTATGTACAGACACTCCCCAACTTACATTTTAGTTCGGTTCTGGACGTCCGAACGTAAGGTTAAAAAAAAACAAAAAACAAACAAACAAAAAAAAACGTAAGTTGTTACCGTATGTTCCAGTGACGTATGATGTTCATACTGTACTATACATTCATAAATACCATTATCATATCTCATAAAACACCCCTAAATCAATTACTATAAACATAACATTGTAAAATAATATCAACCATATCAAATAATATTAACAGTAATTTCAAATAAATTAAATTCAAGCAAAATAATTTGAAATAGAAAAATTTTAATCGAACTCACTCATCAAATATCAAATACAGCATCAACTATAACCTTTAACATTCTCTATGATGCGGTCTTTCTGCTTATAAATGGTTCCGATGGTCGACGGAGCCATTTGGAAGAAACGTGCAACAATCGCATGTTTTTCACCAGCATCAATTTTCTTGATAATAGCCGTCTTCATTTCTAACGAGAGCTTTCTGATTACCACTATCACTAGTAGGCTTACGCTTCTGACCAATATTTACTTAGGGTTACAAAAGTCTGCAACGTCTTAACACAAGGGTAACTAACACGCAGTGAACTGGGAAGAAGGAGGGCACGTTCAGTCTGTCGTTTGTAAACAATGGATGCAGCGTCATGCGTAAGTAGTGCATTATGTCAGCATACTACATAGGTACGTCTGGTACTACAGACAGCACGCTAAACTCAAAATGACATGTTTTTATTTATTTATTTTTTTAAAACATAAAATCGAAAAATACATAAAACGAATGAACGTAAAGCGGGGAGCGTCTGTACATTAATCAGCCATAACATTAACATCACTGAAAACATGTGTGGTTAGGAAGACCCATACACAACAAGCTGAAATGCACTCTGTTTTCTGACTCAGAGTTTGTGCAACAGTTGCTCTTTTGTGGTCTCAGACCAGACATACTTGTCTTCACTAGTCTTCAGATGTAGAACTGCAAGCTTTGGGCTTTGATCACACTCTTGAGTATGACACAGCCCTTTCATTTAGCAATCACAACGTAACCCTTGCCTAAGTCAATCTGATCCTTACATCTGACATTCTGCACCAGTGGTGTTCACGTCAACTGTTCACAAATGCTCATAATGTTCTTAATAATATGGCTGTTTTTTTTATTTGGAATTTTGTGTTGTTAAAGCTTCAGCTTGTTACTAGTTGAACTATCCATTCGTTCGTTTTCTGTAACCGCTTTATCCGCAAACGTTCCGCAATTATTCCCTCATCTTCAGTTTCATTCCGTGTGATTCCATAGTTATTCCTCAAGTCTTCCTCCACTTCTGTATGTTTCCTGCAGGGCCAAAATATTCCGTGAATGTGCTTTTGAAAATTCGTGAGTGTTCCATGGGGTCACTTTGGTGTACTTTGCTAGTTCTTTCCTAGTTCTGCCCATGCTGTGAACATTCCAAGAATGTCAGAATTTTCACTTTTCCATAGAATTTGCACCCATTTTCTGAGTAAAAACGCTGAAGCTCTTCTGTAGACTGTGTTCCGCGTTTTTCCGCTGCGATCCTTGCATGCCGTAATCCAGTGAAATGGGGGCATAAAGGTCATGTAAAGCTAGCTCACCTTCTCCTTCAAGGAAAAAATGCTTTGACATTTTGATGGCCACCACATCAGCATATGGGGCAGTGGTGGTCTAGTGGTATAGGGCGCAGGATCGCTGATCCAAAGGTTGGGGGTTCGAGTCCCACTCTGCACAAGGTTGTCACTGTCCCCCCCAGTGCAGGTAACTGGGTTATCAAAGGCCGGCCATGTCTCTCACTGTCTATGGTGTGAGGCATGTAAAAGAACCATTGCTGACTTTCGACAAGAGTAGGCTGCAAAGACGTCAGCGTGTTTCCGCCCTGCGATGGCCTGGCGAGCTGTCCAGGGTGTACTCTGCCCTCGCCCGAAGTTGGCTGGGATGGGCACCAGCCTCTCCGTGACCCAAATTAGGATTGAGCGGGTACAGAAAATGAACTGAACATCAGCATATGGGGCATCTTTGAAATTTGATTCTTTTAGACTTTGGTGGAACCAAATGGGGCGGCAAGGTGGCGCAGTAATTAGAACATCAACCTTACAGGAAGAACCCCCTACCCTGGGGCGTTTCTGTGTGGACTTTGCATATTCTCCCTATGCTTATGTGGGTTTAGTCCAAGTCCCACATCCACAGGTCAAAGACATGCATATTAGGTTAATTGGAAGCTCCAAATTGCCAGTCGGTGTGAATGTGAGTATGAATGGTTGTGTGAGTGTTGGCCCTGCGGTGGATGACAGGCTGTTCAAAATGTACCACATCTTTGCCAATGTTGGATGTGAGGGTCCATCCTCCCCGCAACCTTGATAGGATTAAGTAGTTTGGTGAATGAGTGAGTGAGATGAGTGAGTGGAATCAAACACAACAGCATCACCAGTGAATGCAGTAAAAAATTACACACAATGACATGCTGTAGTTTGTCCAGGCTGGCTCTCCCCAGATGAGAGAGTCGACTCACATGGCCTATTGATAATATTCAGTGTGTTTATATGATCGGCTCTTTATTATAGAAAGATATTTATCTGTCAAACACACAGGGTGCCAAGTACACATCAAACCATTATAATGTAAATTCCATTGAAAATACAGTAGGTAATAAAATACTGAAGGAACAACTAGTGGCTGTATAATTTACGAAAACACAAGTTATGTTGTGGTGCGTTTTAGTTGATGTGGAAATAAATATGATTTGATTTTTTAACCCTTTTTTTTTATATAATCCTGAAATGTGGAAAATTCAAATTCAAAGTCAGTTCTTGAGATCTGAAAGTTTTAAATGCACATGAGAAAAATAATCATTTCATTGCAGAAATATTTATTGCTGGTAATTTAAAGACTTTTAAATTTCAAAATGTGACAAGACAGATTTTCAAAGTCCAGAGGTGAGCTGATGGTGTACAGCATATGTATTTCGGGGGGTTGAAGGGGGATCAGCTTTGCCTCCGGTGATGTTTATTGATCAGAACACGCTTATCATGGTTGTGCATATTTCACCACTAGGGGAGCTGTTCTGGGTTTTGTTTTTCTGTGTTTTTCCATATGTTTTTGCAGGCTGACCTGCATGCCCCCCCCCCCCAATTATCTTATCACACCTGTTCCTCATCCACACTCCTATTTATACTCCAGAAAACCATCTCCCCAGTGTTGGTTCCTTGATGTTATCACTACCTGTGATTCTGTCTGCACCAGCTCAAAGATCACTGCTTGTCTGTGGACTTGCCAGCCTGGCATCAGCAGTTTCTCCCAACCTGCCTCTGGTGTTTAGATCTTTTGTCTGCTATTTGATTTTCTGCTGCCCAGGACCTCAAAATAAAGGTTTCATTTTCCTCACCTCCACTCAGTCTCCTGCGTTTACGTCCTACCTATTCGACCTGGATTGTGATAAAGTTACAACACGCACTCCCTGATGAGGCAAATTGCTGCCATACGCCAATGATAACAACAGAGTCACAGTATCAGGTGTTTAAGGAACAATATCCAATTAGTATGGGCTATAGTGAGCATGTTAGTCATGTTATCTATTAAATGAGACGCCATCCAAAAATTACTGGCCAGTTTGCATCACACACATACAAAAATATTTTGCTGTTACCATCTGTATGATTCCTTCACACTCAGGACTCACTCACTTATTTGGTGAACCACTTAATCCTACTAGCGTCACTGCTGGGAGGAAACCAGAGTATCCACAGTAAACCTATGCAAACACAGAGAGAACATGCAGACTCAACACAAAAGTTTACACGCCCTGGATTTGAATTCAGGGCCCTTTTACTGAGAGGGGGACATGCTGAGCACTATGTCCACTCCGGTACTCATAAGACACAATTTAATACTCACAATAACTTGAAGGAAAAAGAGAACAATGGAGTAAATGTATTAAAAGTGTGAATATGAATGTTGAACAGTAGTTTTTGTAAACAGGAGACTTCAGGAGATACTGTGCAAGTTTTGCTTTGATCTGCTAATATTAAATTTAATTGATCTGTTAATTAATAAAGTTATGGTGACAGAGGGGGCGTGACATGTTTATCCACTGTTATATATTGACATGCTAATTTAGCAGTCAAGTTATTGCTACCGCGAAGCAATGGCAAATTGACAATAATCAACCCCCTTTGCTTCTCCTAGATATTGGAACAGGGCCAAGGGACCTTCCCATCCAGCTACAAGGGTGTTACCGAGATCAGGGCATTATTAAGTTATATTCCTCCAGAAGGTGTTCTGTGAGGTCGAGGTCAGGGCTCTGTGTTAGGCACTGATGTTGTACGAGGAAGCCCGGCATACCTTCTGCATTACAATTCATCCTGAAGCTCTTCAGTGGGGTTGAGGTCAAGAATGTGTGGAGTTATGTGTTGATGTCAAGAACATGGTCAGGATTCCAATTTATCCTCAAGGTTTGACTCTTCTACACCAACCTTTAAAATAAAACATTCTTATTGATGGATAAACATGGACACCATAGGTCAATTTGGAGTTATATAGACCGAGCAGTACAGGCAAGAGTAGAACATAGGTGCAACCACTTATTTGGAATGCCCACCGATTGAGCTCGCCCTCTTCTCCCCATATTAACGTCCATGCATCATACTGGTGCAGATCCCTGGCAGTACAGAGAAAATTAATAACTCATATTTGGAACACATGGCAATTGTGAATAAATAAAATTAACTATGGCTCTTGCACACATTTTTGATAGCTGGCCAGCTGGATGTGATTAATATTCAACAAACAATGTTGTAAAAAATAAATCTGTCCCATGAAAGTTTTTTTTTTTTTTTTTTTTTTTTTTTCCCCCAGTAGCTAGTGCTGCCTTCTTTAGCAGAAAGGATTTTCACGTGGTCATTTTGCATAATTGTCCACCAGTCTCTTGCTGGATCTCTAACTGCACTTCCATGCAAATTTCAGTCAAGATGTTGCAAGATGTTTGATGTACCTCCCTTACCCCATCTACACCATTTTAATAGAGTTCAAATCTGGGTTTTGACAAGAATATTCCACAGTCATTTATTCTTTCTGAGTCCTTCCTTGGTGGATTCGTGAGTGTGTTTTGGGTCATTATCCCGAGGCAGTGAAGCAGCAAACCATTACTCTTCCACCACCATGCCTCACAGGTTCTTCTCCATTTCACATGTGTACCATTAAGAGAGGACATTATTCCAAATGGTCTGGTCATAGACTATGCATTAATTGGCAAGCTGTAGTCTCATTCTAATGTTCTTCTTTGGAAATCAAACTTTTTACTGGCATGTCTTCGATGTGCAATACCTTTCTAATTGTAGATATTTGCACTTTTGCACCAACAGTTGGAAAAATTATGAAAATTTTGGTGTCTTGGAAACTTCTTTTCACGTCAAGCAGTCTGCTCTTGGGCTGAAGTTGTGGCCGGTCCTGGACCAGTCTTTTGAAATAAATGTGCTACTTGTAGATCATTTTCGGGGCAGTGGTGGCCTAGTGGTATAGAACGCTGGATCGCTGATCCAAAGGTTGGGGGTTCGAGTCCCACTCTCCACAAGGTTGTCACTGTCCCCCCTAGTACAGCTAACTGGGTTATCAAAGGTGGGCCATGTCTATGGTGAGAGGTTCATGTAAAAGAACCATTGCTGACTTTCGTAAAGAGTAGCTGCAAAGCCATCAGCGTGTTTCTGTCCCTTGCTTAAAGGGTTGTGTCAGGAAGGTCAGCCGGCGTAAAAAAACCTCTGCCAAATCAAACGTGCGAATCAGATGATTCGCTGTGGCGACTCCTGAGTAAAAGGGAAAAAACCAAAAGGAAGACAGACAGACTTGTAGATCATTTTCTTTTTAGTAGAATTATTTATGTCAATCAATGTAGAGTTCGTACAAAATATTTTGCCCAACTCACAGGAATCTGCAACCCGCTACGATGGCCATCTTTAGATCTTGGAATGATGACATCACACACTTCAATAGAAAAGAGAGCATCAGACCCTGGATGGTGGTTTAAATTAAACAGGTTCATCTGCAGGAGTTTCAAGCAGTGGCACCTAATCTGAAACACTGGATTATATATGTATAGCCAACAATGAGTTGATCCGAACACATCCGAAACATCTCTCCAGGCAATCACAGGGCGTGAATCATACACACACAACCATTCACATTCACATCCACATCCACACCTTAGGGCGATTTTAAAAATACAACTTGCCTAATGTACATGCCTTCGGACTGTGGGAGCAGTTTGCAGAAAAGCTACAAAAACATGGGGAGAAAATGCAAATTCGTGACAGAATCACTCAAGCCCGAGACTAAAGCCCATGTCCTTCTTGCTGTTAGGTGAAAATCACAGATGGTACATCACACCGCCCCATCACCCTTTAGATTTACATAAATAAACACTTCAGAGCTTTTGACTGATTCATTTAGTCGTTCATTTTCTGAACTGCCTAATCCCAGTTAAGGTCATGGGAAAGCTAGTGCCCATCTCAGCCAACTCTGGTGAGGGCAGAGTACACCTTGGACAGCTCACTAGGCATCCTACACAACCATCCATACTTACACATAGGGGTGATTTGGAACAGCTAATTAACCTACTGTGCATGTTTTTGGACTGTGGGATGAAACCGGAATACCTGGAGGAAACCCACACAAGCACGAGGAGAACATACAAACTCCACACAGGAACACCCAGGGAATCGAACCCAGGACCTTCTTGCTGTGAGGCGGACGTGCTAACTATGCCACAGTGCTTTTAGCAGCAAACAATTAATTTAATTTAAACTGATGCAGTGAGTTGCTTTTAACTTCTGAAACAACTATAATGAATGATGTATTCCATGATCATGGAAAAGATGTCGCCTCAGTTTCATAAGGGTTAAATTATTAAACTTCATCAGACAAATAAAACAATTATAATCTTGATTGCTGGAATTATTGGAATTGGCTTCACAATTGCCCAACACAATTAAAACCTGGGAGGATCATGTTGAAACATTAACACAACACAACACATGTAATTATTTTATTTATGTATTTATTTATTTTTTTTACTGACTACACTGGGGACTGTGTAAATGATTGGTGAAGTTGAGTCATAGAAATCTGGACAGTAGAACTTACAGCTATGTTCACTATACGTAAGATTATTTATATTATATTATATTATATTATCATTGCCCTGCGATGGCCTGGCGAGCTGTCCATGGTGTACTCTGCCCTTGCCCAGAGTTGGCTGAGATGAGCACCAGCCTCCCCACAACCCAAATTATGATTAATCAGTTCAGAAAATGAATGAATGAATGAAAATATTATTATTTAAGATTATTCACACACAATGCTTCAGATTGCTAGGGGCATAAAGACTAGATTCTGGAGCAATGAAAAATGGTCATGTGATCTGATGAGTCCAGATTGATCCTTTTCCAGTGTGATGGCTCGTCAGACTGACAAGGGAAGCACATGAAACGATGTACCCTTCATACACAGTGGTCACTGTACAAACCTCTGGAGGCACTGTTATGCACTGATGTGGTTATAATTGGTCAGGTTAGGCTCAGCATTATAATGTGACACTAAAATTAAATCAGCAGATTCCATCCATGCATCCACCCATCCGACCATACATCCGCCCCTGCCGCCCCCTCCCAAGTAATCTGAAGTCAGGTTTCAGAGGCAACAAGTCTAGCAGGGAAACCCAGGCATCCATCTCTCTAGTGATATTGCTAGGGGATCCCGAGGCATTCCCAGGTCAGATGGACATTTATATAATCAGTCTAGGGAGTTCTGGGTGATAATTCCAGGCTTCTATCAGGCTCGTAGTGTTTGAGGAGCTTCACACATGTACTGCCTAGCCAGAGTCCCAACCTTGTTGCATACGTTTCTGAAAGCAAAACCAGGGTAACTGTGGAACCCAGTTGAACAAGCAGGATGATGACAGAGTTATTTGATTATTTACTGGTTCTGGTCCTGGACTTTCTCCTGGATGGAAGAAAGTTAATCAGTTTATGATCACGATACGGGGAGTCTGATGATGATGATGATGATGATGATGATGATGATGTGCCCTGTGCAGAAATAGCCTGTGGTGAAGATGTTCAGTGGCTGAAAGTTGGGCACCAGCGACGACGTAAGCAGTTTTCATAACTGTTTGCAGGGTGTTTACACACACACACACACACACACACACACACACACACACACACCGAACACACGCACACACATGCAGCTGCCATTTCACACTGTCCTTCAGGTTGTCAGGATTCTCTCTTCTCTCAGTGGTGCAGTGATAGAGGTTCGTTGAGATTTGGGGAGACAAATGTACTTTCTTCAGTCTCCTCGGAAAGCAAAGAGTTGGAAAAAAAAAAAAAAAAAAAGATGCGTTATGATGCCAGGACGTATGCTTAGAGATGTCAACATAGACGTTTTGAAGCATTTCACAGGGATTTTTTTTTTCAGTGGATTTAACTTTCAGCACGCAAAGTCTCACTAAACAATTGTATGGCTTAAAATGGTACTTTATTCATATGCAGGAATTTATAATGACAACACTGAACACAGTTATGGATTTGTAAATATCTACTCACTTTATGTTCGTGTCCCAATAAGAAGTTCCTGGGTTTGAGTCCCTATCTCGAAGAGGGTGTTTGTGTGTGTAGTAGATAGACTGGCGAGCTGATGAGGGTGTACCTCGCCATCATTCAGAGGGTTACATGGTCTTCAGCTTCTCTGTGACCCTAGTGGAATGAAGTGGTTAAGGCAAATAAATGAATGAAAGGATCCCAAAGCTATTCTAGAAGTTTCTGCTACCACCACGGGTTTCCCCAAGTGACTGCCATGTTGCTTCTCAACATCATGATTGTTTGTAAATAATAAAAAAATTCATAGCATTAAGACACCTCAAACAATTCAGTTTCCTCATGAAATATATATTTTTTAAATTCCAAAACATTTATATTTGTGCACAGCAAGCAAAAAACTTTCTTCTTCTTTTCCTTTTGGCTTTTTCCTTTTTTTTTTTTTTCTGGGGTCACTACAGCGAATGATTGGCATGTTTGTTTTGGCATCGGTTTTTACTTTGGATGCTCTTCCTGTCACAACCCTTTTGGCAAGGGACAGAAACATGCTGACGACTTTGCAGCTACTCTTTACGAATGTCAGCAATGGTTCTTTTCCATAAACCTCTCACCATAGACAGTGAGAGACATGGCCCGCCTTTGATAACCCAGTTAGTGCACTGAGAGGACAGTGACAACTTTGTGGAGAATGGGACCCGAACCCCCAACCTTAGGATCAGCGATCCAGCGCAAAGCCTCATACTATTTAATATAACCTTCCTGTTTTGGTTGCAGACAAGACCTGCCTCACCCGCTGTCCAACTTCTGTAAAACTCAAGATAACTTTTACATCAGTATTGTGCTGAATGCACCCAGGGCTATACCTGAATGATGCAAACCTCTCGAAATACACAAGGAGGTCAAGAATGACGTTTGGAGTAATTTTCGGTCAATCAGAGCGCATTTTACATCCACCTGGAGCTTTTGAAAGGTTCATAGGCTGTTTGCAAAAAGCGTCAGCTCCATTCACGAGGTCTTGACTATTTTTTCCTATGTACCGTCATTTCAGCGGTTCTCAGGCATGAGATTGCATGTGATTCGTTTCTGACTGTCAAAGCAGCAATAATAATGTGTCAAGTATAAATCAAACAACACCACCAACCAGATTTATTTTAGCACTAAATTGGACAGCGGACCCAGAGTTACTGGAGATGGGTGTGGCAGGGGATGTGGGCCGGGATACGGATGTGGTATGACAGGGGGCTTAGCTAGCTGGAAATAAATAGACTTTAATAGAAAAGACGTCAGTCTTTCATGTTTTTCAAAGGGAAGTTCAGAGTGTATGGCGGGGTGGCTATACAGTGATCCCTCATTTTCCACGATTAATTGGGACCGAGATCCCCATGCGACCATCGACATCCGTGAAGTAGGATCACCCCCTCCCTCCCCGACTGACATATACGTACATGGATATGTGTATATAATATCAATAAATACATATTCAATGCTATAAATGCTTATAATAACAATTAAACCTTAAAACAATGCATAACATGTAAATCAAATATAAATACACACACATACAGATGGTATTGCATGATAAGACAACGACACATATACATATGTGCGCGCACATGCAAGCACGCACATTCGCGTGCAAACACAGATGCAACAATGGAACTAGTTTTGATGGGAGATTTTGGGTTTGTTTGTTTTTTTGTTTTTTTTTTGCATAATTGGTCTTGTTTTCGTTGCATTTTCCTTAACTTTTCCCCCATTCTTCCTTAATTTCCTTCTTTTTTAATTTGATGAATATTTATAAAAAATAAACAAAAAATGTGATGCACTGAAGCCGCATGAATTGAAGCGCGAAGTGGTGACGGATCCTGTATATGGCTCAGGGGTCAAAAGGTTAAATAACTTTTACAAATTTGTGTGCTCAACAACTTCGGTAACAGTGCAACTGCTTTATGACATTCAAGAGTGCATCACACACACACACACACACACACACACACACACACACGCACACACACACACACACACACACACACACACACACACACACACACACACGCACACACACACACACACACACACACACACACACACACACACACACCAGTGTAGTCATACAGAACAGTAAATAAGACTCAAATGTGATGAAACAATCATATATTTGCCTCTTTATTTTTTAAAGAATAAAATCCTGATCACACCTCTGAATGTACAGTAAAACCTCCGCTGACGAACGCTTAAACTCACAAACTTTTCGCCTCAAGAACATTAAATTTGCGAGCATATAGTCTCTGCTGATTTAGTTTTCGGCGGACGAACCAAACCACGCGTTCGAACAGCGCCACGGTGGCGGCCACGAGAAGCTGACGCACGCTCACGGCGCCCCAGTTCGTCACCCCCTTTCTTTGAGTGCGGACGTGGTTTGTGTTTGATAGACATTTTGGACCATATTGAGTGTACTTTTGCTATTATGGGACCGAAAAAGACCCCACCACAGGCTGAGTTACCTACAGTCCTTATGGAAGGTGACTCTCCTTCCGAACAGTAAGTCCCTCCCTCCCTCCTCCTCCCACTCCATTCCATCAAGCCGTCAACTACCATCACAAAGGTAAATAAAACCACTTTATTATACAGTACAGTTTATTTCTTTAATTGCAATACAATAGCACATTTATTATACATAAAATAAGGTATATTTTTGTGTAGTTTTAAGGCTTATTTAATAGAAAATTATGTTTTATGGGGACCTGGGAACGGATTATTCTCATTTTAATGGTTTCTTATGGGAAATAAATGTTCGGAAGACGAACTTTTCACCTCACACACACTTTCTGGGAACCAATTATGTTCGTGAGCTGAGGTATCACTGTACTTTCACAAAATGTATGGGGACACTTCTCTATCTGAGATCCAGGGACGATCTGATTTTGGAATGTCAAGTCAACAGTGAAGGTCAGCACGCGGTCACAGAGTTTTGGATATGGACTGTTTATAACTTCAGAATGAGTACCGACTTTGCTTCTATTCAACACTAATAGGAAACTAAATATAGACTTTCAAATGAGTGAATAACCTTTGACCTTGAGGGACCTTGAAAGGGCAAATTACATTCACCAGTTAAATCTTTCAAACAGTTTTTATTCACGCTGCGATGAGAGCTCTGAGTGCCTGACTAATTCATTCTGTTCATATTCTTTCATCTCACCAGAATTAATTTGTTGTTGTGCCACTGTCAGCGTGTACCTCATACTGTTTTTTTGCTTGTTTGTTTGTTTGTTTTTATTTGTTTTATTGTTTGGTTTTGTTTTGGTTTTTTTTGTTTTTTTGCATGGGACTGTGACATACATCACATGTAGATCTGGATTCTATCCTGCATTTTAAACCACAATCAAGCTGCTGCAAAAAGTATAGAAGAAGTATCCAGTACAATGCATTTTACAATAATTGCCCTTGGGGGTAAAGGCGACTTGGGGGGGGGGGGGTGCTGCCACCATCTTGTCCCGTTGTATTTGGGCACTGTGAATAATGGTGGTTGCTATATTCCTGATTTATTGTGAATTATGAATGTTGAGCAGTGTGTTGTGCAGACAGCTCCGTTATTAAAGGTCTTTGATTGACAGCTGTGGACTAGACAGACCACCTGCTAGTGTTATCCAACTTCATCACCCAAACAAACACAAATCTGGATTTCCTGGCTTACATGATGATGATTCTGTTTCATGCTCCATTTTACTGAAAAGAAAGTTACATGTATCCATAAAGCTCGGTGAGGACGAGTTTACATGTTCTTCCTGGACTTGCGTGCATACTCTAGTTTCCTCCCACAGTCCAAAGACATGTAATTGGCTTTTCCAGATTCCCTTGAGGTGTGATTGTAAATGATTGTGAGAGTTGGCCCTGCAGTGGTCTGTACCACACCTTCACCCAATGTCGGCCGAGATAGGCTCCAGCCTCCCCGATGACAATCACAGGATTAAGAGGATCACAAATGAAGATGAGTTTATCACCTGAATGAGTGATCTGTGGACTGTGTATCAGCTCTCATCGAGTACCGCTCCAACTCTCGCAAAACAATCTCGCCCTCTTTGTTGGTTTTCTGTTTGCAGAGACACCTTTTTCAGCTGTGCTATAGAAAAGTGGTCCCCAACCACCGGTCCGCGGACCGGTATCGATCCGTGGTTCAATTGGTAACGGTCTGCAGAAGGAATAATTCATTATTTCCGTTTTATTTATTATCTGAAGCTGAACGATCTTTATTTTTGAAAAATCTTTTATTTTGAAAAGTGACCGGATTCTCTCGGTTACATGTCGATCATTTGACGGCTAAAATCCACAAGGGGACGACACATGAACAGAGGCGAGTTTCAAACAATAGCGGGGATTTTGGGTGAGACTGAGCCTTCATTCTCCCAGCTGGTGCACCATCACCTGTAGTTTGTTTGTTTGTTTGTTTCTTTCTTTCCTTCTTTCTTTATTTATTTATTTTTAGAAAAATTAAAGCGCTACTTCCCAACCAACTTTATTTCAACTGTTGAACAATAACATTGATGGAGTGATGACGATGACGACGACAACAACGATGACTATTATTATTATTATTATTATTATTATTATTATTGTTAATAATAATAATATTTACAATATACACAGGATGTAGCCTGCAGAACAGAGAATATAGCTCCATGTAGCTGAATCAGAGCCAGAGCTCAATGTAGCTGAGAAATGCAGCCGTGGGGGGGGGGCAAGTGTCCGCCCTCACGCCAGTCCCAAGCCTGGATAAATGCAGAGGGTTGCCATAGGAAGGGCATCCGGCGTAAAACTTTCGCTAGAATACAAAACGCAAACTGTAAAGAGAAATTTCACACTGGATCGGTAGGAGAGGCGGGAGGTGTGTTCATAGGCAGAGAGAGAGAGGAGGAAAAGCATGAGTCGAGAACTGAGAGTGGGGACTTTGAATGTTGGAACTATGACAGGAAAAGGTAGAGAGCTGGCTGACATGTTGCAGAGGAGGAAGGTGGACATACTGTGTGTTCAGGAGACCAGGTGGAAAGGTAGCAAGGTTACAAGCTTAGGAGCAGGGTTTAAACTGTTTTATCATGGTGTGGATGGGAAGAGAAATGGAGGAGGAGTCATCTTGAAGCAGGAGTTTGTCAGAAATGTTCTCGAAGTGAAAAGATTGTCAGACAGAGTGATGAGTCTCAAGTTAGAAATTGAAGGCGTAAGGTTCAATGTTGTTAGTGCTTATGCCCCACAGGCAGGATGTGAGCTAGAAGAGAAGGAGAGATTCTGGAGTGAGTTAGATGAAGTAATGCAGAGTAACCCCAGAGGTGAAAGAGTGGTCATTGGTCCAGACTTCAATGGACATGTTGGTGCAGGCAACAGAGTGGATGAGGAAGTGATGGGCAGGTTTGGTATCCAGGACAGGAACACAGAAGGACAGATGATGATAGTTTTGCAAAAAGGATGGAGATGGCTGTGGTGAATACTTTCTTCCAGACGAGACAGGAGCATAGGGTGACTTATAAAAGCAGAGGTCGGAGCACACAGGTAGACTACATCTTGTGTAGGTGATGTAATTTGAAGGAAGAGAGTGACTGCAAAGTAGTAGTGGGTGAGAGTGTTGCCAAACAGTAAGGATGGCGGTGTGCAGGATGATGCTGCTGGTAAGAAATTTGAAGAAGGCAAAGGCAGAGCAGAAGACAAAGTGATGGAAGCTGAAAAGGAAGAGTGTCGTGTTGTCTTCATGGAGGAGTTGAAACAGGTTTTGGGTGGTCAGGAAGTGCTTCCAGATGACTGGACAACTACAGCTAATGTGATCAGGGAGACAGGTAGGATAGTACTTGGCGTGTCCCCTGGAAGGACAGTAGATAAGGAGACTTGGTGGTGGAATGAGGAAGTGCAGGAGTGTGTACGAAAGAAAAGGTGAGCTAAAAAGAAATGGGACATAGAGAGGACCAAAGAGAGTAAACAGGAGTACAGGGAGACACAGCGTAAGGTGAAGGTAGCGGTATCAAAGGCCAAACAGAGGGCGTATGATGACTTGAATGCTAGGTTGGACAGTAATGAGGGAGAAAATGATTTATACAGGATGGCACAGCAGAGAAATAGAGATGGGAAGGATGTGTAGCAAGTTAGAGCAATTAAGGGCAGGGTGGGAAATGTATTGACTGATGACAGAAGTGTGCTGGGAAGATGGGAAGAGTACTTTGAAGAGCTGATGAATGAGGAAAATGAGAGAGAAAAAAGAGTACAAGAGGTGACCATTGGGGAGCAGGATGTAATTAGTAAGGGTGAAGTGAGGAGGGCACTGAAGAGGATTAAGAATGGAAAGGCAGTTGGTCCTGATGACATACCTGTGGAGGTACGGAAGTGTCTAGAGAGAGGTAGCAGTAGATTTTCTGACAAGAACATTCAACAAGGTTTTAGAGAGTGAGCAGATGCCGGACGAATGGCGAAGTGTGCTTGTGCCCATTTTTAAGAACAAGGGAGATGTGCAGAGTTGTGGCAACTACAGAGGGATAAAGTTGATGAGCCATACGATGAAGTTATGGGAGATGAAGTACAGAAAAGGTCAGAAGGAGCTGCATTGTGCCTTTGTGGATCTGGAGAAAGCATATGACAGGGTGCCGAGACGGGAACTGTGGTATTGTATGAGGAAGTCTGGAGTGGCAGAGAAGTATGTTGGAGTGGTGCAGGACATGTATGAGAGATGTAAGACAGTGGTGAGGTGTGCTGTCAGTGTGACAGAAGAGTTCAAGGTGGAGGTGGGACTGCGTCAAGGATCAGCCCTGAGCCCCTTCTTGTTTGCTATGGTGATGGACAGGCTGACAGACGAGGTTAGACAAGAATATCCATGGACTATGATGTTTGCAGATGACATTGTGATCTGTAGTGAGAGCAGAGAACAAGTGAAGGAAAATCTAGAGAGGTGGAGGTATGCCCTGGAAAGGAGGGGATTGAAGGTTAGTCTCAGTAAAACAGAATACATGTGTGTGAATGCCAAGGACCCAAGAGGAACGGTGAGGTTACAGGGAGCAGAGATAAGGAGGGTGGAGGATTTTAAGTACTTAGGCTCAACAATCCAGAGCAGTGGAGAGTGTGGAAAAGAGGTGAAGAAGCGTGTGCAGGAAGGTTGGAATGGTTGGAGAATAGTATCCAGTGTGATGTGTGATAGGAAAGTATTGGCAAGACGGTGTACAAGACGATGTACAAGACAGTGATGAGGCCAGCGATGTTGCATGGTTTAGAAACAGTGGCCCTGGAGAAAAGACAGGAGGCAGAGCTGGAGGTAGCAGAGATGAAAATGTTGAGGTTCTCTTTGAGAGTAACAAGGATGGATAGGATCAGGAATGAGCACATCAGACAAAGTTTGGAAACAAAGTCAGAGAGTCTAGATTGGGATGGTTTAGACATGTACAGAGGAGGGATAGTGAGTATATTGGCAGTAGGATGCTGAGGTTTGAACTACCAGGCAGAAGGCCTAGAGGAAGAACAAAGAAGAGATTTATGGATGTGGTGAAGGAGGACATGATGGTAGTTGGAGTAAGAGTAGAAGATGCAGAGAATAGGGTGAGGTGGAGATGGATGGTTTGCTGTGGCGACCCCTGAAGGGAAAAGCTAAAAGGAAAAGAAGAAGAAGTCGCTGAGCCAGAGATGCATTCAGGAGAAACAGGAGGTGGACAAAATCATGGAAACACCTAACATTTTGGCATCATAATCTTTGAACATAATTTAAACAATCAAAACTTGGCATTAGTTATTATTTTTTGTATAATCATTTTGTTATTTGATATGTTCATGTAAAATATTTTTTTTTTCCTTTTTCAGATATTGAAAACATTAAACAGATATTGAAAACATTAATCATACCCCATAATGGCAGACCGCTCAGATTTTAAAAGAGAACAAATTGTTGGTGCTCGTGTGGTCGGCGCTAGTGCAACAAAAACTGCTCAAATGTTCGGTGTTTCAAGAGCTACTGTCTCAAAAGTAATGAGTGCCTTTGAAAGAGAGGGACAAATGTCCTCAGCAAAGCACAAGTCCGCCATCGTCTCTAAAAGGGTTGGAACTGAAAAATGGCTTCAAATTCCTTATGAAACAATTTATAAGTTGTATGAATCAATACATATGCCAAGTTTTGATTGCTTAAATTATGTTCAAAGATTATGATGCCAAAATGTTAGGTGTTTCCATTATTTTGTCCACCCCCTGAATGTAATATTTGCTCAATTAAAATACAACACATTCCAGTGTGGAAGGGAATCAGGGTAATCCTGCATTACAAAAGGGATTATACCCCCCCACACACACACACACACAGAAAACCAAACTCTAGCCAAAAGCTTAATTACTTTTATGCTTTGATGAAGAAAACAAAGATCACAAGTTGAAGCCCCTCCCTTTCAATGATCCATTCTGAGCCCCCACAAAGTCAACTACTGCCCAGCAAACCAAATCAGACCAGAGGCTTTGGTAGGCTGAATTCTTAAAGACAGAGCAGTTCACCTTGGGGGGGGGTTAGTCTTTATTCTTATCGTGTGGTCCTGATTTCTTCAAAACATTAACAATAATGCCATAACACACTCTGGGCACCCTTTGGAGTTCTGTTGAAATTTGCCTTGGATGTTGGCGGTGCCACGTTGGTCATTGCATCATGGGTATTTTGCCAGTACTACTTTAATACCTTAGTGAGATTCAGGACCCACTCACTCATATGACAAACCTATAGTCCCATAGTGGACGCAGTGAGGCTGAAACCTATCGCAACCAATTTTCTGGGAAGGTGGGATACACCCCAAACAGTTTGCCAGACAAACACAGACTAACATGCACACCCATTCACCTTCACATCCACACCTAGGGGCAATTTGGAACTGCCTATTAGCCTAATGTGTGGGGCCGGTGGTATAATGGTTAGAGTGCTGCACTCATGATCGGGAGGTTGTGTGTTCAAATCCCAGTTAGACCCCCACTGTGTTAGACCCCTGGGCAAGGTCTCAACCACAAGTGTGCCTCTGTTCAGCAGTATAAATGGGTACCAGTAAAAATATACTGGGAAGGTAACCTGCGATGGACTAGCGTCCCATCCAGGAGAAGTTGAACTCCTGGTAGCTTCACGCTGTGGAAACCGGGGATAAGCACCAGACTGATGAGCCACTAGCGATCGGGTGTAAAAATACCAACAGACTTTACCTTACCTTACCATATTAGCCTAATGTGCATGTCTTTGGAACAAGCAAACTTCAAACAGAAATGCCCTCTCCAAGTCCATGACTCAAACCCAGGACATTTTGCTGTGAGCTAGACATGCTAACCACGGCACCACCCTGCCACCCTCTTCACTTTTTCACTCATTAATTTGCTGAAGCCTTTCTCAGCCAACACGGGGCGAATGGCAGGTATAGCCTGAACAGCTCCTATGTGAGACTCCCTCAGCTATTTCTGGCAATTTCTGTTATCAGTATATTGTGTCCTGGGATCACTGTTGTTTATAAATAATTGAATTAGCTCTGTATTAATATAATTAAAACAATGTGAGTCCTTTTTAATCTTGAAACATTTCCTTTAATAATAAATTTGGACTTTGTAAGCAGGAAACCAAAAGCACTCGGCCCCTGGTGAATTGCTACAAAAAATTTAAGATGGAACTACACCGAAATGGGGTGAAATGCACCCAAGGATATTTTTCATATAGCAGACATAGCCGAGGGAATCCTGAATGTAACTAAACAGTCATCTGTCACATCCCTGAAAAGCTACAGACCAGCAGCACTCATCCTATTAACTGTTAAATTTCTCGACACGGGTCATGAGGCACCATGAGAAGCACCATCCCAGCCTGTTTCGAACACCAGCAGTTTTCCTACAAGGAGGACAAAATAAAAGCCTTGAACTGCAGGCAATATTTGATATATACAGGGAGTGCTCGGTATACACCAGTTCCGACTTACACCGTTTCGTGGTTACAAACGTGCCCTTATAAAAATATAAAAAATAATATTACGCGTCATTACGTCTTTCGCAGTTACATAAACAAACACAAACTAGCTTTGGGCGCGCGAGGCGGAACAATACGCTGTGTTGTGGTTGTGGGCGGAGGAAGACAGCGTTGTTTCCCTTCGCTCAGTCTCGGTACTGTAATATTATGTGTCATTATGTCTTACGCGGTTACGTAAACAAACACGAACTAGTTTCGGGCACGCGAGATGCAGCAAGCGTTGGCAACTTTTGAGGCTCAGGATCCCAACTTGGAAAGATTCACTAGGGTTTCCAGACGCATCATGGATTTGATGCAATGCTACAAGGAGATCTTGGATGAGAAGTGGTTGCTCTCTGTCCAATCTAACCTGGAACAGAATTTTAAGAAGGTAGAGAGAGGCCTGCAACAGATCCTGTACTCTCTACCTCAGCTGCATCTACAACTCTAGGCTCACCTGCCCCAGCTTCTCCAGCACAATAAGCCTGTCTCTCCTTCCCTGACTGTATTTCATTCTTGTGATAAGGAATTGTTTTCTCTTTTTTAATACTTTTTTATGTCATTAACTGTTACATTTTATTATAGTATGTAGAGTGTTTTTCAGTATATTTTATGTCATGTTCCGACTTACACTGAAATTCGGGTTACACCGCGACTTAAAAATGGATTAGCGTTGTAAACCGAGGACTTCCTTTATATGTATATATATATATATATATATATATATATATATATATATATATATATATATATATATATATATGTATATATATATTGGATTAGATTGACACCCTCAAGCGAGAGGGTAAGACACAGAAAGAAATCTCTGAGCGAATAGGCTGTTCCCAGAGTGCTGTATCAAGGCACCTCAGTGGGACGTCTGTGGGAAGGAAAAAGTGTGGCAGAAAACGCACTGACCTGGGCTACAGAGAAGCAGCACTGGACTGTTGCTCAGTGGTCCAAAGTACTTTTTTCGGATGAAAGCAAATTTTGCATGTCATTCGGAAATCAAGGTGCCAGAGTCTGGAGGAAGACTGGGGACAAGGAAATGCCAAAATGCCTGAAGTCCAGTGTCAAGTACCCACAGTGAGTGATGGTCTGGGGTGCCATGTCAGCTGCTGGTGTTGGTCCACTGTGTTTTATCAAGGGCGGGGTCAATGCAGCTAGCTATCAGGAGATTTTGGAGCACTTCATGCTTCCATCTGCTGAAAAGCTTTATGGAGATGAAGATTCCATTTTTCAGCACGACCTGGCACCTGCTCACAGTGCCAACACCACTGCTAAATGGTTTACTGACCATGGTATTACTGTGCTCAATTGGCCTGCCAACTCTCCTGACCTGAAGCCCATAGAGAATCTGTGGGATATTGTGAAGAGAAAGTTGAGAGACACCAGACCCAACACTGTGGATGAGCTTAAGGCCGCTATCGAAGCATCCTGGGCCTCCGTAACACCTCAGCAGTGCCACAGGCTGATTGCCTCCATGCCACGCCGCTTTGAAGCAGTCATTTCTGCCAAAGGAGTCCCGACCAAGTATTGAGTGCAGAACTGAACATGATTATTTGAAGGTTGAATTTTTTTGTATTAAAAACACTTTTTTTATTGGTCGGATGAAATATGCTAATTTTTTGAGATAGGAATTTTGGGTTTTCATGACCTGTATGTCAAAATCATCAGTATTAAAACAATAGAAGACCTGAAATATTTCAGTTGGTGTGCAATGAATATAAAATATATGAAAGTTAAATTTTTATCAGTACATTACAGAAAATAATGAACTTTATCACAATATGCTAATTTTTTTAGAAGGACTAGTATATATATATATATATATATATATATATATATATATATATATATATATATATGTTTATATATATATATATATATATATCTGTCTTCCTTTTGGCTTTTTCCCTTTTACTCGGGAGTCGCCACAGTGAATCATCTGATTCGCACATTTGATTTGGCAGAAGTTTTTACATCAGATGCCCTTCCTGTCACAACCCTTTTAGCAAGGGACAGAAACACGCTGACGACTTTGCAGCTACTCTTTATGAATGTCAGCAATGGTTCTTTTACATGCCTCTCACCATAGACAGTGAGAGACATGGCCCGCCTTTGATAACCCAGTTAGCTGCACTGACAGTGATAACCTTGTGGAGAGTGGGACTCAAACCCCCAACCTTTGGATCAGCGATCCAGCGCCCTATACCACTAGACCACCACTGCCCCATATATATATATATATATATATATATATATATATATATATATATATATATATATATATATATATATATATATATATACACACACATATATATACACATATATAATATATTACATATAATTTCAATTTAAATTATAGTAAATCTAAGTTTTAATAATGAAGTAGCACAATCTGCAAATTACAATAATAACAATTGAATATCAGAGAGTGAGAGGATGCCCGAGGAATGGAGGAGAAGTGTGATGGTGGCCATTTTTAAGAACAAGGGAGATTTGCAGACTTGTGGCAACTACAGAGGGATCAAAGTTGATGAGCCATACGATGAAGTTATGGGAAAGAATAGTGGAATCTAGACTCAGGGCCGAGGTCAGCATTTGTGAACAATAGTTTGGTTTCATGCCAAGAAAGAGCACCACAGATGCAGTTTTAATGATGCCAGCATTTCCCTGTTAATCTAGTGTTCTTCATACCTCACTAATGCTTCGGGGTTAAGTCTTTAGAATCATTTTGTCTGGATGTCCGCTTCCGGCGAGACTGTCCACCGCATTAATGATCTCATTTGTCAGTCGGTACACTGATGAAGATCTAAATTCTTTCAGATTGCTCTGCAATTCTTTCCTGACTTATGCAGATCAACAGCTCTTGATCCTCAGTCTTCTGAGATTTTTTTTTTTTTTTTTTTTTTTTTTCTGTGTGCTACACAGCAGATGCTTCCTGTGAACTGAAATCAGTTCAAATTTCATTGATTGCACTCTAGGTCTGCTAACTCCTGATGATAATTAACTTTTTGAAGTCATTAGCCTCGGGGTTCATAGCTTTTTCCTGCACACCTCCCTTTTTTTTTTAATTAAGCATTCAATATGGTTAAGACCAAAATAAAAATTGGTGTGCAATTAGTGAAAACACTCACTAACTCACCCACTCACTCATTTACCAAACTGCTTAGTCCTAATAGAATTGTGGGTAGGCTGGTGCCTATCTTAGCCAACACTGGACAGATGCCAAACCATCATAGTGCAACACACACAATCATTTACACTCACATTCACATCTACAGGACAAATTTGGTACATTTTTCATAATGTACATGTCTTTGTACTGTGGAAGAAAACCTTAGAAACCAGTGGAAACCTACACAAGCACAGGGAGACCATGCAAATTCCACATGCCCTCTCTGAGCCCAGGACTCGAACTGAGAGTCTTCTTGCTGGGCAGCAGGGGTACTAACCACCATACCACTGCGCCACCATCGGTTAAAAAATAAAAACAAAAAAATTGTGGTTTTTATTATTGTACTTTAGTTGAAGATCAGATCTCATTTACCTTTATTGCACTTGTATATAAGGATCCTCTTCAGTGGTTGTAATTCTGCCTTCAATACAATCCTACCCAACAAACTTTAAAGCAATTTACTGGACAGAGGACTGAACTTGTCATTATGGGCCCAGGTATTGGACTTAACAAACCATGCACAGTCCATCAGACTCAGAAAGCATGTATGATCTACTCTAAAAGACATATAACCCTAAATACGACACAACACAGGGATGAGTACTTATCCCACTACTGTACCCTCATGACTGTTTTCACTCCTGTTCTGAACTCCATTACTAAAGGGGCAATGTCATTACTGCTAAAAAAAAAAAAATCCTATCATTAATGGTGTAAGCAAGCAAAATATAATCACTCAAAAAAAAAAAAAAAAGATTGAAATTGGGTTTGCAGATGATATGAGACATGAACCATGTTCGAGCATTAGATTTGTTTGGGGTTTGCAATGTGATCCCATGTGTCTCACTCACTTTACTCACAAACTCACTCACCCATTTGTTAAAGCATTCAGTCTTACTATTAGGGTTGGGGAAGGCGTTGGAGCCTATCTCAGGCAACATTGGATGAAGTAAGGGTACACCGTGAACAGCTTGCCAGACCATCTTGGGGACACACACACAACCATTCACACTCACACCTAGGAGCAATCTGGAACAGTCAATTAGCTTAGAGTAACTAGACTGCCCAGAGGAAAACGATACAAGCACAGGAAGAACATGCAAACTTCACACCGAAATGTATTAGTTCACAACACAAACCTACCCAGTTCACATTCTTGCTATGCCAACCATTACATCACAGATCCACCATGTGATCTCATCTTTGAGAACGGTTCAGCCCAACAAGATCATACTGGGCTCCAAAACTCTTAATAGCTTTTGATTTTTTTTTTTTTTTTTTTTTTTTTTTTTTTTTACACCTATGACATATTTACATTATTTTTTGAGTGAAAATCATGACACAACTTGTTTAAATTCACTGGATGCACTGGAGGCACTGGAGACATTTTCTTCCTTCAGGATTCTGGGCCTGAAAGTGACCAGAAGAACTGTATTGGAGAGCCTTTTCCGCCACAAAGTTCGGGAAAGATCTACAGGACCACTTATACCTGAGAAAACTACAGAGCCCTACCACAGAAGGGTTCTAGTATTTCTACCAATATGCCATTGAAAAATTTCTAATGCAGCTGTGAGGGGGTAGCACAAGCCAGTGTTCTTTCTCATGCCGGTCCCAAGATAAATGCAGAAGGTTGTGTTCGGAAGAGCATCCGACGTACAACCAAATAAACGATGCAAATTATAAATATGACTTCCAAACTGGATTGGTCGAGCCCCGGGTGAATAACAACCGCCATCAGTGCTGTCAACCAACACAGTGCTGGTGGAAACTGGATGACAGTTGGTCGAAGGAGAGACGGAAGGCGTGTCCATAGGCGGAGAGAGAAGAGGACAGGCATGAGTCTAAGACTGAGAGTAGGGCCTTTGAATGTTGGAACTATGAAAGGAGAAGCTAGAGAGCTGGCTAACATGATGCAGAGGAGGCAGCCGAACATACTGTGTGTTCAGGACACCAGGTGGAAAGGTAGCAATGTTAGAAGCTTAGGAGCAGGGTTTAAGCTGCTTTATCATGGTGTGGATGGGAAGAAAAATGGAGTAGGAGTCATTTTGAAAGAGGGAATTCTCTAGAAATGAAAAGAGTGTCAGACAGAGTGATGAGTCTCAAGTTAGAAATTGAAGGGTTGATGTTCAATGTTGTTAGTGCCAATGCCCCACAGGCAGGATGTGAGCTAAAAGAGAAAAAGAGATTCTGTGTTAAAGTGAGGTAGATGAAGTGATGCAGAGTACCCCCAGAGGTGAAAGAGTTGTCATTGGTGCAGACTTCAATGGACAGCAAAATTTTGGAAAGGGACTTGGCAACAGAGGGGACGAGGAAGTGATGGGCAGGTTTGAGTACCTGGTGTGTCCTCTGAAAGGAGAGTAGATAAGGAGGCTTGGTGGTGGAATGAGGAAGTGCAGGAGTGTGTACAAAGGAAGAGGTTAGCTAAGAGGAAATGGAACATTGAGAGGACTGAAGAGAGTAAACAGGTGTACAAGGAGACACAGCGTAAGGTAAAGGTAGTGGTGTCAAAGGCCAAACAGAGGGCATATGATGACTTGTATGCTAGCTTGGACTGTAAGGAGGGAGAAAATGATTTTTGAGGTTCTCTTTGGGAGTAACGAGGATGGATAGGATCAGAAATGAGTACATCAGAGGGACAGCACATGTAAGACATTTTTTAGACAGAGTCAGAGAGGCTAGATTGAGATGGTTTGGATATGTACAGAGGAGGAATAGTGAGTATATTGGTAGTAGGTTGGAACTACCAGGCAGAAGGCCTAGAGGAAGACCAAAGAGATGATTCATGGATGTGGTGAAGGAGAACATGAAGGCAGTTGGTGTAAGAGAGGAAGAGGCAGAGGATAGGGTGAGATGGAGGCAGATGATTTGTTGTGGCAATCCCTGAAGGGAACATCCGAAAGGAAAAGAAGAAGAAGAACACAGCAGAGAAATAGAGATGGAAAGCATGCTCAGCAAGTTGGAGTGATTAAGGACAGAGAGGGAAATGTATTGACATCAGACAGATGTGTGCTGGGAAGATGGAAGAGTACTTTGAAGAGCTGATGAATAAAGAAATTGAGAGAGAGAGAGCGAGAGAGAGAGAGAGAGAGAGAGAGAGAGAGAGAGAGAGAGAGAGAGAGAGAGAAGTAGAAGAGGTTACCGTTGAGGACCAGGAAGTAGCAAAGATTAGTAAGAGTGAAGTGAGGAGGGCATTGAGGAGGATGAAGAGTAGAAAGGCAGTTGGTCCTGATGACATACCTGTGGAGGTATGGAAGTGTCTAGGAGAGGTAGTAGTAGTAGACGTTTTGACAAGAAAATTCGACAAGAGGTCTTAGAGAGTGAGAGGATGCTGGAAGAATAAAGGAGTGTACTAGTGCCAATTTTTAAGAACAAGGGAGACATGCAGAGTTGTGGTAACTACAGAGAGATAACGCTGATAAGCCATATTATAAAATTATGGGAAAGAATAGTGGAAGCAGGACTAAGGACAAAGGTCCGCATTTGTGAAGAACAGTTTGGTTTCATGCCAAGAAAGAGCACCACAGATGCAGCGTTTGCTTTGAGGCTGTTAATAGAGAAGTACAGAGAAGGGAAAGTGCACTGCATTGTGCCTTTGTGGATCTGGAGAAAGCATATGACAGAGTGCCGAGAGAAGAACTGTGGTATTGCATGAGGAAGTCTGGAGTGGCAGAGAAGTATGTTAGAGTGCTGCACGACATGTATGAGAGAGATCTCTTTGGTCTTCCTCTCAGCCTTCTGCCTGGTAGTTCAAACCTCAGCATCCTACTCCCAATACACTCACTATCCCTCCTCTGTACATGTCCAAATCATCTCAATCTAGCCTCTCTGACTTTGTCTCCAAACCCTCGAACATGTCCCTCTGATGTACTCATTCCTGATCCTATCCACCCTTGTTACTCCCAAAGAGTACCTCAACATTTTCATCTCTGCGACCTCCAGCTCAGCCTCCTGTCTTTTCCCCAGGGCCACTGTTTCTAAACCATACAACATTGCTGGCCTCATCACCGTCTTGTAAACTTTTCCCTTCATTCTTGCCGATACATTCCTATCACACATCACACCGGATGTTTTTTTCCAACCATTCCAACCTGCTTGCACACGCTTCTTCACCTTTTTTTCCATACTCTCCATTGCTCTAGATTGTTGAGCCTAAGTACTTAAAATCCTCCACCTTCTTTATCTCTACCCCCTGTAACCTCACCGTTCCTCTTGGGTCCTTGTCGTTCACACACATGTATTCTGTCTTAGTAAAACTAACCTTCATTCCCCTCCTTTCCAAGGCATACCTCCACCTCTCTAGATTTTCCTCCACTTGTTCTCTGCTCTCACTACAGATCACAATGTCATCTGCAAACATCAAAGTCCATGGAGATTCTTGTCTAACCTCATCTGTCAGCCTGTCCATCACAGTAGCAAACAAGAAGGGGCTCAGAGCTGACCCTTGATGTTGTCCCATCTCCACCTTGAACTCTTCTGTTACACCGACAGCACACCTCAGTACTGTCTTACATCTCTCATACATGTCCTGCACCACTCTAACATACTTCTCTGCCACTCCAGACTTCCTCGTGCAATACCACAGTTCCTCTTTCAGCACCTTGTCATATGCTTTTTCCAGATACACAAAGGCACAATGTAGCTCCCTCTGACCTTCTCTGTACTTCTCTATTAACATCCTCAAAGCAAACAATGTATCTGTGGTGCTATTTCTTGGTATGAAACCAAACTGTTGTTCACAAATGCTGACCTCTGCCCTTAGTCTAGCTTTCACTATTCTTTCCCATAACTTCATCGTATGGCTCATCAACTTTATCCCTCTGTAGTTGCCACAACTCTGCACGACTCCCTTGTTCTTAAAAATGGGCACAAGCACACTTCTTCTCCATTCGTCTGGCATCCTCTCACTCTCTAAGACCTTGTTGAATGTTGTTGTCAGGAAATCTACTGCTACCTCTCACTTCCTCCACCGGTATGTCATCAGGACCAACTGCCTTTCCACTCTTCCTCCTCTTCAATGCCCTCCTCACTTCATCCTTACTAATCTTTGCTACTTCCTGGTCCTTAACGGTCACCCCTTCTACTCTTTTTTTCTCTCTCATTTTCCTCATTGAACAGCTCTTCAAAGTACTCTTTGTATCTTCCCAGCACACTCCTGTCATCAGTCAACACGTTTCACACTCTGTCCTTAATCACTCTAACTTGCTGCATGTCCTTCACATCTCTATTTCTTTGCTGTGCCAACCTGTATATATCACTTTCTCCCTCATTACTGTCCAACCTAACATACAAGTCATCATATGCCCTCTTTTTGGCCTTTGACATTGCGACCTTCACCTTACGCTGTGTCTCCCTGTACTCCTGTTTACTCTCTTTGGTCCTCTCCATGCCCCATTTCTTCTTAGCTAACCTCTTGTTTTGTACACACTCCTGCACTTCCTCATTCTACCACCAAGTCTCCTTATCTACTCTCCTTCCAGAGGACATGCCAAGTACTATCCTATCTGTCTCCCTGATCACATTAGCTGTAAGTGTCCAGTCATCTGAAAGCACTTCCCAACACATAAAGCCTGTTTCAACTCCTCCTTGAAGACAACACAACACTCTTCCTTTTTCAGCTTCCACCACTTTGTCTTCTGCTCTGCCTTTGCCTTCTTCACCTTTCTCACCATCAGTCTCATCCTGCACGCCACCATTCTGTGCTGTTTGGCAACACTCTCACCCACTACTACTTTGCAGTCACTGACTACTTTCAAATTACATCGCCTACACAAGATGTAGTCTACCTGTGTGCTCCTACCTCCACTTTTATAAGTCACCCTATGCTCCTCTCTCTTCTGGAAGAAAGTATTCACCACAGCCATTTCCATCCTTTTTGCAAATCTATCAACATCTGCCCTTCTGTGTTCCTATCCTGGATCACAGCATCAAACTCACTCCAGAATCTCTCCTACTCTTCTAGCTCACATCCTGCCTGTGGGGCATAAGCACTAACAACATTGAACACCACGTCTTCAATTTCTAACTTGAGACTCATCACTCTGTCTGACACTCTTTTCACTTCTAGAACATTCCTGACAACCTCTCCTTCAAGATGACTCCATTTCTCTTCCCATCCACACCATGAAAAGCCTTTTTTTTAGCCTTTCTACCTTTCCACCTGGTCTCCTGAACACACCGTATGTCTACCTTCCTCCTCTGCATCATCATGTCAGCCAGATCTCTACCTTTTCCTGGCATAATTCCAACATTCAAAGTCCCTACTCTCTCTCCTAAACTCATGCTTTTCCTCTTCTCTCTCTGCCTCCGGACACACCTCCCGCCTCGCCTTCTTCGACCTCTCCTTCTCCTTTACTTGTTTGTCCCACCTCTCCTTCTCCTTCACTCACGGCTGCATTCTCAATTTAAATTATATGAGTTATATAAATATATAATAAAAGCTTTTACAGACTTACGGCAGAGAACTAGATCAATGCTGCACACAGTTTCACTCTAAAGAGATTTCAGTGACAAACATGCGAGAGGGTTTCCTAGGCAAGAAAATTTGATGACACTTCAGCGATGAATCAAATCGCTTCCCTCTTGAGTTGATTTTGTGTTCATTTCAGTGGCTAAACTATTCGATCATGGTTCACGCTTCTTAAAGAGGAGGTACAGTAATAAAAAGCTCATGTACAGTTCTATGCAAATGTTTTAAAATGTTACCCTGTTACACTTCAAAAGTCACAAGATTTGTTTCAGACTTTTATTTTAAGAATTTTACATTTATTCAGTCCCATAATTTTTTTGAAATGGACAGTGGTGGCCTGGTGGTGAAGGTACTGGATCACTGATCTTAAGGCTGGGGGTTCAAGCCTCACCCTCCATGGGCTGCCATTGTCCCCTCGGTGCAGCTAACTGGGTTATCAAAGGCAGGCTGTGTCTCTCACTGTCTATGGTGTGAGGTTCATGTAAAGGAACCAATGCTGACTTTCAACAAGAGTAGCTGCAAAGCTGTCAGCGTGTTTCTGCCCTGCGATGGCCTGGTGAGCCGTCCAGGAGGGATTCTGCCCTGGCTAAGAGAGAGTGGATACATGCTAGGGCCAGTGATGCCAGAAGCATGTCAACACACCAGTAATATTTTAAAATTTTGAACATTATTTCTCCAGCACAAAATTCATTCATTCATTTTCTGAACCATCTAATCCTAATTAGGGTTACGGGGAGGTTGGTGCCCATCTCAGCTGACTCTAGGCAAAGGCAGAGTACACCCTGGGCGACTCGCCAGGTCATCGCGGAGCAGAAACATGCTGACAGCTATGCAGCTACTCTTGAGGAAAGTCAGCAATGGTTCTTTTACACAAACCTCACACCACAGACACAGCCGGCCTTTGATAACCTGGTTAGTGCACTGGGGGTATACACTAGTATATATTCATAGTAATAAATAAATAAATACATAAATAAAGGATGTTGTCAGCTGTGATTGGTTCTGCATGATACTCAGTGAAAATAACAGCTCATTTCCTTGTGATACAAATTCTAGCTGAGACGACTATTTTAATTGAAATGAAATGTCTGTGCGCAGGCATCATCACTTGCATCACGAACACTGATGCGATCCACATCTCAGTGCGTCGCCAATGAGCCAGCATCCCCCCTCTTTTCTTTATCTTTCCTTTTCTCTTTACCCCTTCTGCTTTCCTTTCCTACACTGCAACAATACTAAAAATAAAAATAAAATGGTCTTTCAAGGAAATAGTTTTTGTTTCTCATAATTATTATTATTTTTTAAAGGAAAAAAAAAATTTAAGGAAAAATAAATGCTTTTGGATATTTACAATGTTTTGACTCATTGGGATTTTGTAGTTAATTCCAAGGTTGATTGACTCAGAACCAGGGCGGCATGTTGGTGTAACAGTTAACAGATCTTTCTCACAGCCAGAAGGTCCTGTCCTGTGTAATGGTAATTTTGCGTGGCGTTGGTACGCTCTTTCCTGCTTGCTTCTTTTTGTCTGGGTACTCTAGTTTCCTCCCACAGTCCAAAGACTTGCACATTAGACTAAATGTCTGTTTTAAAGTGCCTCTCGGTGGGTGTTAGGCATCCAGTGAAGCATCATTTGACTCCTTCTGCCTAACTGACTGTGGCCACAATTTACGACTGACCGCAGTTTGGTACCTGATTCCAATTGGTTGCTTATATTGCTATTTGTGTCAGAACAACAGATGGCTACTATAAAGTGTGTGATTAGTGGAAACACTCATATGCCAAGCTACTTAATCCTTTTAAGGTTGCTGAAGCCTATCTCAGCCAAACAATTGGCAAAAGCAAGGTACATCCTGAAAAGCTTACCATAATCAACACACACACACACACACACACACACACACACACACACACACACACACACACACACACACACATTCATACACCTAAGCGCAGTTTGGAATAGCCAGTTCACGTAACACGCATATCATTGGACTGTTGGATTAAACTGGAATACTCATAAGAAACAAACAGAAGCACAGAAGAAAAAAAAAAAAAAAAACAGGGACCAGCCCAGAACCTTCTTCCCGTTGGGCAACAGTGCTCACAACTACACCATCCTGCCACTAAACGTATTCCTTGTGTGAGATATACACTCTTATAACATGTTTCTCCGAAATCATTCCTTCATCTACTAGTATGTGGGGTTGAACTAAGTGTATCTACAAGGCTTGGCATAGCTGTGTATCTGTGTGTAAGGGTTCAATAAATAGCACAGAGTTGCACTCTTCCATGCCGATCAGTCTGGCACAGCCTCATACACCTCAATATACTCGCTGCTGGTTCACGCAAATTGAAATATCACATGTAAGCACTTCGAACAGCTTAGGAGGCTACTCTGCTGCTTCTAATGTAAATGAAGTGCATGTGAGGCTCTTTGATGATGCTCTTAACACACACACACACACACACACACACACACACACACACACACACACACACACACACACACACACACACACGCAATATCAGACTGGTGCAATTATGCATCAAACAGATCCGAATCAACAGTTTTAACAGCTATTCACATCAAACACTCCATGCTAAGAGCCATTTGCTCCCACACACTCAGCAGCCTTTTCCGTTCTTCTGTATTCCTCGCTCAGTAAGGACACGCTCGCCTGTCTGTGTAAATTAACCCACCAAGCAGTACACGAAGACTGAAATGACTTTTGTTCTCAGGCACGCCAACACACACACACACACACACACACACACACACACACACACACACACGGCGTTATTTCAGGCAGATTGGAATGCGTGTGATATATGAACAGATTGTGATTTACATTTTCTCGCATTACAAGTGACCTTCTTTCAGGCGAGAACAATTGGAATATTTTACTTAGTTGGTCGTGGCAGTATGTGTTGGTCCGCAGGCTTTTTATATTATTAGATATGTGAAGTTAGTCATCCATACCTTCATATATATTTTTTAATAAGTATTACATTTCAGCCAGTAGAGGTGCCCGAGCTTCTGATTAGAATGCCCCCTGAACATCTCCCTGGTGTGCGAGTTCCGGGCATGTCCAACCACAAAGAGATCCAGGAGTCGAAACAGAACACGCTGGAGGGACCATGTCTCTCAGCTGGTCCGGGAACTCCTCTGGGTTCCCTTTGAAGAGCTGGTGGAAGTGGCTGGGGAAGGGACATCTCGACCTCACTGCTTAGGCTGCTGCCTTGCAACCTGGCCTCGGAATAAGCAGAAGAAGGAAAAAGATAAAGCTAATTATTGCTGTTTCCTGAATTCATTGCCAATGCTCTTCTTTACAGATATCACTCACTCACACTCACTTACTTGCCGAACCACTTCATCCCTACTAGAGTTGCAGGATGGCTGGAGCCTATGTCAGCCAACACAGGGTGAAGACAAGAGGCACTCTGAACAGCTCCAGAACCAACACATAGATTTTCACACCTGGGGGAATTTTGAAACAGCCAGCTATCCTAATGTGCATGTCTTTAGATTGGAGGAGGAAACCTGAGTACACGAGAAGAGAGAACACGAACAAGCCAATAGAGACCAAGCAAACTCAACACAGAAAGACCTGAGCTCAGGACTCAAACCCAGGACCTTCTTGCTGTGAGATGGATGTGCTAACCGATACACCACTGTTTAATCTCAAGAATGTCCTATGAATTATTTAACACAGTGTTTTCTATTCAGCCAAATAACTGCTTTTTCTCATGCAGCTATTGTGCTTTAGTGACAAAACCACAGAATTCATTCCACTCTGCAATAAGTATATAGTGCCTTTTAAGGTTTCAGCTGATGGATACGGGGAATAAAATCAGCATTCAGAGAAGCCATAACCATGGTTCATGCATTTGCCTTTCCTCTTCTTCTTCTTCTTTTTCTTCTTTTTCTTCTTCTTCTTCTTCTTCTTCTTCTTCTTCTTCTTCTTCTTCTTCTTCTCTTTTTGTTTCCTCCATGGGCTTTAATCTGTCAGAAGGATTGTAGCCACTTAATACATTTCTTGACCACTTCAAGGACATAAGTTAGCATGGTGAGTGCCACTCCAGTCCCTGCTGCAGGGACCCCCCCCCCCACACACACACACACACACGCACACACCAGCATGCTACCACCCCCATGCTTTACTTTAGTTATGGTGTTTATTTGATGGTGAATTGTGTTGGGTTTTCAACACTTTAACACTGAGATCAAATTGTTTAAATTTTGTATAATCGGAACATCATACTGAAACAAACTCCTCTTATCTATCATCCATGTCTCATCAGTCAGAGTTACTTGCTCAAAAATTTGAGGCGCCCCACCGAATGTAGGTGTTTGTGAGACAAAGCACGGCTTATCCGGACTTCTGATCTTTCAAATGAGCAACTGCACGTTGAATACTTGTTTAGAACTCAACCTTTACGTGCTCACTTAAAAGACGACAGTCCGGATAAGCCGAGTTTTGTCTCACAAGCACCATACATCACTTGCGACAAGGGCCTACATTCAGTTGAGCGCCTCACAAATGGTTGAATTGCTTCAATTGTCTTTCAGGTTGCATTTTTTTTTTTTTTGCATGATCTATTCAACCCCATTCATCAACAGGCTTCAGGTTTCTGACTCTAACCCTGGGAACCTCTCCTAGTATAGTATTGAATTCAGACTCAGGTTTTTAGTTCAGTAGTGTCTAAATATAAGTATAAAATCTTCTTCTTCTTTTTCTTTAGGCTGTTCCCTTCAAGGGTCGCCACAGCAAATGATCTGCCTCCATCTCTCCCTATCCTCTGCATCTTCTACTCTTACTCCAACGACCTTCATGTCCGCCTTCACTACATCCATATTCTTTGGTCTTCCTCTGGGCCTTCTGCCTGGTAGTTCCAACCTCAGCATCCTACTACCAATGTACTCACTATCCCTCCTCTGTACATGTCCAAACCATCTCAATCTAGCCTCTCTGACTTTGTCTCCAAAACATCTAACATGTGCTGTCCCTCTGATGTACTTGTTTCTGATCCTATCCATCCTCGTTACTCCCAAAGAGAACCTCAACATTTTCATCTCTGCTACCTCCAACTCTGACTCCTGTCTTTTCCCCAGGGCCACTGTTTCTAAACCATACAACATCGCTGGCCTCATCACCGTCTTGTACACTTTTCCCTTCATTCTTGCCAATACTCTCCTATCACACATCACACCGGACACTTTTCTCCATCCATTCCAACCTGCCTGCACGCGCTTCTTCACCTCTTTTCCACATTCTCCATCGCTCTGGATTGTTGAGCCTAAGTACTTAAAATCCTCCACCTTCTTTATCTCTGCCCCCTGTAACCTCACAGTTCCTCTTGGGTCCTTGTCGTTCACACACATGTATTCTGTCTTACTGAAACTAACCTTCATTCCCCTCCTTTCCAAGGCATACATCCACCTCTCTAGATTTTCCTCCACTTGTTCTCTGCTCTCACTACAGATCACGATGTCATCTGCAAACATCATAGTCCATGGAGATTCTTGTCTCACCTCGTCTGTCAGCCTGTCCATCACCATAGCAAACAAGAAGCGGCTGAGAGCTGACCCTTGATGCAGTCCCACCTCCACCTTGAACTCTTCTGTCACACCGACAGCACACCTCACCACTGTTTTACATCTCTCATACATGTCCTTCACCACTCTAACATACTTCTCTGCCACTCCAGATTTCCTCATACAATACCACAGTTCTTCTCTCAGCACCCTGTCATATGCTTTCTCCAGATCCACAAAGGCACAATGCAGCTCCTTCTGACCTTCTCTGTACTTCTCTATTAACATCCTCAAAGCAAACACTGCATCTGTGGTGCTCTTTCTTGGCAAGAAACCAAACTGTTGTTCACAAATGCTGACCTCTGCCCTTAGTCTAGTTTCCACTATTCTTTCCCATAACTTCATCGTATGGCTCATCAACTTTATCCCTCTGTAGTTGTCACAACTTTGTACATCTCCCTTGTTCTTAAAAATGGGCACAAGCACACTTCTCCTCCATTCCTCCGGCATCTGCTCACTTTCTAAGACCTTGTTGAATATTCTTGTCAGAAAATGTACTGCTACCTCCCCTAGACAGTTCCATACCTCAACTGGTATGTCATCAGGGCCAACTGCCTTTCCACGCTTCATCCTCTTCAATGCCCTCCTCACTTCTCCCTTACTAATCTTTACTACTTCCTGGTCCTCAATGGTCACCCCTTCTACTCTTTTTTCTCTCTCATTTTCCTCATTCATCGTCTCTTCAAAGTACTCTTTCCATCTTCCCAGCACACTTCTGTCATCAGTCAATACATTTCCCTCTCTGTCCTTTATCACTCAAACTTGCTGCACGTCTTTCCCATCTCTATTTCTCTGCTGTGCTAACGTTGTATAAATCATTTTCTCCCTCCTTACTGTCCATCCTATCATACAAGTCATCATACGCCATCTGTTTGGCCTTTGACACCGCTCCCTTCACCTTACGCTGTCTCCCTGTACTCCTGTTTACTCTTTTCGGTCCTCTCTGTGTCCCACTTCTTCTTAGCTAACCTCTTCTTTTGTACACACTCCTGCACTTCCTCATTCCACCACCAAGTTTCCTTATCTACTTTCCTTCCAGAGGACACACCAAGTACTCTCCTACCGGTCTCCCTGATCACATTGGCTGTGGTTGTCCAGTCATCTGGAAGCACTTCCTGACCACCCAAAGCCTGTTTCAACTCCTCCTTGAAGACAACACGACACTCTTCCTTTTTCAGCTTCCACCACTTTGTCTTCTGCTCTGCCTTTGCCTTTTTCACCTTTCTCACCATCAGAGTCATCCTGCACACCACCATCCTATGCTGTTTGGCAACACACTCACCCACTACTACTTTGCAGTCACTGACTTCCTTCAAATTACATCGCCTACACAAGATGCAGTCTACCTGTGTGCTCTTACCTCCGCTTTCTTAAGTTACCCTATGCTCCTGTTTCTTCTTGAAGAAAGTATTTACCACAGCCATTTCCATCCTTTTTGCAAAATCAATCAACATTGTTCTTCTGTGTTCCTGTCCTGGATACCAAACCTGCCCATCACTTCCTCGTCCCCTCTGTTGCCTGCACCAACATGTCCATTGAAGTCTGCCCCAATGACCACTCTTTCACCTCTGGGGGTATGCTGCATCACTTCATCGAAGTCACTCCAGAATATCTCCTTCTCTTCTAGCTTACATCCTGCCTGTGGGGCATAAGCACTAACAACATTGACCATCACACCTTCAATTTCTAACTTGAGACTCATCACTCTGTCTGACACTCTTTTCACTCTAAAACATTCCTGACAAACTCCTCCTTCAAGATGACTCCTACTCCATTTCTCTTCCCATCCACACCATGATAAAACAGCTTAAACCCTGCTCCTAAGCTTTTAGCTTTGCTTCCTTTCCACCTGGTCTCCTGAACACACAGTATGTCCACCTCCCTCTTCTGCATCATGTCAGCCAGCTCTCTACCTTTTCTTTGCATAGTTCCAACATTCAAAGTCCCTACTCTCAGTCCTAGGCTCACGCCTTTCCTCTTCTCTCTCTGCCTACGGACATGCCTCCTGTCTCTCCTTCTTTGATGTCTTCGACCAACAGTAGTCCAATTTCCATCAGCACCCTGTTGGTTGACAGCACTGATGGCGGTCGTTGTTTACCCGGGCCTTGACCGATCCGATATGAGTTTTGTTTTGACCATTTGCATTTTTAATGTGGCAGAAGTTTTACGCCGGATGCCCTTCCTGTCGTAACCCTCTGCATTTATCCGGGCTTGGGACCAGCATAAGGGGGAGAGACACTGGTTAGTGCCCCCGCCCGCCTCATGGCTGCATTAAAGATAAGTATAAAATATTTTATAAATATAAGTATAAAATATATATATATAAATAAAAAGCAAAAATTAAAAACTCAAAATGGACTCTAGGTAATAGGATCTTATTATATCTTAATGTACATGTTGATATAAACATATACCAAGGAGTCAACAAAGAAGAATTCAGGGGTGGACAACAGGGAAGCAGGGTGTCATGTGGTTTACGAGTAGCACTTCTACATCATAGCTTGAATGTCCTGGGTTCCTGGTTATCCACTGGTGATTTTTTTTTCTGTTGACTTCTTGGTACAAACCTGATATCTGCATGTACATTTCAATATTCTTAAGATCTAGAACAAATTACATCAATGTTTTGAAGTTCCGTCAAAAATATGTCTTCTTGCTAGATTCATAGGTCAGTTTCAAAGAGTAGCACTGAGCTAAAACCCTGTTAAAGAGAAAGTTGAAGCTTGATGAAGAATATGGTTGGGCAGATCAGCCAAAAATGCTGTGTCAGCGACTCCAGGAGCAATCTGACCTTTTCTTTTTTGACCACTGATTGTCAATGATTACAGATATGGTTTTGACTCTGAAACAGTCAAAGAAGCCAGATGAAAATGTAGTGATAAGGAACATGAAGTGATTGAAACAAGTCTTCCATCTGAATTCTGGACCAATTTCATGGATTGAACAGCATGGGGTAGGGGGGGGGGGGTGTCTGTCAGCAGTTTTTTTCATCTCCAGAGTGGATTTTCTGGATTAAAAAAAAAAAATCATCATTAAACCCCCAGTGAAGCTAACTGGGTTATGAAAGGTCAGCCATGTCTCACTGTCTGTGGTGAGAGGTTTATGTAAAAGTACCATTGCTGACTTTTGTCAAGACTGCAGAACCATCAGCACCTAACTGCCTGCAATGGCCTGGTGAGCCGTCCAGGGTGTACCCTGCCCTGTCCCAGAGAAAACTGAGATGGCAGCCAGCCTTCCTAGGACCTGAATTAAGATTAAATGGTTCAGAATATGAATGAATGAATGAGTGGATCTTCAAAGGACAAACAAATATCGGTCAGATTCATGATCTGAAAGAAGATACAGTTAGTGATCAACAATTACTTCAAAGTTGAGTGTATTGCCAGACGGTATAATCCAGGAGTGGTCCCGGGAGATTGCAACATCTTAATGAACTCATGCTTCTTTGGTGATATTTAGAAAGTGTGTCTTACTGGGATTTAGTTTCATTTGCACGCTCATCCATGGCAAGATGTCTGCCCAAGATGCTGAAGTTAATTTGTTGTAGGTTAATACCTTCATGACTGCTACCTCTCGAGGCCTTTTAATTATAATTAAATAAATGACTAATTATTGTTGAACAGGTTTTCTGGTGTTCGTTTAGTATCCTTGGTGGTGCTGAAATAAACCTTCAGTCTAAACAGCACCGATTCCCAATCTTTGTGAAATTGAGGCATTGAATGACGACATGTTTGAGATGTAGAATCAGGACAGGACAACGGTTCTTTTACCACATACAGGGAGAGACATGATAACCCAGTTAGCTGAAATGGGGGGACAGCAGTGACAAACTGTTGACAGTGGGACTTGAACTCCCAACCTTGCAATCAGTACTCCAGCACATTACCACCTGGCCACCACTGCCCGCTCCTGAGAGCTCTCATTAACTAATTGCCAAGTTGTGAAGTCCCTGTAAGACATGGCTGACAGTCTACTGGGCTTTTGTGTGCTGTGCTGTCATGATGAATGTTAACTTGATTTGATAGTCTAGGTGAAATAGTATGGATTAGAAATCAAATCCTAAACCATGAAGTAGGACTATTTTAGTGGTGGATCAGTAAACGTCATTCCTTTTTAGTGACCACATATTGCAAAATTGGAGCTACCTTACTGAGGGTGGTGAAGCACCACTTATTTCCCTGTCCACTGAATTCATTTCCTGAACTGTGTCCAATGTTTTGACTTATTCAGATGTTGAGCGACTCTTAAATATTATATACAGCGATTTGCATTTGATTTTCATGAAGAAAAAATTTAATTCATTCATTCATTCATTCCCTGAACCGCTTAATCCAAATTAGGGTCACATAGAGGCTGGCACCCATCTCAGCCGACTCTGGATGAGGGCAGGGTACACCTTGGACAGCTGGCCAGGTCATCACACAGTCAATGCTCACACAACCATTTACACTCACACCTATGGGCAATTTGGAACAGCCAATTAACCTCCTGTGCATGTTTTTGGACTGTGGGAGGAAACTGGAGTACCCGGTAGAAACCCACGCAAACACGGAGCGGGCATGCAAACTCCATATAGAAACATCCAAGCTGGAAATCGAACCCAGGACCTTGCTGTGGGGGTGGATGTGTTAACCAACACAACACCGTGCCGCTTGGAGAAAGAATGTATTTACCAAATTATAAATAAGACCAATTTATAATGATTGTTCCCTTCGGGGGTCTTATGCTACTGTGGGTATTGAAGACCCCCCCCCCCCCCACACACACACACACACACACACACACACACACATACCAAAATAAATAAATAAAATAAATTTTGTCTTTGCAGCTTAAAGTAAGGGTATACACAAAAAAAATCTAGCTAGATTTACTAAATGCAACTTTGCACATGTACAGAACTATTCAAACTTAATGAGATCAAACTGTGATATGGTTGAACTACAATATTTAAATCATTCCACAGATTTAGAATAAGGCTTAAATCTGGGTCAAGCGAGGACAGTCGCTTTTTTCCTCCTTCTTCCGGTCACTGCCATGCCAGAAGGTGAATTTTCTTTGACAGCTTTCTGAGAGAGTGCAGCAGAGCTGGTACAGGGATCCCCCGCTACTTCGCGCTTCAATTCATGTTGCTTCACTGCATCGTGTTTTTTAAATAAATAAATATTCATCGAAAAAAAGAAAAAATCAGGAAATTAAGGAAGAATAGGGGGGAAAGTGCAGGAAAATGTCACAAAGACAAGGCCAATTATGCAAAAAAAAAAAAAAAAAACTCAACCCAAAACCCCCCATCAAAACTACTTACAGTGTTGCATCTGTGTGTGGACATGCATCTGTGCACGTGTGTGCATGTGTATGTGTGTCGTCTTCTTCTCATACAATACCATCTGTATGTGTGTGTATTCATATTTTATTTACATATTGTGTTATTTTTTAATGTTTGTTATTGTAAGCATTTATAGCATTGAATATGTCTTTATTGATATTATATACACATATACATGTATGTATATGTCAGTCAGGGGGTGGTTGGGGGAGATCCTACTTCATGGATTTTGATGGTCGCGTGGGGATCTCGATCCCAATTAACCATGGAAAGTGAGGGATCCCTGTATTCTCTTCTATCTTGATTATTGCCTCAGTTCCTGCTGCACAGACACACCCCGAAACAGGATGCTATCATTACCAGACTTCACACCCTGATCATTCTGATCACACCCATTTTCATCACAAAAAAAATAAAATAAAATAATAATAATAATATCCTTTCTTCAGCATTTTTCTAATTAATCAGATAAATTGGTTCATCTAATCTTTTGCTCACTTTACTATCAAAGGAGACACATTTCTAAAATGAAATAGAGAATATGAATGAGTTTGCAAGACTGATTGAAGTGGCTAAAGGTAAAGGACAAAGGGCGAGTCGAGGAGATGAGGCAAGTAGAGGTTTGAGTGTGGGGAGGGAAATAAGGTGGAGTGGAGGAGTGGGTACAGGTTAAGGAGAAAGGGTGAGTACATGATATGGGGCAAATAGAGGCTTGGGTGTCAGGAGAGAATTGATAAGTAACCAAGTGGTTGCAGGAAGAGGAATGGGTCAAGTAAAGGAGATGGGACGGATAGAGGTTGAGGTTTAGGTAGAGGAAAAGGTTGGCACAAGTCAAACAGTGTGTACAGGTAGAAATGTGGATGCAAGTAAGGGGATGGGTGCAGATAGAGGTAAAGGGGCAGATAGCAGAATGGAAAATAAGACTAAAAAGAATATTGAAGCTACTCAGACCATGAGTCAATGAATTGAGCCCAACCCTGGTATTCAGTCATGGTCTGTCCCTGAGAGAAGCTGTGTGAAACATTCAGATTCATGTGTGCAGATCAGCACATTTTAGAGGAAAAATAAGTATTCCACCTGGACTTTCAGTTGTGGATGTTCATGACAAACTGTTTTGCTTGCATTGCTTCATAAAAGTGCAAATAATTTATCTGCTAATACTTTCACTTTGAAGTTACTGTATTCCATCAATTTTCTAAACTGAACAGAAACTAAGGCTGCAGCTGTGGGCAGATGTTAAATGTTTACACAAGAACAAGTACTTTTTTTTTTTTTTTTTATGTGGTAGTTCAAATCAACCCCCCCTAGAAATAAAACAGCGATTAATTCAGGTGGAACACATTTGCAGAAATATCCAGACTTGCAGTTTGATAACCGTAGGGGACTGAGGAGAAATGAATTCTATTTCAACAGGTTTCTAGATTTCCCTAATATTTTTGGCTCAAAAAAAAATAATAAAAAAAAAAATAAATGCAATTTTAGTTATTATAGGTTTTGTATTCCTTCTGTGTTTTGTAATAGAACCGTATATTAATCTCTTTCAGGAATTTACATCACAACCGGAACTAAATCCCTATTATGAACCTCCAGAGTAGCCTTGTAGTGTGTAACAATGCAAATGGAGATTTAGATAAATTCCATTTGTGGGGGAAAAAAGAAGGCAAAGAAGGAATTGTATCTGTGATTGTCCCTGGACAGGGGAGTTGGGGGGCTTACAAAGACAATGAGTAGGTAGGGTGTAATATGTCACAGTGGTAATTACCATACAGAACATTGTTTTTTGTTTGTTTTTGTATTTTGAATAAAAGGTCTGCCTCCGAGCTCAATTTTACCTCTGTAAATAACCCACTGGCTTCCTGTAACTGCTCACATCAGATCTAAAACACCGATGCTTTCCTAAAAAGCCAATAATGGACCGACACCCTACTAATTCAAAGCACTTCTCAGACCCGCACTGCATTCTCTTTGGTCCTCTAGCACTGCTCGTCTGGTCACGTCTTCTAAATGAATGAAACTAATGAAATCCATCCACAAAAAAAGTGCAATGTAACAGAATGGAAGAGAAATATTATCAAAGAAATGAAGGGAAAACACACACACACACACACACACACACACACACACACACACACACACACACACACGGGGGTAACTTGGACCATAGGAGGACACTGCAGTACCCAGAAGAAACCCATACAAGCACAAGAAGAATATGTAAAACTTCACCCAAAAAAGCTCAAGCTCTGGAATTACCCTGAGATGGATGTTCGAACCACTATGCCACCACAGTCCTGATTAGTGTAAAGGAATTGTTGAAGGTTGCTTGATGAAATGCAGATTTCTATTCTAACCATGATTCTAAGAACTCTGGTTATAGGCCCACTATCATACCTGCGACTGCGGCTGTTTCTTATTCAGAATGAGGAACAGCTGGATGACAAAGCTGGTGACTGGCTGGTCAATTTATCTTTCATTGCACTGTTTACATGATCCCTAAATTGAAAGGGAATTAAATGCATAATTGCCTGCACATCTGGGGCCTGGTGGCAGTAATTAAAAGCAGAGTGAAAATATTGGATTCTATTAGAGCTGAGTTGGGTCTCGGTGGCCTTGCTTTTGTTTTCCATTTTTTTTGCTTTCTTGCAGGTAAAGAAAAGAGTGAATTTGCAGTGTATGTGAGAAACAAGAGGCTTTTCCTTGTTTTTTTTTTTTTGCAATTAATTTTGCCAGATGCAGCTGGGATTTATTAGTCATCTAATTAGTGTTTCTCATTAGTAAGATGGTGACATCATCAGCTCATTATTGAACTGCATTTATCATCAGTGTGAGGAGGAACATCTGAGATTAGACTCTCGTTCTAGTAGCATATTCTTTATTCATGTATCTGTTCTCTCCATCTCATCTGCTGAACATGGCCCAACCAAAATTGGTTCTTATTTTTTTGTGTGAGTTTTCCAAATTGAGGATTTTGTTTACTCATTAATTTGTGTTGGTTGTTGAAATATTCATTTTCACTCAATCATTTTTTGACCTACTTAATCTAATTAGGGTTGAGGGTAGCATCTCAGCTGACTCTGAGTGAGGGTAGAGTGCACCTTGGATAGCCATCGCAGATATACCGGCCAGGCCATCGGGGGCTTTCAGCTCCTCCTTACGAAAGTCATCAATGGTTCTTTTACATGAATCTCTCACCACAGACAGGGAGAGACACGGCCGACCCTTGATAACCCAGTTAGCTGCACTGGCGGACAGCAGTGGCAGCTGTTGACAGTGGAGTTTGAACCCTCAACCTTGAGATCAGTAATCCATCACTCTACCACCGGGCCTTTGTTTGTTTTCATGGTGAAAAAACAAATAGAGCTCTATGCATAGTCAGTGCCATGTTGGTGTTGTGCTGGTATTCCCACCTCACAGCAAGAAGATCTAGGGTTTAAGTGCTGGGTTCAGGTGTTTCTTTTGCATATTCTCCAAATGCTTGTGTGGGTTTCCTCTGGGTTCTTTGGTTTCCTCCAACAGTCCAAAGACATGCACATTATGCGAAGTTCCTGCTCCAAAGGTTGCCCTAATTGTCTGTGTGTGTGTGTGTGTGTGTGTGTGTGTGTGTGTGTGTGTGTGTGTGTGTTTCCCTGTGATGGTCTGGCAAGTTGTTTAGAGTATGCCCTGCTTTTGCTCAGTGCGAGTTGACATGGGCTCCAGCCCAATGAAGCACCGATGTCAGTGCATCACGTCCAAGTTCTGGCGCTTCCTGTACTGATCACGTGGTTTTGGATTAAGTAATGTATTGCATGGCATTTTTGTAAACTGTGCGGTGCAATCTCAGCCCTTGGTCATTTTTGTACAGACCCTGGTGAGGGCCTTGGGCTAAAATTTCTCTGGACAGCCCTGGTGTTCAGTTATTTAGCAGTTCATATTTAATATATGTAGTGCCCAACAGAATATACTTCTATTCCATAATTCTTCACCTAAAAAATTAATTCTATTCTGCACCTGAACCCCACCCTTCATTTTGCAGCCAACCAGATGGTTCCATGCTGCCACTTGATTGAGCTCACCCGGGTTATGTTCTGCCAAACACAAAGAATACGGTTGGAAGTAGATTGGCTGTTCGGTGATTAAGGCTTTGGCTTACCGATCTGAGTTCAAGCCCCAGTACCTCCAAGCTGCCACTGTTGGCCCCTTGATCAAGGCCCTGATTGCTCACCTGCTCAGTTGTATAAAAATTTAAAATATGACTTGCTGGATAAGGGCGCCTCACAAATGGTTTAAATAACAAAATACTGAATAAATTACCGGCTGGAAATGAGGTGCCTTCAGCATTTGAGTGCATTTATATGTGCATCAGTCATGGCCTACTAGTCAGAGATCCCAGGGCCTGTGAACTTTTGTGGAGTTAAAAAAACAAAATGTCTGTCAGCTTGAGCTCAATTATTTTCATGTGGCTTTCCCATCTTGTCATACTTGGTGAGGATCAGGGGCTGTTTCAGTATTGTGCAGTTTGGAGGAGCAGCTGAGGGAGAAAAAAAAAATCAAAGAATTTCTTGCACAACCCCCACAAATGCTAGGAGCATCAATCAATTCTCTGTCTGCATCTCCAGTGTCTGTACTCCAAATGGTGCAAAATGACTATAGCACTTTTCTCCTGCAGTCAGGCTTGAAGCATTTTTTTTTTTCACCTTTAGGTTGGCATTGGCTACAGTGACATATAGCAGACCTCTAAAATTACTAAAAGAGATGTTTAAAGGCTGTGCACTCGCCTGGGGAATTTTGGAACAATCGTGGTGCCATATATAACAATTATACCTGTAAGGGTTGTATTGGATCAGGTTGAAATGTCCTTTATATGGCACTACCACACTGTGTGTGTGTGTGTGTGTGTGTGTGTGTGTTTAATTGGTTCAGTAACTCAGGGTGATGGATTTTAGTATAGATTTAAAAGATTTACTAGATTACAATTACTGCACAGGAACGGCATAAACTGATTGCTCCATTAATCAGGAAATAAAAACCTTTTCATATGTGGATAAAGCTTCAATCAAAATTTCTAATGGTCACTTGGAGCAAGTGGTATTATAATTACTGTGTATTAAGATTGGAAATGCATAATAAGGCATGTAAAAATTACCATAAAAACTGCATATAATTTATTTTTTCTTGTGTTTCCATGTAGTATATACTGCATTATTGCGTATATAGGATATATAATGGGTATAATCACTTATTTATTCATTCATTTTCTGAGGTGCCTTCGTGGGGAGGCTGGCGCCTATCTCAGTCCACTCGGGGTGAGGGTAGAGTACACCCTGGACAACTTGCCGGGCCATTGCAAGGCCAACTCTCACACAACCAGTCACACTCGCAGCTAGTGGGGATGTGGAACAGCCAATTAACCCAATGTGCATGTTTTTGGAGGTGGGAGGATACTGGAGTACTGGGAGGAAACCCACGCAAGCACAGGAGGGGGGGGGGACATGCAAACTCTGCATAGAAATGCTTGAGCTGGGAATCAAACATGGAACCTTCTTGCTGTGCCGCGGATGTGCTAAACACTATGCCACCGTGCCTACATATACAGTGATACCTCGGTACTTCTCACTTCAATTAATGCGGCTTCAGTGCATTACGTTTTTTTTTTTTTTTTAAATAAATAAATAAATAAATATTCATCGAATTAAAAAATAAGGAAATTAAGGAAGAATAGGGGGAAAACTTAAGGAAAAAAGAAAAAACCTAAACCAACAAAAAACAACAAAAAAATTCCCCATCAAAACCATCCTGAGATACGAACTGAGCTGTCTGAGGTCGAAAGTGAAATGAAATTGAAGAACAAATAGAAATGGAATAAAATCTATAGAAAGATATATCATATATATATATATAAGTATTAAATATGATTAAACATTATCCTGAGGTACACTGAAGACTAAGCTTCAGTAGCGGGCGTGGCTGACACCAAGGTGATGGAAGAGAAGCAGAACGATACATTTTTGAACTTTCAAAGTGGAAACAAATTGACTCCAGTATTATTGTGAACTGGATAAGTGTGAAACTCTCTGTAAATCTGATCAGATCTGTTGTGCTGTGCTTGAGAGGAACCAGGAGTTTAAACACGGGACATAATATGTACAGATGATTATGGGGAGAGAGAGAGAGAGAGAGAGAGAGAGAGAGAGAGAGAGAGAGAGAAAGAGAGAGCACGAGAGAGAGAGAGAAAGAGATTGTATACAGTACAAACTTGTATAGGTTATTTATACAAGGTTTAAACATGCGTTCCCCTGTGAAGAATGCCCTGTAACGACTTACAAACAAATTCATCTAAGAACGGCCATAAGGAACCTAACTCACTTGTAAGCTGAGCGACCTGTACTTACACTGTTGCATCTCTGTGCATGCGCATGCATGTGTGTTGTCTTCTCATGCAGTTCCATCTGTATGTGTATTTATATTTTATTTACATCTTATGTTATTTTTTTTATGTTTAATGGTTATTATAAGCATTTATAGCATTGAATATGTATTTATTGATATTGGGAGTAATTGGGAGAGTCTAGATTGAGATGGTTTGGACATGGACAGAGGAGGGATAGTGAGTATATTGGTAGTAGGATGCTGAGGTTGGAACTACCAGGCTGAAGGCCCAGAGGAAGACCAAAGAGGTGATTCATGGATGTGGTGAAGGAGGACATGAAGGTAGTTGGTGTAAGAGAAGATACAGAGGATAGGGTGAGATGGAGGCAGATGATTCGCTGTTGTGACCCCTGAAGGGAACAGCCGAAAGGAGAAGAAGAAGATATACAGTGATACCTCCGTTCTCGAACGCTTTGAAGGTTGAACAAATTGGAATTTGAACAAAAAATCCTGGATTGGAAGTCGAACAAAATTCAGCAGTCGAACTCGAAAAATGCACGAGAAAAAAATGAGACAGAGAGTGAGGAAAAGTGCGCAACTTCTGGAAATTGGGCTCTTTTGACTTGACCACTGTGTGCGTGTGGATGTGCTTGCTCCTGTTCTACAAAGTACAGTATACCGTGTATTTTTTTGTTTGTTTGTTTACTCGCTTAGATTAGCTAATAAACATGTCTCCAAAGAAAGCTACTGAGAATAGATCAGTTGTGCGGAAAACTGTTAAGTTTAAGAAAGAGCTGATAGCTAAGGAATATGGCATGGCTAAATCAACAATATGCGCGATCCTGAAGATCAAAGAGAGTGTTAAAGCCAATGATGTGGCGAAAGGCTCGACAGTTATCAGGAAAAATCGCAAGTGCTGGAGAAGGTGGAAAAATTCCTCCTATGCATAAATTAGCAGCAGTTAGCAGGAGATGGTGTTTGCGAGGATGTGATCTGCTGCAAAGCTCGTGAAATCTACGATTTGGTGAAAAAAGACCCGAGCTTGAAAATAAACAAAAAACAAACAAAAAAGACACAAAATAAATTGAGAATTTTGTGTTTGTCCAGTTGTTTCACATTTAATATACTATTTGATATATAAACGACATTATGAAATTACCTTTTTTAAACATAATGTTGTCTTCTAGAGTCTTGGAACGAATTAAAACCGTTTACATTATTTGTAATGGGAAAAGTGGATTTGGAATTCGAACAAATTGGAACTCGAACAGCCTTCTGGAATGGATTGAGTTCGAGAACCAAGGTACCACTGTACATGTACGTATACGTCAATGTGTGTGGGGTTGAGGGGGTGATCCTACTTCACGGATTTCAATGGTCGCGTGAGGATCTTGGTCCCAATTAATCGCGGAAAGTGAGGGATCCCTGTATACAGTGGTACTATAAAAGGGTTTTAAAACCTGCTACGAGCTGAAGAAAGAGGAACTGACCTGCTTCTGTCATGAGGATATGCAACAATAAACAATGAACACCTTGAAGTTTGCTTTTAATTTTATTTATTTTACTTTTAGTTTGTTTGTGTTTATTAGCAGGAATATGTAAAGTGATGTGCTGATTTTCATGATATTTCTGCTAGATGTTGGGCTTTGGGCAGGGAAGACTCAAAAAGACTTTGGAGTTGATCCAGATCAAATACAGGATTGAGGATTTTTAAAAGAATTCTTTAACATTGTGAGAAACAATAATTATTTTAGGGAAAGTGTGGTATTATGGAAAAGCAGTAAGGGGGTGCTTTGCGCTTTTCTTTTTCAGCTTGGTGGAGGTTTGTGCTCTCCTCGTGATCTTGTGTTCCAGTGTATTATATTCTAAAACAGTTATGCTTCTCAGGCCCCGTCGACATTGCTAGGTCCTCATGACATTTTATCTAGAGGTCTATTCAGCAACATTTGCCTTGGATATTTATTGAAAGATTGGCACATGCCAAATTTGCTTCTCAAAGAAATCATATAAGGTAAAGTGGCAGTGCCCAGCAGCAGACGGCTGTCCACCAGGCGGTTACTACAGCTTAGAGCAAAACACTGTGGCCCCGAGACACCAAAGCTTTGTTTTATTTTCACTATTCATGCTGTTGTAAGTATTAAGATAAAGGCCTACAGCAGCATAAAGTTTTCAAATTAATTTTACAACTGAGCTTCAGATTGATCTGTCAATCTGTTTTTGATAGTCACATTTGGTGAAAAACTGTATTTTTTTTTAAATATAAAAAATGGGTTTTTACCATCACACACTTTAATTCTATATTTTGTTACTTTTCATGTTAAAAATAATTCAGAAATGACACTATCGTAGCATGCTAACTTCACAGAGATCACTGATGCTAACTCGCTGTCTGGCAAGATTGTAACATGACTTTCTACTTTGAAAATATTTTTGGACGAATAATAAAACAATTACAGAAATTGACTTTCATATGCAAAATATTGGGCAGTGGTGGCATGGTGGTAAAGGTGATGGATCGCTGATCCTAAGGTTGGGGGTTCAAGCCCCACTCTCAATGGGTTCTCACTGCCCCCCCAGTGCACTAACTGGGTTATTAAAGGTCCTCCATGCCCCTCACTTTCTCTGGTGTGAGGTTCATGTAAAAGAACCATTGTTGACTTTCGGCCAGAGTACCTGCATAGCCGTCAGTGTCTTTCTGCCCTGTGATGACGTGGTGAGCCACCCAGGGTGTACTCCGCCCTCGCCCGGAGTCAGCTGGGATGGGCGCCAACCTCCCTGCTACCCTAATTAGGATTAAATCTTTATAAAATATGAATGGATGATGATGATGAATGATGTGAAATATTGTCTTACTGCCTTGGCTTTGGTGGATATCACCTCCTGACTGAATTATCCGTTGTGTTATATTTCATCTCATTTAATTATTGCACCTCATTCTGAGATATCAAACTATTCAGATTACACCATTTACATATAGTATGTAATGGTCAGGTCAGGTTGTTCCTGCGACAAGTATCATGCTATCCTGTGCTACCTGCCGCATGCAGAGAATGAAAACTGTCAAAAATCTCTGCTGCTTTGCGGCTAATATGTCTTTAGAGAAAAGGCTTCAGGAGTTAACCTCGAGGAAAAATCTGGAGCTCGAGTACCATAGGCAGTTCGTCGTTGTAATCAATGTCATTCTGCCAATTCCTGCGACGTCAATGGCCCTGGACTGTACCGGCCCTGCCGTTCTGTCCGGACCAGTCATCGCTGTTGAGAGGGGGGTCCTGCTAACTGGGCAAGAGCTGGTCCTCCATAATCCCCTGCCCTGGCCTGTGTCCTGGAGAGGACACTCCAGCTTCACCTCACAGCGTCGAACTAACACGGAAAGCGGCAGTTACCGACGCCACAATGCTTGATTGGCATGGAGCGTGGCGCCAGGGGTCACTTTCATCGGTTGGAAGGATCTTCGGATCTCAGTGAACAGTTATCGCCCACCTAAGCTGGACAGCCCCCGATCAATAACGTGCTGTATCGCCACGGTCTTTCTTCCTCATTGGGTGCATGGGGATTAGGTAACAACCGACAAGCAGACCGCAACCTGCACCAAGTAAGAGAATAAGAATAAGCAAAAGCAAGAGACCAGCTGTAAAATTGGGAACCTGGAACTTCCGCACCATGACCACCGGACTTGATGATCTCCAGAACATTAGTGATGCAAGAAAGACCGACGTCATCAATGATGAGCTTCTGCTATTAAAGATAGACATTGCTGACTTACAGGAGACTCGTCTAGCAGATTCTGGAAGGCTGAAAGAGCGCTGAGCATCATACAGAACACAGGGTGTACTTCGCAGTCAGGAACACCTTGTTGAAGATGGCTGAACCAGGCAACAAGGAACGTGAACTACTGCTGACTCTCCACCTCTCCACCTTGTACTGTCCAGTCTTCCTCATCAGTGCCTATGCTCGTACTCTGACATCAACACCTGAGGCTAAAGGCTAAAGATGAATTCTACTCCAACTTGAATGTCGTTATCAAGAACATCCCCAACAACGAACAACTCGTCCTTTTGGGAGACTTTAATGCCAGGGTGGGTGCCGACCGAGACTCCTGGCCCTCCTGCCTTGATTCTTTTGGAGTTGGCAAGGTAAAGGACAACGGACAGCATCTACTAGAGTTTTGCTCTTACCACGGCTTGTATGTGAGCAACACCTTCTTACAGATGAAGCTATAACACCAGATATCCTGGTGTCATGCACAGTCAAAACAGTGGCACCAGATTGACATGATCATCGATCATCGTCAGGTGCACAACCCTCAAGCACATGCTTCTTACCTGCACCTGCCACAGTGCAAACTGTGACACAGGCCACTCTCTTGTATGCTGCAAGATCAGCCTGACATCAAAGACACTTCACCATGCCAAGCCTCCCAAACCTCCTTGCATCAACACCAACAAGATGCAACAAGAAGTAAAGATCGAGGAACTTGCAAAGACCTTCAACGAAGCCATCTCCACAAAAAATCCTCAAAGTACAGCATCAGACACCTGGATCCACCTACAAGAGTGCATTCATACATCACTATCCATCTTCAGAAAGAAGACCTCCCAGAGCTCTGACTGGTTTGATGCAAAATCTACAGAGATGATCCATGTCATAGAAGCAAAACGGGTGGCCCTTGCTGAATATAAGCGTTAAGACAATAAGAGCAGCTCGGCGCAAGGTCCAACAGACAGCAAGGAAATGTGCCAGTGAGTATTGGCAAGAGCTCAGTCCCGACATCCAGACTGCAGCGGACACCGGTAACATCAGATGCATGTATGATGGCATCACAAAAGCTCTCGGACCAACCGATCAAAACAGCACCCCTCAAATCCATCAGTGGGGATAAGATCATACTTTATTATCCTAGAGGAAATTTTGGTTACGTCGTAAAACACATAGTACACAACAAAATACCGAAACACAACATACATTTCAACAAATACTAAAAACATACACAAATAAATAAATATTGTCCTAATAAATATTGTCCAAAGAGCACTAAAAGATTGCAGTCAGATATGATTAATAAGCTGAGATAAAGTAGCAAAACAGTTTGTAAAAAGAAGCTACATGGTGATAAGATGGCAGACAAGTAATAAGAATGCTAAACTATCATTAAAACAACTAATACCAGCTAGTACACAAGAATGACGGAACCTGTTTGTTCTGGCTAGCGGAATGCACAGACGGCGTTCTGATGGAAGAAATTCGAAATCACAGTAGAGAAAGTGAGAACTGTCATTTACAATTTTCTGCACTTTTTTGACAATTTGCTGCTCTAACATTTGCCCGATAGAAGTTGCTGATTCTGAGCCATTGATTTTTTTTGTGTTGTGTTCACAATTTTGAGTTTAGCTTTGTTTTGAACGGACAGGTTACCAAACCAACAAAGTAGATTAAAAGTTAATATGCTTTCTATGAAAGTTTTTTTGTAAAAAAGAACCATGAGTGAAAGATCAATTCCAAAAGTGTTTAAACGACGAAGGAATTACAACCTCTGCTGTCCTTTCTTGTAAACATAATCAACATTATCATCCCAGGATTTCGAATCAAGAACAGTGCCTAAATACTAGTATTCGTATGTGTTCACAATTTCAATATGGTTGTTGTTGATTAAAACAGGGTCCAAAGAATTACAAGATTTCCTGAAATCTATAATCATTTCCTTTGTTTTTTTAGTATTCAAGATCAAAAAGTTATCTTTGCACCAATTTGTAAAGTTATAAACAAGGTCAGCAGATTTAAGAAGTGAAACGATAGCGGCATCGTCAGCAAATTTGATGTTAAAACAGCTTGTTGCCTTACTGATACAATCGTTGGTGTAAATGATGAACAGAATGGGTGACAAAACACAACCTTGTGGTGCTCCAGTGGACAAGCGGTAGGCAAACTGGAGTGGATCAAGTTGGTCTTCAACCTCTTGCATTAGTAGCTTTTTAACAATCCATTCAAGGCACTTCGTGGCTACGGACGTGAGTGCAACTGGACGGTAGGCATTACAGACTTTGGGATGTGAGATGTTTTCCATATGACCGGTATCTGATGATTTAGCACAGTTTTTTTTGGAAAACACCATGAAATATGGGAAGTAATCACCGACAAGGGGAAGCAAATGGAGCGATGGGTAGAGCACTACTCAGAGCTTAACTCCAGAGAGAACAGTGTTGTTGACTCAGCATTGGATGCCATCGAACCTCTACTTATCATGGAGGACTTAGATGTCAACACTGGAAGGACTCAGCAAGGCTATCAACAGCTTGGCCTGCGGCAAAGCCCCTGGAACAGATGGCATCGCTCCTGATCTCAAGTGCTGCAAGTCTGCCCTCCTGCAGCCAATACACAACACCCTTTGCCAGTGCTGGCGTGAAGGCAGCGTTCCTCAAGACATGAAAGACGCTAAAATCATCACTCTGTATAAGAACAAAGTGGACAGGAGTGACCGTAACAACTATAGAGGCATCCCTCTCTTGAGCATTGTGGGCAAAGTGTATGCTTGTGTCTTGCTCACACGCCTCCAGCAACTGGCTGAACGTGTCTATCCTGAATCCCAATGCAGTTTCCGCACAGAATGCTCAACAGTGGACATGATTTTCTCCATTTGCCAACTCCAGGAGAAATGCAGGGAACAACAGAAACCCTTCTACATTTCCTTCAACCTACAGCAAGCAAGAGAGGAAGCTAAATAGTTTCCACCTGCGAAGCCTCCGCCGTATCCTCGGCATCAGCTGGAGAGAGGTGCCCAACACCAAGGTCCTGAACTGCGCCGGTCTCCCCACCATGTATACTCTACTCAGACAGCCAGAATGCGATGGATTGGCCACGTGCGCCACATGGAGGATGGCAGAATACCTAAGGACATCCTCTATGGAGAACTTGCCATTGGCAAATGACCCCGTGGCCACCCACAGCTGAGGCACAAGGACGTGTGTAAACGAGATATGAAAGTCTTGGAAATGGACCCCCAGAGCTAAGAATACATTGCGGCAGACCGCAGTAGGTTGCTCCTCCATAAGCAACTGAAGGAAGGTAAAGAGAAAATCACCAATGAAGCCATCGAAAAAAGGGCCAGGCGAAAATAGAAAACAACTGACTCCACCGTATCTATTCACATCTGCTCCTCATATAGCAAGGACTGCCATTCCCGCAATGGACTCATAAGCCACAGGCTGCATTGTTTAGAGTGAAGTACTATGAACTGACAGTGAAAGGGCACATGGTCGATTTCAATCGAAGGAGGCCTACTATAAAGTATATACTTCTTAATTTTCTTTAATCTGCTTAATCCTAATAAGCATCAAGCGAAGGCTGGCGCCCAACTCCACTGACTCTGGGCGAGGTTGAAGATGTGCTAACTGCTGGGCCACCATGATGCCTTGTTATGTATAGACAACTTAATATTATTTTATATTGTATTGGCATCAGTTACTATTTAGTGAATAATTAAAATGATCATTTTCAATAATTAAATCAGTGATTTTGGTGTCCGGAGCTTTATAGCTGTAAATAGTTTTGTTTCTTGTCATTTTTCTGTAATAATCAAGACATGGAGATATAATATTTAATGAAAAAAGAATATACAAAGGAATGAGGAGTAACACTGATTCTCTACTTAACTCCGAACTGATACTTCTAAATAGGACAAACTACAAAAGAAATTAGGACATGTGTGGGAGAGGGCGATAAGCAGAGTGTGTGTGTGTGTGTGTGTGTGTGTGTGTGTGTGTGTGTGTGTGTGTGTGTGTGTGTGTGAGAGAGAGAGATAGAGGGTGCTGGGCTCTCATGTGTGCCTTGGCAGTATGTGCATTCATACTAAGCAGGGACATGGTAGCAGTTTAAGGTGTTGGGGGGGGGCTGGCATAAAGTCACTTACACTCCTACATTCACACCCTACCACGCCCACCCCACTGGGGGGCAAACTGACCTTCAAACACATTTCCATAACGATCATTATTTAAAATAGCTACTGTAAGAACCAAACAAACATGAATACATTTATCGTGAGGATTTCTGTTGAGTAGCCTTTGCTTTCTTGCAGGATTTTTGATGGAGACCCTGCCATGTTCTTTTCCTTTTTTTTTCTTACCTTACTGTGTGGTTCTATTTGTCCCCTTTGACTTTCCATGTGTTCATTGGACTCACGAGTGTTACCTGCTTTAGTAGGCTATCTGTAAACCCAGCATTTCCCCATATCTGGTCCCAGAGTATTCAACCTTTCCAGCCGTAGTAAGTCTGTTGCCTGTTTTTTTTTTTTTCTTTCTTTTTTGGTGGAGGATCATTCTTGCTTAAATTTTGGATTCCTCCGCCTTCCTGTTTTGATGTTTTGGAATTCTCTGACCATTGCCCTACTTTGTGACAATGATTTTACCTGCCATTCTGGAGTGTTCACCAGTGTAATATACTTTGTGTTCATAATTTTGCGTGTGTGTGTGTGTGTGTGTGTGTGTGTGTGTGTGTGTGTGTGTGTGTGTGTGTGTGTGTGTGTGTGTGGGTGTGTGTGTTGAAAATGTCTCTGTGAACGTATGCACTTATGCATTTACCTTAACCTATAAATCATACACGGTAATATAACTATCTCATGTATTTGTGGTTTAAAAAGTAGTTTTACATTCTAAAGTTGTGACGGTGGTTCAGTGAAAATAAATGAATGATCAATAACCGAAAATCTTTGTGTCAAAATCTAGAAAACTTGAATGAAATTGAGACCCTTCCTTTCAAAATCACAACAAATTGTCCTTCCCAAATAACCCAAAGTTCACTATGGAATATGACGTCCGTCTGAGCTACTGCAGACCGTGATTCGTACGGATATGATGTTCCTCTGTATGTCGTCCTGAGGGATATTTCTCCTCTTGCAGTGCCACGATCAGTTCCTACCTGCACTGTGGTGCCTGCGCTCGGTCGGAAACTCATCACCTACAGGTGTCTGATGGGTGACAAATCACTGAATACACAGGCCAAGGAGGGGCATTAAATGCTGCTGCTGCTGCAGGTATTTGATAAATGATCTTCATGTGACAGTCGAGGCACAGTGAAGGTTCTGCTGCAGAATGCTATGAGCTTTATGTAGGCGAGATGTCCACTTATTAAACAAACTCGGAGCTGTAAGAGTCTAGATCTGGATCTCAAGCTCAGTAAAGTGTTACCGTGAGTGCTGCTACTGGAAATGGACCACTGTTTAGGGTCATTGAAATACCAGAACTCATGCTCAGATAATATTGCAAATAAAATTGTGTTTTTCATCGTCTGTGAGTGTATCGATGTTATACATATGTCCAGTGAGTTGAGTTCTATCAGGATGGACCACTCCATAGCCTCATTAATCCACAGATGGGCAACCAAACCATCTTGTAGAGTGTTATTTATTACCAAGTAGCATTCCCAGTCTTTTATCCTGAATCCTTAATATTTTTAAATGATTTCAAACCGATTGAATGCAGGCTATATGGTGGCGAGAAGGGCTAAGTTCGAGCCCCTAACTCGGGTGTTTCTGAGTGGAGGCTGCATGTTCTCTCCATGTTTGAGTGGGTTTCCTTTGGGTAGTCCGTTTTCCTCCCACAGTCTGACATGCACATTAGACTAATCGGCTGTCTCACATTGCCTGTTCATGTCAGCGTGAATGTTATGTGCTTGTTGGCCCTGCGGTGAGCCGACAAGCTGTTCAGGGTTTCCCCCCCACCTTCACCCAGTGGTGGCTATTATAGGCACCAACCTCCCCACAACCCTCGAAGTAGGATTAAGCAGGTCAGCGAATAAAGAGGAGAGAAGGAGAGATTGAGATTTTATTGCGTTGTTTGTGTCGGTTCAGCTTTTACTCAATGTGATCTTCATACGTACTGCATATATACAGCAGAGGAGCATTTAGGTTCAGTATTATCATGAATTAACCCCGACCAATAGAGGACAGTCGTTACCATACAATTAACCTAGTGGTGTATTTACATGCACCAAATTCTCCAGGTAACACACACATAATATATTCCATACATACACACTGCCCGCCATAATTATTGGCACCCCTGGCGCCCCTGGTTAAGATGTGCTCTTTAGCTTCTAATGAATTCGGAACATTTTTTTAATCAAATATCAGACCACAATGATAAAAGAGGAAAAGCCAACCTTTAATTTAAGTGCATTTATTTATTAAGCTGGGGAAAAATCCCACATTCAGAAATAATTATTTCACATCAAATCATGTGAGCCACAATTCTTAGCCCCCTGATGTTAACACTTTGTAAAACCCACGTTTACCAACAAAACAGCATCTAATCTTCTCCTACATTGTTCTGCAGGATGGGAGAATACAGAAAGAGGATCTTGGACCGTTTCCTCTCTGCATTTTTTTTCCTTTCACCTGTCCCATTTCAGGGGTCACCACAGCAAATCATTCGCTTCCATCTTCATGGAAGTCATATTCATGATTCGCGTATTCGATTTGGTGTAGGTTTTTACGTCGGATGCTCTTCCTGACACAACCCTGTAGCAAGGTGCAGAAACACACTGATGGCTTCGCAGCTCATCTTGTTAAAAGCCAGCACGGGGCAGTGGTGGTCTAGTGGTATAGGGCGCTGGATCGCTGATCCAAAAAGGTTGGGGGTTCGAGTCCCACTCTACACAAGATTGTCACTGTCCCCCCCAGTGCGGCTAACTGGGTTATCAAAGGCGGGCCATGTCTGTCACTGTCTATGGTGAGAGGTTGATGTAAAAGAACCATTGCTGACTTTCGTAAAGAGGAGCTGCAAAGTCGTCAGCGTGTTTCTGTCCCTTGCTAAAAAAGGGTTGTGACAGGAAGGGCATCCGACGTAAAAACCTCTGCCAAATCAAACGTGCGAATCAGATGATTCGCTGTGGCGACTCCCGAGTAAAAGGGAAAAAGCCGAAAAGAAGACAGACTTGTTAAAAGCCAGCAATGGTTCTTTTACATGAACCTCTCACCATGGACAGTGAGGGACATGGCCGACCTTTGATAACCCAGTTAGGTGCACAGGGGCACCGTTTCCTCTTGGCACAATTTCTCTAAATCATCCAGTGACTTGGTCCTCTCCTGTGCGGTTCTCTCCACATGGTTACAATGGGGTTGAGGTCTGGGGACTGATATGGTCAAGGAGGGCGCTTGATTCTGTGTCTGGTGAATCATTTCTGTGTTGATCTGGCCACATGTTTAGGGCCATTATCTTGCTGAAAGACCCAGTGACAGCCCAAGTCTTCAGGTTTTGGGCAAAAGCCACCAGATTATGATTTAAAATGTCCTGATATTTCAAGCGTCCATCATCCGAAGGTTCCTAGGGCCTCTGGAGGAGAAACACCCACAGCATTAGTGATGCTCCCCCAAACCTCATAGTGGGCAAAAGGTGCTTTTCTTCTTTCTCAACTTTTGGGTTCTGCCAGTTCTACTTAGTGTTTATTGCCAAAAAGCTCTATCTTGGTTCCATCTGACCAAATCGCACAGTCTCAGTTGAAGTCCCAGTAAAGCTTGGTGAACTCCATATGTTTGTGTTTATGATGATGAGTGAAGTTTTTTTTTTTCTTTTCTTTTTTTTTTTCCTGCATGCCTCCCAAACAGCTTGCTGGCATGTAGATGGCGCTTGATAGTTGTTTTGGAGACTTTGTGACCCTAAGATGCTCCCATTTGTTGTAATTTTTTAACAGTGAGCTTTGGAGAAGCTTTTTTTTTTTTTCCCTCTAACCATCCTCCTCACTGTGCTTGGTGGCAAAATACCCTTGCGTGTTTGTCTAGGCGTGTGTACCACTCTTCCAGTTGTTTTAAACTTCTTAAGGGTTCCTCTGCAGGTAGATATGTGCAGGCGAGGGGCGATTTTCTTTTATCCGTTCCCTGACTTCTGAAGGTCAACACTCATCTGCCTTTCTTGAATGGTGAGTTCCTTTGTCTTTCCCGTGTTGAAGAAAGGATAAAAGAAAATATTCCTAGATATTCCAATTAACTTTGTAAACTACTGTAGAAATGACTTAAATACGTCAATTACATTTTTTACCTAGGAATAATTATGGGTGCTAATATGAACATAGATAGGAATATATAAATAAATAGGAACATGTGATTTTTTTGAATTTTTTTTTTTTTTCATCGGGCATTTTTTTTCCACTTCAGATTTGCTAGCGTTGAAGTTTACCTTTTTCTACAATGTTCAGTGTGTGAAGCTTCTGCAAAAAAACATAATTTGTTTTAATGTTTTAAACACATCTCAACCGGGTGCCAATAATTATGGGAGTGTATCTCAGTGGTTCCCAACCTTTTTTTAAACTCTTGAACCCCTAAAAAGATTTTGCTCTGACCTCACACCCTCGACATTTTATACTTTGTTCAAGGACAAAGGATGTGGAATCATACTAAACTTTATCAAAAGAAGATATTTATTTCAAAAGTTACAACTCTGCATCCTGCACCCCCTAGAATGATGTCTCACACTCCCAGGGTTGGGAACCCCTCAGATGGATGGATGGATGGATGGATGGATGGATGGATGGATGGATGCAGGCTACCATTGGGAAATTCCTTCTGTTTGTGAACCATACTCTATACACCTGATGTACTAAGGATTCATTCATTCATTTTCTGAACCACTTAATCTACTCAGGGTCACGTAGAGGCTGGCACCCTTCTCGGCCAACTTGGGGAAAGGGCAGTGTACACCCTGGACAGCTTGCCAGGCCATTTCGGGGTCAAGTCACACAACCATTCATACGCACACCTGGGGTGATTTGAAACAACCAATATGCATGTTTTTGGACTGTGGGAGGAAACCGGTGTACCCAGAGGAACCCCATACAAGCACTGAGAGAACATGCAAACTCCACACCCAGGGCCTTCTTGCTGTGATGCGAACGTGCTAACCACTCCACCACCGTGCAAACTGTATTAAGGATTCTGAGATGAACTGCCCTCACAGAAATAAAAAAAAAAAAAAAAAATCAAGCTTTTAGCTTTTTTAGCATAAATCCGTATCTTATGTATATCAGAAATAGATTGTGTTCAATGCATCAGTTGTCTCTGAAATATTCAGCAAATTCCAAAATAAAGAAAAAATATTGCATTTTAATTATATATGATTAATGATTGTTGTTGGATTCCACCACCATGAGAGATTTTTTTTTTTTTTTTGCAAACCCTTCAGTGTACACAATAAATATGTTAAATTTAATTAAAAATTAAATATGCCTAATAGTGTCATAAAAGCTTGTTCACCTCCTTTCAGATGATCAGAGATAATCTGGTACATCCAAAAATACTGCCTTAAGATGTCTGAGTGGTTTCAAGCTGGAGGGAGGTATTTTCCGATTTTGGCACAACAAGCCTGGAGTGGTGTGCGTGATTCTACCGAAGCGCCAGATTGGCACCTTGACAAAGCGTTTAACCATCAACCTGGAAATCACAGGTTTGAATCGAGGTTGATGTGTGCAGCCGTCTGCAGCCGGGAAGCCGTGACAGCTAATTGACTTGGTTCTCATGGCGTCTCGCATTCCCTGTCACTCAAACAGATCAGCAGCCAATCATGGGCATCCAGGAAAATGTGGAAAATGGCACTGGAAACTATAGCTTTATCGTAGTGTTTATTACTTCGGCCATCCAACAGGAAGTCGTGGATGTGGAGTTTGCATGTTCTCCTCCTGCTTGTGGGGGTTTCTTCGAGGTACTTTAGTTTTCTCCTCCAGTCCAAAGACATGCACACTCAGGCTGTTGCAAATTGCTCCAGGTATTAAGGGGTTGTTTTGTGATTTTTGTTGTTTTGATGTGTGTGTGTGTGGGGGGGTGTGTGTGGGTGGGTGGGTGTGTGTGTGTGTGGGGGGGGGGTGTTGGCCCTATAATGGACTGCCAAGAAATAGCACTAAGAGAGATGGAAGAGAGATTTTCACAGATTACTTAATCTAAAAGTATGCCGGTTGTACAGGTGTAGACAGGCTGCAGTTTTAATCTCCAAACAGTGAAATTATGAACAAAAATAACCATCATAAGTATTTTTGTGCTGAGATACACACAGTGACAGTATGAGTTACTTTTATTTCATGAGGTGTGGGAGTTTGATGCAGCTTGGGTCATTTTCTGCTCTTCCCTTGTGCTCTCTGAATGAATGGGAATGCAGCACTCTGAGAAGCTTTGTCCTTATTCCACCATGCGTCTGTGCACTTTGCAGATTGATCTGTCATGAATCTTCTCTTGAGGACGCATTTCATTCGGCGTTCTACCTCGCTGAGGTCCCAGCATCCGCTCAGGTTTTAAACACAGCTGTGTTTCCTTGTTGGAAGTTTGTGACCTTTCCATCTGCGCTGATTGTGTAACAGCTAGCCAAAGTTCATCTGGAACAACAGCTCGGAGGTGTTCTGCATTTACTTTACTGGAATGACATGTCGAGTTACATTCATCAGGTTTACGGTAACAGTAATGAACACACAGGAGCCTCCTATCTTCTAATCAGCACATTAAAATTTCAGAATATGTCCCCTTAGATGTACTTTATATGTATTTATAATATACACACATGAATAAAATACTCTCAGAGATGAAACAGCATTATTTTTAAATAAAGGTTCCCTGAGGGTCATGTCTGTCACATGTTAGTTTCCTGGCATTAACTTGTCATCCTCTAAAGCTGGGTCTTTCAAACATAGGGAGCTGGTTCATTGCTATGAGTGCTGGGATGAATTTGTGAGTGACCCTGACCTACTTTTCAAGGTCACAGAAACAAAACTGATTTCTGGACATTTACTTTCCACGTTCCGGTGCTGGGCTTTTGTTATGCCTGTTCTAGATTTGCATATCCTGAAATAATCCTTTGTATATTCAGTATTTATTTCATCTGATCGTGGAAACTTACTGTTTTTTGAATTCTTCATTTATGCCTCACCGTATTGGATAATTTGAATCATTATTTCATGGTTAGCACTTGGCCATAATCGCATATACTGTAGCATATAAGATCAATAGGCCACGCCTTCCGGCAGACTTTGTAACTGCTTTGTAAACATCTTGAAGATTTAGTTCTTCCAATTCACCGAACTGTCAAAACCTTGTTTTATTTTCCTAGTCTTTCTGACATTGCTATCCATATCTGTGCGTGAGCGGCAGGGACCAAAACGGCAGCACAAAGTTCCATTACAGTGCTATTAGTAGGGTGTGGTCTATCTACCTTATTTATGCTGTTTGTGTTCCTTATCTCCCGCTCCTCCCAAAAAAAGCTAATTTGAAAATGGCTGCCTGCTTTTAAGGTTTGAAGCGTGGTGCTCAGGCAGTTCTAATTCATGAAAATAAAAAATACATCACCATCAAATATGAAAATATACAAGAAATATGGAATTTACATGGAATATATATATATATATATATATATATATATATATATAAAATTAAGCATTTACCCAGGCTCAGGCATTTCTGAATTGGGCTTACATGTTGTTGGGTTTCCTCCTGGTAATCCACTTTCTTCACACAGTAGGCTAATTCATTCATTCATTTTCTGAACCGCTTAATCCCAATTAGGGTCACGGGGAGGCTGGCACCCATCCCAGCCGACTCCGGGCGAGGGCAGAGTACACCCTGAACAGTTCGCCAGACCATCGCAGGGCAGAAACACACAGATGGCTATGCAGCTTCTCTTCTTGAAAGTCAGCAAAGGTTTTTTTTTTTTTTTTTTACATGAACCTCTCACCATAGCCAGTAAGAGACACAACCGGTCTTTGATAACCCAGTTAGCCGCACTGGGGGGACACTGACAACCCCTTGAGAGTGGGGCTTGAACCCCTAACCTTAGGATCTGTGATTCAGAGCCTTCCCACCAGACCACCGCTGAATGTGAGTGTGAACGGTTGTGTGTTTCGGCCCAGTGATGGCCTGGAAAGTCTTCAGCGTGTACTCAGCCAGAGTCAACAGAGGTGAGCACCTGCCTCCCTATGACCCTAATTACTATTAAGGGGCTTACAAAATTAATAAATGGCTCCTGAGTGGTCCATCGACAGGGTGTGTGACTATTAGTCTGGAGTTCGCAAGTTCAAATCTGGTTTAATGCCACATCCTGAAGCCAGGAGTCCATGGGAGCTAATTGGCCGAGCTTTCGTGGAAGGGAGGGCGGGACAGACGATAGTTCCCTCCTTTCCATGTTACTCACAGCAATTGCCAGTCAGTCATAAGTGTCAATGATCTCATTTGAATGAGGCAGTGGATAGAGCTTTCTCTGAGAGTGTGAGAGCAACCTAGACTGCAACCAAATACGCATGCGCCTCAGTTTGAAAAGAGGTGGGGGATAGAATTGCATGTCTGGTCAGTGGTGTTCATGTGATAGGCAAGGCAATACTTGATGGGAGGGAATTGGATATGAATAAATGATGGACAAAATATGGTAAAATACAAAAAAAAAAAAAAAAAAGAATAAATGAATGAACTGTAAGATGAACAAAACAGCTGGCCAACTTTTATTCAACATAGGGTTGGCTTGAAGCACACAATGCTCACCTGACAGAGTCTGTCATGTTTAAAATATGTATCAAAAAAAAAAAAAAAAAGATTCTACAAATATCTTGTGTGCTTTGTGCTTATGTTTTCATGGAACATATAATAAAAGATGCACTCGCCTCAGGTTGGTAGCCTAAAGTCCTGCCTTAGTTCTCCTGAATTCCTTCCCTGCTTACCTTTTGTGTGTGTGTGTGTGTGTGTGTGTGTGTGTGTGTGTGTGTGTGTGTGTGTGTGTGTGTGTGTGTGTGTGTGTGTGTGTGTCCTTTGGTTGCAACCAAATCAAAAATAAATAGGATTCTTAAATCTTTTTGCCTTCCATAACTTTTCAGATTGTCTTCCCTGTAGACTGCCGAACAAATGGATCCACTTCAGAGTCTTGATATGGGAAAAGGTTCAAGTACAACCGACTACACTCAATCACTAACCAACCTCCAAAACTCCATTTTTCTCACAAACAAGCCAGGCCCTGTGACAGCGTTCATTTTAAGGAAAGTGTGGAACCTTTTCCCAAAACCGTCACCATTCTTACAGCCCTGTAGTGAACCAAAGGAAAGATCCAAAATTCCACTTCTCTCTAATCTGCTGTGGAATATAATACTATAAGTAGAAATGCAGCAGCTGGTTGGTTTGGCTTCTCTGAAGCCACACAGTGCCAAGCAAGAAAATCCCCTTAGATCTGCACAGTCCAGTACACATCAAAACTTACATTTTGTCCCAGAAGAAACAGTCATCCCTTGGGCAAATATGCAAGACTCTATCTCCATCCCTCACACCTTCGCAGAAGCAGCTGCAGCTCAAGAAGCTAAGATCCAGGTCTCCCAATTCCATTTTTCTACAAGCCTCCGACAGAAAACTTCCAATGTCTCAACTGCCTTTTGCTTCCCTGTTGGTACTGTTGAGGATATAAAGACGCCCAGGGCCATGAAGAAAAGAATTCAAGCTCAGTAGTGTGGATGCTGAACAGTGTGGAGGTTGAGCAAGAGGTCCCTAAGAAACAAACCTGCTTTGTACTTTGGACGAACAAGACATTCACATGGTGCTTTCTCGCGACGCACAGGCCACTTGCTGGCATGCGCCGAGCATACGTCAGCCATGCCTTTCACTGTCTGTGGTGAGATGCATGTAAAAGAACCTTTGCTGTCATTCATAAAGAGTATGCTGTTGGGTTGGTGTCAGCATATGTCTTTCCTGTGATGGCCTGGCAAGCCCTCCATGGGGTATTCTGTCCTTACCTAGAGTTGGGAGATGGCCGCCAGCCTCCCCCAACCCAAATTTGGATTATGCTTCTTAGAAAAGGAATAAATGAATGTTAAAGTGAGGACAGCACTAGTAGTGGGTGGCACATCAACTTTACACCAAGAAAGTTCTGGGTTCAAGTCCTGGGCTCAGTGAAGGTGGGTTTTTCTGGGTTTGCATGTTCATGCATGAGTTTCATCCGGGTACTATAGTTTCCTCCTGCAGTCCAAGGAGTTGCACTTTTGGCTTACTCTGTTGTGAATTGCCCCTCGGTGTGAGATTGAGTGTGAATGGGTGTGTTTGTTTGCCTTGTGTTGGTCTGGAGAGAAGTTGAAGTGTGTACCCAGCCATCGTCCAGAGTTGGCTGCCTCCCTGTGACCTTAATAGGATTGTGTTTCAGAAAATAAATGAATGAATGAGAAAGGAAAACTTACAGCTCCAACTAATACTCCATGTTTTTTGTAATTACCATCTCATCACATTCTCATCTCCCTCTGCTTAATTCGGGGTCAGGTCATTCCCAGGAGTCCCCTGCCATCGACGCTAGCTCACAACCAGGTGGTGATCGAGTGACCGCTCAACTCCTCTCTTCATCCGATTGTCCAGAACATGTGGCTGCAAGCCCGGTGACATGACTACAAAGTCGATCTTCGAGCTGTGGCCTAGGATGTCCTCTTGAGAAGAGCACTTATGGACACCCTTATGTTCGAACATTGTTTGTTATGGACAAACCGTGACGAGCACAGAAGTCCAACAATGAAATACCATTTGGAGGCTGCAGAGGCCGTACCTACCGATTACATCCTTCTAGGTCACACTGTTACTTCCCACATGGGCAGTGAAGTCTCCCAGGACAACCAGGTAGTCCTCAAGGGGCGCATTATCCAGCACACCCCTAAAGACTCCAAGCAGGGTTCGTACATGAGCACAAACAGTCAGGATTCGTCCTCCAAGCTGAAGGCGAAGAGAAGCTACCCTTTCCTCAACCGGGGAGAACCCCCTATGTGTAGGAACTGAGACGGGGCAACAAGGATGCCCACACTGGCTTGCCCCAATTCCAGAATGGAATAAGGTTCTGCCTTCTCAGGATGGGTGGTTCCAGAGCACAAGCTATGCATTGAGGTGAGTCAGACTATATCTTTTCTGTATCTCGCAACTTCACGAGGAGATGACAGTCCATGGCCCAGGAGTCAGTAGCCAAAGATCGGTGTGACAGAACCTGTGCCTTAGGCTCCCAACCAACTCACAATGCACCAAATCCCTCTAGCCCCTCCCACAGGTGGTGGGTCCACAGGAGTTTTTAATTCAGTTAAATTTTAATTAAAATATTCAGTTACAATTGAATTCTGTGCGCCCAATGCATGAAGCTGATCCACGTCGACGAAATCATCAATTCAATCAACGAAAATCCACATCTGTTACCTAATGTAAAATGTACAGATTACTGCATTCAAATTTAATTTCCTCTCATTTTTTAATCAATATGTGGGTTATCAGATTTATGCAATAGGCTACAAAGTTACATGATTTTATTTAAATTACTGGGGACATGATGATATTCAAAGTTTTCAGTGCAACCATAAATCTGCATAAAACACATAAGTAACCTTCTGGGCCCTGCGATGGCCTGGCAAGCTGCTGTTTTGCATTATTTTTTGGCACTACATGATGCAAATATGTACGAGGCTATTATTTGTTTTCTCGGGTTTTTTGGTAACATAAACAGCAAAATTTGTCAGTAGTGTGTATATAGTAGGCAAATACAAGCAACAGGGCTGTTATGATTATGAATGAGTGAGGACATAGTGGTACAGTTCATATGTATTAATGAAAACAAGGTGGATGTTGCTGGAAATAACAAATCAAAGCCTTTTTGAAAGAAATGCTCATGCCAGCATTTTATTTATTTATTTATTTATTTATTCTGGGTTTTTTTGGTTATTGTTGTTTTTTTCGCACCTTGGGGCAATGGTCATTTACTATAACATTATGCTAACTGAAAAATGAATACTATTCTGAATCATATTTGTAATTTGAAAATAATTTGAATAATCATGTAAACATTTTAATTATTTTAAGTACAAGCACATGCTTATTATCCAGGAATACAGAAAAAGGGTTGTATGTGGTCTCATCGCATTGACACTCAGACGTGCGCGCTTGTGATCGTCAGCAGAGGCCCTTGAAATGCTTTAGCAAGCCTATGGCAATGAAGCAATGAGGTGTTTTGAGTGGCATTTGTGCATTTAAAAGGGAGGTAGAATGTCACTGGAGGATGAGCTCCTGCCTCTCATGATGTAGGAATGCAAATAAACGTAGATGAAGGTCGCAAATAATTCTCAGTGTTAATAGAGCGATATCACACATCCTGACTCAGGCTGGCTAATATACTGATCATGATCCTAAATTCCTCCCGATCATATTCCAGTTTAATTGGGCCAAATCTTTAAAAATCAGTACACATCAGAAAACATTGGTAAAGACTGGAGAAGAATGGATTGGATTGCTTGGAGGATTTTCAAAATGTTTATTAAATAAAATAGAAATTCCCATAAGAAATAATAATAAAAAACAATGAATCCATTCTAATCCCCTCCTAAACTCATACCTGACATAAACATGTATATTTCACCTAATATAGTAAAGATAAACACATTAAAACAATAAATATTTAATAATAATAATAATAATAATAATAATAATAATAATAATAATAATAATAATGATAATGATAATGATAATAATAATACATTACATTAACATTAATAATTTATAATAATAAAACAAGAATATACAATAAGTAAACTAACCCAATCATCCACTATAGCAAAGTTGTCACATGGGCATGAAGATGTCACATGGGCAGGCATGAGGTGGTGCGTAACAGAGGAGGAGGAAGAGAATTTTGTGCAAGTGCACGCTACGAATGCCAACAACAAAAGGCTCATGGTGAGCTCTCACAAGGCCAGTGTTTTTCAAATAGTGGTGTGCACCTCTCTTGGGGGGCATGGTGTGATGTTGGGGGGGGGGGGGACACACCCACATAGGACCCTAGTGATAATGTTTTTTTGCCATATTGTACCAGAATTAAGTGTAATTGTGCATCCTCTACAGTAGGTGGCAGTGGTGCTCTCATGGTGTCCCCTATGGTGTAGGAAAAAAAGCACAAAGCAAAAGATATGAAGTGCAGTGCACACTATTTGGGGTGCTGGGGGGAGTGGAGTGAATTGGTTTTTGTTTTTTTTTTCCCTTCCTATAAGGGCATCACAGAAAATAATTGAGAAGCACTGCACAAGCCGTTCTCGGACCATGGAGGAATACACGCGGAAGAATACGAGGTTAATCGCCCCAGAAAAGCCGTTTTTCCTGCAGAGCTCGTAAATCATAATCTCGTAAATTTTGCTGGTTGGAGGGGGCAGATTTTTGGTGGGATCGAAGCACCAATCATGGAAAATTAATTATAAGTAAGTTACGGTACCACTGCACATGGATACATATTGGAACAAAACCATCATGAACTTGTGCCTGGGCTCAGTGAGTTTGCATGTGGAGTTTTATTTTTTTAGGGGGGGGGGGTTTCCATTGGGTACTCCAGTTTCCTTCCACAATTCAAAGATTGACATCTACATCAGGTGTCAGATACTTGTCCAGAGCCATTTACATTTAAAATTTTCATACAATTGAGGAATTGATGGTTAAGGGCCTTGCTAAAGTGCACAGCACTGCTGCTTGTAGTGGGGCGTGAACCCCAGACCATCAGGAACCCAGAGTTAGCTGAGAAAGGGTTCAGCCTCCCAGTGACCCAGTAGAATTAAGCCTGACATTCAGTACATGAATGAATGAAGGATGAGTCTCTCTTACAGTTTTGTCTGAAGTGTCTCAGTCTGTCCTGCAGTGTACGATACTGAGTACAGTAAAAAGGAGAAAGTAGAACTCTGCCACACTGGGAAGTTAAAAAAAAATGTTTATTATTTAATTCACTTTATATTAATCATTCTGCCACAAAGAAAGAGCCATGCAACACGTTATCAACCCACAGTCCATCATGCACAGACCTTTGTTGTAATGCTTTAATGAGTTTGTGGTGTCATGGGATTATCTGCCTTTTTGGGGGAAACTTGAAGGTTTTGTAATTGTTTTCAGCAACGCAAAGATTTAAGAGTGTCTCCTGGCACAGACAGATTTATGACAGGAGCAGAGAGAACAAATGCAACCATACACTGCACTATACTCAGACTCTATGGGCCGGAGAATCCACTTTGATAAATTCTCCACTGAATTTGTCCTAAAACATCTCATCCAGCTAACAGATAACAGCAACACAGAGAGTGAAGCAACACAGGCAGCATCCTGGCAATGTTTATAGACATTAAAGCAAAATGCTTTCTCACTGTTGGCCATATATGCTTATATACGATGCATATATATATTTATTTATATATATATATATATATATATATATATATATATATATATATATATATATATATATATATATATATATATATATATATATATATATATATATGTGTATATGTTGTGTCCGACTTCCCATCGCATTTGGTGTGATGAACAGGTCGTAGGACAGTCTGGACGTAAGTCAGGTCTGCATATGTATTACTATTAGTACATACAGTTTACTGGAGCTTTCTACAGGTTCGTGTCAAAATTTTGTTTACATTCTTTGTACCTCTCTTCAGACATAAATATATATGGAGGAGGAGGAACAGTGTACATGTATTTTCAACCTAATGTGTCTCTTTACAAAGGGCATGGGGGAGGAGTCACTTCTCGTGAATCAGTTCATGGTTCAAAGGATCGAGAGTCGACTGCAGAGCATCGGAGTCATTGCACTCATTCCTGATCCTATCCATCCTTGTGCACACGCTTCTTCACCTCTTTTCCACACTCTCCATTGCTCTGGATTGTTGAGCCTAAGTACTTATAATCCTCCTCCTTCCTTATCTCTGCTCCCTGTAAACTCACCGCTCCTCTTGGGTCATTGTCATTCACACACACATGTATTCTGTCTTACTGAGGCTAACCTTCATTCCTCTCCTTTCCAGGTTATACCTCCACCTCTCTAGATTTTCTTGCACTTGTTCTCTGCTCTCACTACAGATCACAATGTCATCTGCAGACATCATAGTCCATGGAGATTCTTGTCTAACCTCATCTGTCAGCCTGTCCATCACAGTAGCAAACAAGAAGGGGCTGAGAGCTGACCCTTGATGCAGTCCCACCTCCACCTTGAACTCGTTGTTACACTGACAGCACACCTCAGTACTGTCTTACATCTCTCATACATGCCCTGCACCACTCTAACATACTTCTCTGCCACTCCAGACTTCCTCATGCAATACCACAGTTCCGCTCTTGGCACCCTGTCATATGCTTTCTCCAGATCCACAAAGGCACAATGCAGCTCCTTCTGACCTTCTCTGTACTTCTCTATTAACATCCTCAAGGCAAACATTGCATCTGTGGTGCTCTTTCTTGGCATGAAACCAAACTGTTGTTTACAAATGCCGACCTCTGCCCTTAGTCTAGCTTCCACTATTCTTTCCTATTACTTCATCGTATGGCTCATCAACTTTATCCCTCTGTAGTTGCCACAACTGTGCACATCTCTCTTGTTCTTAAAAATGAGCACCATCACACTTCTCCTCCATTCCTCCGGCATCCTCTCACTCTCTAAGACCTTCTTGAATGTTCTAGTCAGCAAATCTACTGCTACCTCTACTACACACTTCCATACCTCCACCGGTATGTCACCAACTGACTTTCCACTCTTCATCCTCTGCAATGCCCTCCTCACTTCACCCTTACTAATCTTTGCTACTTCCTGGTCATCAACGGTCACCTCTTCTACTCCTTTTTTCTCTCTCATTTTCCTCGTTCATCAGCTCTTCAAAGTATTCTTTCCATCTTCCTAGCACACTTCTGTCATCAGTCAATACATTTCCCTCTCTGTCCTTAATCACTCTAACTTGCTGCATGTCCTTCCCATCTCTATTTCTCTGCTGTGCCAACCTGTATAAATCCTTTTCTCACTCTTTACTTTCCAACCGAGCATACAAGTCATCATACGCCCTCTGTTTGGCCTTTGACACCACTACCTTTGCCTTACGCTGTGTCTCCTTGTACTCCTGTTTACTCTCTTTGGTCCTCTCAATGTCCCACTTCTTCTTAGCTAACCTCTTCCTTTGTACACACTCCTGCACTTCCTCATTCCACCACCAAGTCTCCTTATTTACTCTCCTTCCAGATGACACACCAGGTACTCTCTTACCTGTCTACCTGTCTCCCTGATTACATTAGCTGTAGTTGTCCAGTCATCTGAAAGCACTTCCTGATTTTCAATTTTCAACTCATCCTTGATGACAATACGACACTCTTCCTTTTTCAGCTTTTCTCTGCCTTTGCCTTCTTCACCTTCCTCATCATCAGTGTCATCCTGCACACCATCCTATGCTGTTTGGCACACTCTCACCCACTTCTACTTTGCAGTCACTGGCTTCCTTCAAATTATGTCGCCTACACAAGATGTAGTCTACCTGTGTGCTCCTGCCTCCGCTTTTATCAGTCATCCTATGCTCCTGTCTCTTCTGGAAGAAAGTATTTACCACAGCCATTTCCATCCTTTTTGCAAAATCTACCACCATCTGTCCTTCTGCATTCCTGTCCTGCATACCAAACCTGCCCATCACTTCCTCGTCCCCTCTGTTTCCTGCACGAACTTGTCCATTGAAGTCTGCCCCAATGACCACTCATTCACCTCTGGGGGTACTCTGCATCACTTCATCTAACTCACTCCAGAATCTCTCCTTCTCTTCTAGCTCACATCCTGCCTGTTGGGCATAAGCACTAACAACATTGAACACCTCGTCTTCAATTTCTAACTTGAGACTCATGACTCTGTCTGACACTCTTTTCACTTCTAGAACATTCCTGACAAACCCATCCTTCAAGATGACTCCTACTCCATTTCTCTTCCCATCCACACCATGATAAAACAGCTTAAATCCTGCTCCTAAGCTTCTAGCCTTGCTACCTTTCCACCTGGTCTCCTGGACACACAGTATGTCCACCTTGCTCCTCTGCATCATGTCAGCCAGCTCTCTACCTTTTCCTGTCATATCGACCGATCCGGTATGAAATTCTTCTTGTTATTCACATATTTTATTTGGCATTTGTTTTCCGCCAGATGCCCTTCCTGATGCAACTCTCCGCATTTATTCGGCATACATTTATTATGTATATGTGTATATAATATCAATAAATACATATTCAATGCTATAAATGCTTATAAAATAAAAAATATTGCATTAGATGTAAATAAAATATAAATTCACACACATACAGACAAAGATGCATGTGCATACATTCCGATGTGCACCTCACAAAAAAATGTAACTAGTTTTGATGCGAGGTTTGGGTTTTTTTTTGTGGGTTTTTTATAATTGGCCTTGTTGTTGTGGCATTTTTCCTTCACTTTTCCCCTATTCTTACTTAATGTCCTTATTTTTTTAACTCGATGAATATCTAAAAAAAAAAAAAAAAAAGCGATGCACTGAAGCCGCATGAATTGAAGCACAATGTAGCGAGGGATCCCTGTGTTCTCAACCACATCCCTTAAAGAATCCAAGAAGGCTTGGTGCTCTGAACAGTCATACACACGTGTGTGTGTGTGTGTGTGTGTGTGTGTGTGTGTGTGTGTGTGTGTGTGTGTGTGTGTGTGTGTGTGTGTGTGTGTGTATGTATCCGCGGAAATGAGCGTTCCTCAGGGGAGCGTTCTCAACCACATCCCTTAAAGAATCCAAGAAGGCTTGGTGCTCTGAACAGTCATATACACGTGTGTGTGTGTGTGTGTGTGTTTGTGTGTGTGTGTGTGTGTGTGTGTGTGTGTGTGTGTGTGTGTGTGTGTGTGTGTGTGTGTGTGTGTGTGTGTGTGTGTGTGTGTGTGTGTGTATGTATCCGCGGAAATGAGCGTTCCTCAGGGGAGCGTTCTCAACCACATCCCTTAAAGAATCCAAGAAGACTTGGTGCTCTGAACAGTCACTTGTGTCACACACAGTCACACACAGTCACACACAGTCACACACGTGTGCGTGTGTGTGTGTGTGTGTGTGTGTGTGTGTGTGTGTGTGTGTGTGTGTGTGTGTTTGTGTGTGTGTGTGTGTGTGTGTGTGTGTGTGTGTGTTTAAAAATGAGTTACTTATTGATAGTTTCATTCATTCATTCTGTGGGGGTGATTTAAAGTAACCACGACCTCAAGTACATGTCTTTGGACTGAGGTAGGAAACCAGAGTACTTGGAGGAAACGCAAGCAGAGGAAGAGCATGCCGAACCTCACACAGAGAGGCCACGAGACCATCGTCTTCCTCTGCTTAATGTGGGGTCGGGTCGTGGGACAGAAGCCTAAGCAATGAGGTCCAGATGTTCCACTCCCCAGCCACCTCCTTCAGCTCTTCTGGGGGACACCAAGGCATTTCCAGACCAGCCAAGAGACATAATCCCTCTAATGTGTTCTAGGTCAACCCCGTGGTCTCTTTCCGATTGGACGTGCCTGAAACACCACACCAGGGAGGTGTTTGGGAGGCATCCTAACTAGAAGCCCAAGTCACCTCAACTTGCTCCTCTCAATGCGGAGGAGTAGTGGTTCTACTCCAAGCTCCTCCCGGATGGCTGAGCTTCTCACTCTATCTTTAAGGGAGAGCCCCACCACCCATCAAAGGAAGCTCATTTCAGCCGCTTGTATCCATGATCTTGTTCTTTCGGTTCTCTGCCCAAAGCTCCTTATGGTGATTGTGATGGATAGATTGTGATGAGCACAGAAGTCCAACAATGAAACACCATTCGAGTTCAGACTGGAGAGGTCATACCTACAGGTCACACAATCGTTACACACATGGGCGTTGAAGTCTCCCAGGAAATGAGTGAGTCCCCAGGGGAGTGTTCTCCAACACATCCACTAAAGACTCCAAGAATGGTGGGTACTCTGAACAGTCATTTGGTGCATAAGCACAAACAAATGTCAGGACCCATTCCTCACCAGAAGCGGAGGGAAGCTACCCTTTCGTCAAACGGGGAAAACCCCAACATATGGACACCAAGACGGGGGGCAACAATGATGCCCACACCAGTTCGCTGCTTCTCCCAATGAGCAACTCCAGAATGGAATACGGTCCAGCCTCTCTCAAGATGGGTGGCTCTAGAGCCCAAGCTATGCATTGAGGTGAGTCTGAAAATATCTTTTCGGTATTTGTCTACCTCATGCACCAGCTCAAGCTCCTTCCCCACCAGAGAGGTGGCATTCCATGTCAAAAAGAGTCAATAGTCGAGGATCGTTCTGACAGAAATCATGCCTTTGGTTGCCACCCAACTCACACTGCACCAAACCCCTTTAGCCCCTCCCACAGTTGGTGGGTCCATGGGAGGGTGGACCCATGTCTCCTTTTTGGGCCAGGCCTTGCTGGACTCCATTGGCAGAAGCCCAACCACCAGGCGCTCACTTTCAAGCCCCTCCCCAGATCTGGCTTTGGGGATCCCATGTGTGGGCAAGGGAAACTGTGTCCTTGTGCATTTCTCCATCAAGGACTTTTGAACCGCGGTTCGTCTGGACCTTCATCTAGGACCTGTTTGCCTTGGGTGATCCTACCATGCCTCCTGCCACGATTGAACTTCCAATCAAGTGTTTTCAGCTTTGTGCTGAATATTTTTTCATGTCTGTTATTATTATTATTATTATTATTATTATTATTATTATCATTTAGAATAAAATGGAGTAAAATCAACGTGAAATTCTGTCGTGTATGTGAGCTGAGTTTCTGATTACACCTCCAGGCTTGCAGGGTCATACCTCTGAAACCTACTGATTGGATTGATGATTGGAATAATACAGTAAAAAGGCAGCCCTTGGACCCGTCAATACCACTCAGGGCCAATAATATGTATAATAGGTATTCATCATTAGACACCGACTCCAGGAAATCAACAAAACACCAGATGGACCGCAATCATTTTATAGTGACGCAGGAACACTGGACTAACAATGTTTACACCCTCAAATACAGTTCATGACCCAAACAGTAAAGGTTCGATATAGTTTATGGCTGTAAAGTGAAGTGTGTTGTGCTGGTTTAACTGGTTGATGTACAGCGATCAGACTTTTGTAATCTGTGGAGTCTGAACTTTAATAAGAACGTGCAGGTCGTATGGATATCTTTATGGCAGCATCTCGAGGCCACATTTCAGACACACTCTGTCTCGTGCTCTTTTAGTTGTCGGGGGTTGGAATTGTGTTTTGTTTTGGAGAAATCTTTGCTGGGGATTTTTTCCCTTTCTGTATTTTGGCGGTACAACATGTATACATTACTGACTGATTAGCATTCTGCTCAACAGACTTTGTTGTTAGACCTACAGACACTCCTGGGCTATAGAGGATTAAAGGAGAATTTGGAAAAAGTAGGTGAATAATGAAGAAAGGGCAAAACCTATGAGTGAGGGGGCAGCACAGCGGCATAGTGGTAAGTGCGTCTGCTGAACAACAAGAAGGTCATTGGTTTGAGTCCTGAGTTTGAGTTGTGTGGGTTTACTCTAAACAGTCCAAAGATATGCATATTAGGCTAATTGGATGTTACAGCTTGCACTTAGGTGTGAATGGTTGTGAGTTTTTTGGTCCTCTGATGGACTAGCGAGCTGTTTAGTTCGCACCCTGCATGTGCTAGGATAGGCTCCAGCCTCCCCATGACCCTGGCCTGAATAAGCAGTTAATGCGTGAGTAAGTGAGTGATGAACGAACGGGGTTACTGCATTCCGAGAGAGAAAGAGAGAGAGACAGAGAGAGAGAGAGAGAGAGATCACTACTTTTCCTCTTCATCACCACTCATCATCATCTTCCACCAAAAATGCATGTACAGCAGGTAAACACTCAGGATTCCTGCAGGAATGTTGTTTTAGTTTCATCGATAAATAAATGCATGGATGCAATATTACATCAATTTGTAGATGTTTATAAAGTAAGTTCAAAGCAAATGTTTTAAAATTATATTTGCGTATGATTTTGCTTCTTTCTAAGACTACATCCTTAAAATTAGCAAATGTTTCAAAAGATTTGGAACTTGAAGTGTCTACAAATCGCTTTCGGGGGAACGCCATTCACCTGTCATTGGCTTTTCACAGTGTACTGATAATCAACAATAAAAAAAAAGACTCATCGAAACGAACAGTGATGACATCAGCATCCGCATGGCGCACATGACGTCTGACGGTGACAGTAGAACGATCCTGCTCATTTCCTCTGGAGGATCCGAATTCATCACGGCTTTGGCAGATCTGGAGGAAACATCAGAGAAGACGAATGATGTCTAAGGAACCCAAACAGTTTGGAGCCGTATGAAAGTATCTGTAACAGTGATGTGGAAGATAAATATTCGCAGGACGAGTTCTCGGATCAGATCCGACAAGCAAAATCCTCAGGATCTCCTTCCGACTATTCGGTTTTATATTTTCCATTTTCCACATTTCATTTACTTTCCTTGACATATTTTGTTTCATTACTGTGAATTTCTCTCTCTCTCTCTCTCTCTCTCTCTCTCTTTCTCTCTCTCTCTCTCTCTCTCTCTCTCTCTCTCTCACTCTCTTGCGCTCTCTCACTCTCTCGTGCTCCACCTTCTCTCTCTCTTTCTCTCTCTCTCTCTCTTTTCTCTCTATTTCTCTCTCATGCTCTCATGCTCTCTCTTGTGCACCCCCCCTCTCTCTCTCTCTCGCTCCCTCTCTTGCTCTCCCCCACACACTCTCTCTCTCTTGCTCACACAACACACACACGCTCTTGCTTGCGCTCTTGCTCTCTCACTCCCTCTCTCGCTTGCGCTCTCTCTTGCTCTATCATTCTCTCTCTCTCTCTCTATCTCCTGCTCGCTCTCTCGCTTGTGCTCTCTCTTGCTCTATCATTCTCTCTCTCTCTCTCTCCTGCTCGCTCTCCTTCTTGCCCTTTCACTTTCTCTCTCGCTCTTTCATTCTTTCTCGCTCTCACTTTTTCACTCTCTCCTTCTTGTTCTCTCTCTCTCTCTCTCACTCTCTCTCTCTCTCTGGAACATACACATGACTCACATTAATAGTCTTCTTAACTCGCCAAATAAAATGCCACCCATGTAGCAGAACCCTCACTATAGCTCTGATAGAAAACCTGCTGGTGGTCTCTCGATGGTCTGGGCCAGATTTATGTCTGTTGCTAAATAATTAAATTATTTTTACAAAGTATGTTTTGCAGCTCATGTTAGTCTCTCTGAGTCTGAGAATAACGGAGTCCCACTGGGAGGAGGAAGACATTAAAAAATGAAAATGTATTGACTCTACTGGAGGTCAGTCAATTTAACAATTTAATCTAGCATTTCATCTTTTTTTTTCTTTTGGCGATGTGGATGTTGCCGATTTATTTATTTATTACTTCAGGCAGCCGGAAGGGGAAGTGTATACTCTGCCCTCACTCGAGTCGGCTGGGATGGGTGCCAGCCTCCCCACGAACCTAATTAGGATAAAACAGTTACAGGAAATGAATGGATGAAGGGATAATATAGAATAAAAGTACAAGATGAACGAGAGTCTGTTCCCGTTATTTCAGTCGCCGACATGTTTGCAGTGCTGCGGCTCTGACGGTCCTCCGCCTGACCATCCTGGCGTGATGATTCCTTTCACAGTTTGAAAAAGCCTGAGAAACTCAGGGAGGATCTCAGCATGCGCAGATGCTATTGGATCAACTTCGATTTACCTCTCCCTTCTTCTCCACCTGTTCAGTTGCCCCTCAGTGATTATATGGACTGGTCCAGGTATACTATTTGATCAATCACTGCCTGAAACAAAAACAACAACAACAACAAATCCAGCAGAGGAATATTTCATACTGATATCTTGCACAAAGATGGAGCAGAACCGATCTTGATAAACGTGGTGAAGGAGAACTTTATAAAATCCCATCACCATCTTAAAGAGCATCACTCAGAGACTGTGCAATGCCACAGAGGATCTTATACTTCACGAATATAAAACAATTCGGAGGTGTGAGAGAGAGAGAGAGAGAGAGAGAGAGAGAGAGAGAGAGAGAGAGAGAATAAACAGCAAACCGATACAGCGTCTGCATCGCGCTAATGATTCAGTCTGGGAATCGTCTCACAGAGCGATGCTGTCGTGACTCACGTTCTTAAATCTAATTAGCGGGAAATTTTAATACCAAACTGGGCAGTTGTGGCCTGTGATAAAGGGTGCAGGATCACTGATCCTAAGGTTGGGAGTTCAAGCCCCACTCACAACGGATTGTCACTGTCCCCCCAGTGGACTAACTGGGTTATCAAAGGCCAGCCATGTCTATCCCTGTCTGTGGTGAGAGGTTCATGTAAAACAACCATTGCTGACTTTCAAAAGAGGAGCTGCATAGCAGTCAGTGTGTTTCTGCCCTGCGATGGCCTGGCGAGCTGTCCAGGGTGTACTCTGCCCTCGCCCAGAATCAGCTGGTACTGGCGCCAGCCTTCCTGTGACCCTAATTAGGATTAAGCGGTTACAGGAAATGAATGAATGAATTTTAATACCGGTCTATTTCAGACCAGTGAAATTGAAAACAAGGGTACAAGCCCTGGTTGAAAACATCCATTACTCTAACGCAGTGGTTCTGAACCTGGGTTCGATCGAACCCTAGGGATTCGGTGAGTCAGTCTCAGGGGTTCGGCAGAGGTCAAGACACACCCGACTCATATTCATGACGATACACCCCGCTTGGCCATCATTGTCTGCAGGTGAGCGCGCTACATCGCTTGGGCAGTCTGTGCTGAAGGAAATTTGGTGCGCTCAGTAGTCCACTTGTGACTGTTGTGATGGTATGTCGTGTGATTTCTTCCTTAATGTTTTAATCCATACTATGTTGAGCAAAAAAAAAAAAGTGGTCAGACAAATATGTACAACATGGATCCATATAACGGAACGTGCTGCTCGTCAGCGTCGTATCTGCATGATTTGCAAAGTAGGATCAACCCTCGCTGACTGACATATACGTACATGTATATGTGTATATAATATCAATAAATACATATTCAATACTATAAATGCTTATAATAATGATTAAATGTTCAAAAATAATGCATAAGCTGTAAATAAAACAAATATGTGCACCACACATGAAAATGTAAGTAGTTGTGATGGGGGACATTGTATTGGTTTTGTTCTTTGAACTCAGTGATGTTTAATGCACGGTTCATTTTGGTGCCCCAATAAAAACATATACCTATGTTGTGAATTTGAAAAAAAGAAAAAAAATTATTTTTCAATAAAGAAGGGTTCGGTGAATAAGCATATGAAACTAGTGGGGTTCAGTACCACCAACAAGGTTAAGAACCACTGCTGTAACGGTATGAATAAATAATTAAATAAATAAATCCATTCAGTGTGTGTGCAGAGCTAATGATTTTGCATTCTACCAACAAATTAATGGTTTTAAACTTTCATCCATCCATTATCTATACCACTTATAAATCAGGGTCATGGATGAAGCTGGAGCCAATTGCATCTGATTTTGGGTGAGAGGCGGGATTACACCCTCAACAAGCTGCCAATCAATAGCAAAGCCACGGAGGATTGAAATATCCTTTTCAGTCATGTTTACATTTATGGGGTGAAATAGAGCAGCCACTTAACCTCAACCGCATTTCTCTAGACCAGGGGTCACCAACATGGTGCCCATGGGCACCAGGTCGCCCACAAGGACAACATGAGTCGCCCGCGAGCCTGTTCAGGGGTCGGGAACCTTTGGCTCGTGAGCCAGACATGGCTCTTTTGATAACTGCATCTGGCTCTCAGCTAAATCAAGTGGCCTTTCTTAACAGAAGAACTAATACAGTAGGCCCTCGACATCCACGGGGGTTCGGTTCCGAGCCCTCCCGCGAATCAAGATAATAATAATCCCCGAGTTCTGTACCCGGAAGTAAAACCTCATGGAACACGTCACATGCGCGAATGAACAGCCGGAAGTAAAATACTGTGTATCTATTACATTCGCTAAAATATGCTTCTTAACCACATTCTATAGACAGTCTGACTTATTAATACAGTATTAATGTCGTAAAATGTAGTAATGATTAAGAAAAACTTTTCAATTTTTACTCTTATTTTTATTTATGATAAAATATAAACATTATACAGCATATACATTCATGGATGTGGTGAAGGAGGACATGAAGGCAGTTGGTGTCAGAGAAAAAGATGCAGAGGAGAGGGTGAGATGGAGGCAGATGATTCGCTGTGGCGACCCCTGAAGGGAACAGCCGAGAGGACAAGAAGAAGAAGAAGACTGTTGTAAAGCACTCGTTTAAAAGTCTTTTTCAATTATTATTCCAGTACAATACCTCAGTTAATTCTGAGAATGTTTGTGCGTGAGATTTTATGTTCTGTAGAATGTTTAACAAATGATACCAAAAGGATAAACTTTATTACGCTTCATGTCCTTTTACATTGAACTTGGAGTGACGTCTTGGGAGTGACGTCTCTAAGATGGCGCTGCCTAGAGGGCAACGTCACGGAGTTCTCAGAGTCAAATTGTTTCTTTGTTCATTTTAATTTGTTTTATTTGTTTGTTCATGTTTTGCACTATGCTCGTCTATGATTGGTCGGCCCAACTACAGCTATGAGCAGCTTCAGCTTCGGGCAACTAAGCACGCAACAACTTCTATCTTGAGCTTACTGTATATGCTATTGGAGCTCAATGCTAGCGGTTAGCTAGCGGTTACCAGCTAAGCCCAGGCGGAGTTCTCAGAGGCTTGGTTAGCCCTTCCGGCCATACTGCTTGAAAATGTTCAGTCCCTGCGAAACAAGATTGACGAGCTTCATGCTCAGATTGCAGCGCAGAGGGATCTACGGGACTGCGTTTCTGTGAAACACGGCTCGAGGAGAGTACACCCGATGAGGCAATTGCTCCAGCCGGCTTAAAGGCCTTCATCCCCTGCAATCCCAAGCACCGGAATCGTCGTTTGGCCCCTTCCCGCCTGGGCTTCTTGTAGCATATTAACTCTGCTAATAGCATATTAGCTCTGCTAGCCACATCCGGAACAGTTCACCACACTATCACAAGGCCAACACACACACACACACACACACACACACACACACACACACACATACACATGGGGGTAATTTGGAACAGCCTTATATGCATATATTTGGACTGTTTGAAGAAACTGAAGTACCCCGATGAAACCCACACATGCATGAAATGAACATGGAAATTCCAAGAAAAGAAAAAAAAAAAAAAAAATCACGAGCCCAGGACATTCCACATTATTTCTGCTTGAGCTTTGTTTTGATGTCGAACTTGTGGAGTGTCTCTCAGCAGTTTTGTCTGGATTTATGTGCATGTTGAAACTATAATAATAACCCTGAGCCTGGTTTTGGGAGAAAGTTTGAATGTTTTCCTGGAGCATAGCAGATATTTTGAAAAAAATGATCATGAAACCGATGATCTATCTCAATGAAGTCCAAATCCATGTGATCTACTTAACATTCGAATTGTGTCTCTAGGATAAGGTTCAGTGGAGTCATGCAGCCCGAACAATTAAAAACGTGTGTACGTGTGTGTGTGTGTGTGTGTGTGTGTGTGTGTGTGTGTGTGTGTGTGTGTGTGTGTCATTCCACATTTATTCCGATGGGAAGATTATAACCCTGAATTTATCAAAAAAAAAAAAAATGATAATAAATAAAAAAAAATAATAATAAAAAAAGAAAAACAAGAGTGAGTGAAGGAGCGAAGCCTCCTCAATATGACTGCCACTGTAATGTCATAAAAATAATCATAAATTCACCTGAGTCGAGACGGAGAGAGATAGCAAGAGAAATAATTAAAGAATGAGAGAGCGAGAGAGAGAGCGAGAGAGTCCCCCCCACCCCTTTTTTTTAAATCTTGGTCCTCATTCTGCAGGCCTTTGAATGATGTGTTTTTGTTCATTAGGACGTTCTGAAGATTATTGGAAATTATTTATCTTCATTGTTTTTTGCTCTCGTTTATTTCACTCTCTTTTCTTTTCTTTTCTTTTCTTTTCTTTTCTTTTCTTTTCTTTTCTTTGCAGATTTCCTTTTATTTTACCTTTCACTGCTAATCCTCACCATTCTGTCAGAAGACCTCGCACATCACACATCAGTCTGTTTTATGATTATCTCTTTGAATGTGTGTTTGTGAGGTGATCGCGGTGGACAGGCGCTTTTACGAGTTCACGTTGTGCACGCGTCCGGCGTGTTAATGAGTCCCCATGACGCAGATCTCTCAGTTTCATTGGTCGTTCTCTGCTGGCTCTGATGATTCATAATCTGTATGTGAGTACTATATCCATATAATTTTATAAAACTATGGTTTTGGGAAATTGCCACAAGAACAATTAATTCTACTGGGATCTGGGGCCTATCTCAGCAACCTCTGGACAAAGGCATGGTACACCCTGGATAAACTGCTCATCAATCACACACACACAATTGTTCATACTCGCCCTGGGAGCAACATGAACCAGCAAATTAGCCTTATGTGTATATCTTTGGACTCTCAGAGGAAACCGGAGTACCTGATGGAATCCCTTCAAGTCACACAAACTCCTTGCTGAGCTCAGGACTCAAACCCAAGACCTTCTTGCTGCACGGTGGGATAACAGGCTGTGAAATGTAACACCAATCTCCTCAACATATCTGTGATGTTGGCACAGGTATACGTCTCACTGAATCCTCTGATGACCGAAAGCTGAAACCAGGCATTTGTGACAGATTACGACTCAGAAGGCCCTGAGGTGGCGACTGTGCCTTTATAAAATACAACATGTCTTTACAGAGTCTACTCTCACCATCATTATGTCAAGAGGAATAGAGATGGGTTTACTAATTCTGGTTCTGATACACAGCCAGTTTTTCCCTCCAGGTCATCAGACCAGGCTTTACCTTTCAGACACTGGACTGAAACACACACACACACACACACACACACACACACACACACACACACGCACACACACACACACACACACACACACACCCACACACACACACACACACACACACACACACACACACACACACACACGCACACACTGACTGATTGCTGTTCCATTCCCAATGCAGTGTTTGCACAGTGAGGAACACACTTCTATATTTATCATGTTGGTTCTTCCAGTGTAACGGTTACTATTATTTATTAATATATTGCTACCTCATTGCACATCCAAAGTTCCTGTTCCTTCTTAGAATTGACTTCTGGTTGGTCTCCATTTGTGCCAGTCATCCTCTCCTGGAATGTTTGCACATGCACTTCACATTGTTGTGTATTTATATATATATATAAACGTTTATATATATATATATATATATATATATATATATATATATATATATATATATATATATATATATATATTCTATACGTTAATTATTATAAATATAAATATATATATAGAATACATATATATATATAAATATAAAAACCTCTAAATATATATATAGAAACCTATAAATATATATATATAGAATATAAACGTTTATATATATATATATATATATATATATATATATATATATATATATTCTTACTGCTGATATGAAACACTTATCGAGTAGAATCTTGACTTTCCCTCTGTTAGTGGATTCTTTTTAAGCAGAAATGCATCACTCAATACTTTCTTTAGCTGCTAACTAAACTTTCACAAGCATTCCCGTTTGAAGTACAGTGGTACCTCGACTTACGAGTGTCTTTTACAATTAATTTTCCATGATACCAGCTTCGATCCCACCAAAAATCTTCCCTAACCAACGAGCAAATTTTCAACTTACGAGCTGTACTGGGGAAATGGCTTTTCTGGGCTGATTAGCCTTATATTTTTCAACGTGTATGCCTCCGCGCTCCAAGAATGCCTTGTGCAGTGCTTCTCAATTATTTTCTGCGATGCCCCCATAGGAAGGAACACCCCCCCCTGTGCCCTGCAAAAAATAGTGTTTACTGTACTTCATATTGTTTGCTCAGGGCCTTTTCCCTACACCATAGGGAACACAGTGAGAGTGCCACTGCCACCTACTGTAGAGGATGCGCAATCACACTGAAGGCTGGTCCAGTATGTTAAAAAAGCATGTTCCCCGGGGGTAAACATGCAAATTATCCTCGTTAAAACAGTTAAAAAAAATCCCCCAAAATAAATAAATAAATACATAGAAAGTTTTTTAAAAATTAGCAGTGTAAGTTCATGTTAAGTGCTATTCTTAAGTTCAGACACACTTACTGTATTGTTTATTGACATTGTTTATTCTTGTTTCATTATTATTTATTGTTAATTACAGTATTATTAATGTTACAGTACGTGTGTTATAATTGTGAAATGTTTATTGCTACATGTTTATCTTTAATATCTTCTTCTTCTTTTCCTTTCGGCTTTTCCCTTCAGGGGTCGCCACAGCGAATCATCTGCCTCCATCTCACCCTATCCTTTGCATCTTCTTCTCTTACACCAACGACCTTCATGTCCTCCTTTACCACATCCATGAATCTTCTCTTTGGTCTTCCTCTAGGCCTTTTGCCTGGTAGTTCCAGCCTCAGCATCCTATTACCAATATACTCACTATCCCTCCTCCTCACGCCGATCCCAAGCCCGGATAAATGCAGAGGGTTGCGTCAGGAAGGGCATCCGGCGTAAAACAAATGCCAAATAAACTATGCGAATCACAAGAAAGAATGACATGTTTATCTTTAATATATTAGGTCAAATAGATGTGTTTATATCGGGTTATATGAGTTTGGGAGGGGTTGGAACTGATTAATTGGTTTTCTATTGGTTCCGATGGGAATTTTTGTTTCATCTAACAAATGTTTCCACTTACGAACTCGCCGTCAGTACTGATTAATTTCGTAATTTCGTACCACTGTAATGCCAATAGCATCACCTAACCTGAGATAGATTCGATAAACAGATAGATAGAAAACACAGTCACCTCTCTGGTGGGGAAGGAGCCTAGTCTGGTGCGTGAGGTGGAGAGATACCGACTCGATATAGTCAGGCTCACCTCAACGCATAGCTTGGAATCTGGAACCACCCATCTCGAGAGAGGCTGGACCTTATTCCATTCTGGAGTTGCTCATGGGGAGCGGCGGTGAGCCGGTGTGGGCATTCTTGTTTCCCCGCGTCTCGGGGCCCAAATGTTGGGGTTTTCCCCGGTTGACAAAAGGGTAGCTTCCCTCCGTCTTCGGGTTGGGGGACGCGTCCTGACTGTTATTTGTGCTTATGCACCTTCTTGGAGTCTTTGGGGGGGGGTGTTGGAGAATGCTCCCTCAGGAGACTCACTTGTTGTCTTGGGAGACTTCAATGCCCGTGTGGGCAATGATAGTGTGTCCTGGAAGGGTGTGATTGGTATGTACGGCCTCTCCAGTTTGAACCCAAATGGTGTTTCGTTGTTGGACTTCTGTGCTCATCACAGTTTGTCGATCACGAACACCACGTTCGAACATAAGTGTGCCCATAAGTGCACTTGGCACCAGGACACCCTAGGTCGCAGTTCGATGATTCACTTTGTATTCATGTCATCGGACTTGCTTCCGTATGTTCTGGACACTCGGGTGAAGAGAGGAGCTGAGCTGTCTACCGATCACCATCTGGTGGTGAGTTGGCTTCAGTGGTGGGGGAGGCTGCCTTCCAATCCCTGGCAGGCCCAAGCGTGCAATCAGGGTCAGCTGGTAAATTTTGGCGAAGTCCCCCGTCCGAGAGGCCTTTAATTCCCACCTCCAGCAGAGCTACAACCACGTCCTGGAGGAGGTGGATGACATGGAATCCGAATGGGCCATGTTTCTTGCGTCCATTGCTGAGGTGGTAGCCCATAGCTGTGGCCAGAAGGTCGTCAGTGCTTGTTGTGGCAGTAACCCCCGAACCCGGTGGTGAACACCTGTGGTGAAGGGGACCGTCCCGCTGAAGAAGGAGGCCTAATCAGGTTTTATTAGCCTGTGGGACTCCCAAGGCAACAGACAGGTACCGGCAGGCCAAACGTGCTGCAGCCGAGGCTGTCGCAGATGCAAAATCTCATGTGCGCGAGGAGTTCAGTGAGGGCCTGGAGAGTGATTATCGGTTGGCCTCAAAAAGGTTCTGGACTACCATCCGATGCCTCAGGAGGGGGAAGCAGTTCTCCACAAACACTGTTTACAGTGGAGATGGGATGCTGCTTTCCTCGACTGGGGATGTCGTCGAGTGGACTGGAGTGGAGGTCATAAGGTTGTCAAAAAGCTCCTCGGTGGTCGAGCTCCGGGGTTGGACGAGATCCACCCAGAATATCTCAGGGCTGTGGATGCTGTAGGACTGTCTTGGTTGACACGTCTCTGCAACATCGTGTGGTCATCGGGGGCTGCACCTCTGGATTGGCAAACCGGGGTGATGGTCCCGATTTTTAAGAAGGGGACCAAAGGGTGTGTTCCAATTATCGGGGACTCACACTCCTTAGCCAACCTGAGAATGAGGATTTTAATGTAATTTATTTATTGAGAAAATTGATCCAATGTTATTGCAAAAGTTTATGAACATCTGAGATCTGGGATTAGCACCCCCCCACACACACACACACACACACACACACACCCACACACAACCAGCCCCATTTTCTACATATCCAATTCCCACCCACCTTTCCCTTTCCTATCATGTGATAGGAAAGGCAATACCTGATGGTTGGGAAGGGTGACAGAGTGTGCACACACCCCCTCTGTGACATGCTAGCCACCCATCTCTGTTCAAGCTGCAGTATTTTGGACACAATCTAACACACAAGGTATTTTAAAGGTGAAATTAGAGTCAGGTGTTTGCAATCAATGAGATGACAATCAGGTGTGAGTGGGTCCCCTGTTTAATTTAAAGTACACAGATCTATCAAAGTGTTAACGTATGTTTGTGTAAGTGTATCATGGCATGAACAAAGGAGATTTCTGAGAACCGCAGAAAAAAGTGTTGATGCTCATCAGGCTGGAAAAGGTTACAAAACCATCTCTAAAGAGCCTAGACTCCACCAATCCACAGTCAGACAGATTGTGTACAATTGGAGGGAAACTAAGATCATTGTCTCCCTCTCTGGGAATGACGGCCAACTCGGATCAAACATTACAGGAGTGGCTTACAGGCTGGTTAGAAGCTGCAACGATAAAAGTTTGATCTAGTGCATCTGCTTACAATACAAATTTTCGTAACTAAAAACTTAATATCCTCTGGATATTCAGGCACCGCTTAACAGCAGAGGCTGCAGCGATCCGTCTGTCAATCTCTCGCTCCATCCTTCCCTTACTCGGGAACAAGACCCCAAGATACTTAAACTCCTCCACTTGGGGCAGGACCTCATTCCCGTCCCGGAGGGTGCATTCCACCATTGTCCGACTGAGAACCATGGCCCCAGACTTGGAGGTACTGTTCTTCATCCTGGCTGCTTCGCACTCGGCTGCGAATCGCTCCAATGAGAACTGGAGGTCCCGACTTGATGAAGCCAAAAGGACAACATCATCCGCAAAAAGCATAGACGATATCCGATGGCCACCAAACCAGAACCCCTCATCGCCTCGACTGCGCCTAGAAATTTTTTCCATAAAAATTATGAACAGAATCGGTGACAAAGGACAGCTTTGGTGGACTCGAACTCCCACTGGAGATGAATTCGACCTGCTGTTACCAATATGGACCAAACTCTGGCTCCGGTGATACAGTGACCGAATAGCTCGTAGCAACGGGTCCGGAACGCCGTACTCTCGGAGCACGCCCCACAAGATCGTTCGAGAGACACGGTCGAAAGCCTTTTCCAAATCCACAAAGCACATGTGGACAGATTGGGCAAACTCCTTTGCCCCCTCCAGAATCCTGTGGAGCATATAGAGTTGGTCAAGAGTACTACGGCCAGGACGAAAACCACATTGCTCCTCCTGAATCCGAGGTTTGAATATCGGTTGGATCCTCCTCTCTAGTACCCCTGCATAGACTTTCCCAGGTAGGCTGAGGAGTGTAATTCCCCGATAATTGGAACACACCCTCCGGTTCCCCTTCTTAAAAATTGGGACCACCACCCCAGTTTGCCAATCCAGAGGTACAGCCCCTGATGACCACGCGATGTTGCAGAGACGTGTCAGCCAAGACAGTCCTACAACATCCAGAGTCATGAGATATTCCGGGCGGATCTTGTCCAACCCCGGAGCTCGACCACCGAGGAGCTTTTTGACAACCTCGGGGACCTCTACTCCAGTGATGGGCGGACCCTCACCCGAACCCCCAGGGTCTTCCTCTTCCACGGAGGGCGTGCTGGTGGGATTGAGGAGGTCCTCAAAGTATTCCCTCCACCTCTCGACGACATCCCTAGTCAAGGTAAGCAACTCCCCACCTCCACTGTAAACAGTGTTTGTGAAGAACTGCTTCCCCCTCCTGAGGCGTCGGATGGTGGTCCAGAACCTCACCTCCCACGTCCAAGATTTTGCATCTGCGACAGCCTCGGCTGCAGCATGTTTGGCCTGCCGGTACCCGTTTGCGGCCTCGGGAGTCCCACAGGCTAATAAAACCCGATAGGCCGCCTTCTTCAGCTGGACGGCCCAGTTTAGTTTAATTCTTCGGGGATTACCACCACGACAAGCACCAACGACCTTACGGCCACAGCTATGGGCTGCCGCCTCAGCAGTGGAGGAAAAAACATGGCCCATTCGGATTCCATGTCCCCCGCCTTCTCCAGGACGTGGTTGTATCTCTGCCGGAGGTGGGAGTTAAAGGCCTCTCGGACAGGGGACTCCGCCAAACTTTCCCAGCAGACCCTGATTACACGCTTGGGCCTGCCAGGTCTGGAAGGCAACCTCCCCCACCACCGAAGCCAACTCACCACCAGGTAGTGATCGGTAGACAGCTCAGCTCCTCTCTTCACTCGAGTGTCCAGAACATATGGTCAATGCCCATGTGGGCAACGATAGTGTGACATGGAAGGGTGTGATCGATAGGTATGGCCTCTCCAGTCTGAATCCGATGGTGTTTCGTTGTTGGACTTCTGTGCTCGTCACAGTTTTTCTATCATGAACACCATGTTCGAACATAAGTGTGCCCATAAGTGCACTTGGCACCAGGACACCCTAGATCGCAATTCGATGATTGACTTTGTAGTCGTGTCATCGGAGTTGTGACCATATGTTCTGGACATTCGGGTGAAGAGAGGAGCTGAGCTGTCTACCGATCAATAACAAACATGTGAAATTGTATTTGTTATTATTATGATGAACAGAATTATATAGAATAATTTCACATGTAAGTCAGGGCGTGGTGGTCTAGTGGTATAGGGCGCTGGATCGCTGATCCAAAGGTTGGGGGTTCGAGTCCCACTCTCCACAAGGTGGTCACTGTCCCCCCCCAGTGCGGCTAACTTGGTTATCAAAGGCGGGCCATGTCTCTTACTGTCTATGGTGAGAGGCATGTAAAAGAACCATTGCTGACTTTCGTAAAGAGTAGGCTGCAAAGCCGTCAGCGTGTTTCTCTCCCTTGCTAAAAGGGTTTTGACAGAAAGGGCATCCGACGTAAAAACCTCTGCCAAAATCAAACGTGTGAATCAGATTATTCGCTGTGGCGACTCCCGAGTAAAAGGGGAAAAAGCCGAAAGGAAGACAGACAATTTCACATATAAGTCACTCTGGAGTATAAGTCGCACCTTCAGCCAAAATATGAAAAAAGGTGATTTATAGTCTTGAAAATATATGGTACTTTGAAGTTTGCACTTATATCAATTTTTATCACAATTAAATATATAAAAAGCTTTTTCTTTTAATCGATATTTTTTCTGGTTTTATAATTTAAAATTTCAAGCAATGTTGTGAGAGCAGCCCGGTCTCCTGGAATTAAAGAAACCCATCAGAATCATGTCTTTATGTCATACTGTTGCTAGTGTTGGATGCAAAAATTGTCACACGTACTAAAATGTTTAGTTTAATATTATTATTAAAATCACGACATTTTAAATATTTTATACAAATGAACAAGTAAAATCTATTGTTACATTTCAGGCAGCATCAATAAACTGTGGTGAGAGATCTAGATTATTTTATGCTGGGAGTTCACTAGTTTTCTGGGATAGGGCTTGGAATAGGAATATCCATCATCATCATCATCATCATCATCATCATCATCATCATCTTCCGCTTAGTCCAGGGTCGGGTTGCGGGGGCAGCAACCTAAGCAAAGAGGTCCAGACATCCCTCTCCCGAGCCATTTCCACCAACTCTCCCGGGGGGACACCGAGGCAGTCTCAGACAAGCCTAGAGACATAGTTCCTCCAGCGTGTTCTAGGTCGACCCCGGGGTCTCTTCCTGGTTGGACATGCCCGAAACACCACACCAGGGAGGTGTCCGGGGGCATACTGACCAGATGCCCGAGCCACTTCAACTGGCCCCTCTCAATGCAGAGGAGCAGCAGATCTACTCCGAGCTCTTCCTGGATGGTGGAGCTTCTCACCTTATCTATAAGGGAGAACCCTGCCACCCGTCGAAGGAAGCTCATTTCAGCTGCTTGTATCCGTGATCTTGCTCTTTTGGTCGCAAGTCCGATGACATCACTACAAAGTCAATCATCGAATTGCGACCGAGGGTGTCCTGGTGCCAAGTGCACTTTGATGTCTTTGCCAACAGTCTGTGAAGCCAACTTCTCCTTGACTGTGTCATGAAACAGTTTGATTCGCTGGGGTTCCCTTGAGGAGCAGGTGTTGATGCGTGGGAGGCCTTTAGCTTTGAAGTGATGGATCCTCTTTGTTGTCAGCCTTATCCTGCTTCCAGCGAGGGTGTCGTCTGTGTCGCAGTCTGCACTATGGAAACTTCTAGTGTGGAGAACGCTACTCAGATCCATGCGCCTGGTGAGGATAAGGTCCAGCTGGTGCCAGTGGCCAGATCTCTCAAGTCTCCAAGATACTTTGTGATGGTCTTTGCACTTGAAGTATGCATTTGTTACACACAGGCCATGGTGGCAGCACAGTTCCAACAACCTCTGTCCATTCTCATTCATCCCGCCTATGCCGTGGTGACCAAGGCAGGAAGGCCAGGTGTCACAGTCTGCGCCCACTCTAGCATTGAAGTCTCCTAGTAGGTAAAGTCCTTCATTGCTGGGGATCCTGGAAATTGCATCATCTAGAGCCTCGTAAAACTGGTTCTTGGCCTCTGGGGTGGAACTCAGTTCTCACCCCAGAAGAAATGTATATTCTTTTTAAAAATAAAAAAATACTGGGCCAGGTATCAGGAAATTGATTCACAAGGTCTTTATATTTAAAACATTTTGCAGTTTCCTGGAAACACCCCACTTTTCAAACTATAACATATTCACTTCACCAACATATCCCGAGATAATACGTAAATATGTATTGAAGGCCCTGTCAGATTTCACATGATTAAAAATAAAGCAGTTTTTGATATTTCAGAATAAGAAGATTGCATGTCTGAATGTCCTCCACCTTAAATAAGCTTCTGACTTGTGCAGCACTTTTATAATCCAAAAATCATACTCATTTCGAATAAAACTATTTAATAATGTTCAGAGAGTTGACCATGTACTGTCGGCGTAATGGACTGACATCCCACAGATTGTCCATTAGTCAGACGGCAGTGTAGTCCACAGCGCTCTTCGACTCAGGGAAGCAGTTTTCACTCCGTTTCACTGAATATTGCTTTTAAATGGGAGGTTAAAGACTGCAAACTGAGACATCCACCTTAGAATGTTTTAAAATAAAAAGTACCCTGCAGCAATGACCTGCTTCTTCTCAGTGGATTTACTCGATTTTAGATTCCACCATGTGGTACTCAGAAAACAGAACAGTGTTTACTGACCTGAGTACAGAATTAACCGTGTAGGATTTTAAAATGCCACTATAAAAGATTACACTTGAATCCCTTCCTAATGTTTTAGTCTGTATTCAAGCCCTGCTTTCAAATAGATAGATAGATAGATAGATAGATAGATAGATAGATAGATAGATAGATAGATAGATAGATAGATAGATAGATAGATAGATAGATAGATAGATATTTATTTTCATTGCCCTAATACAGGTGTGTATTTTATTAATGTGCATCCAAGGGCCACCTACATTTTCTGAACTTAAAGTCATTCATTCACTCATTTGTCCATCCGTTTAATCCTAAAAATGCTAGCAAACTGTGGGTGAAGGTAGGGTACACCCTGAACAGCTCGGTAGACCATCACAGGACCAACACACAAAACCATTTACGCTTTCACCTAGAGGCAAATTGGAATGTCTTTGGACTGTGGGAGGAAGCTGGAAAACCCTGAGGAAACCCATACAAGCACAGAAAGAACATGCTAACTCTACACAGAAACACCCTCACGGAGCCTGGAACTCGCACCCAGGACTTTCTTGCTGTGAGGTGGACATGCTTACCACAACACCACCATCCCACCCCTGTTTACATCATAAGTTCTGAAAAATACAAACAAAAAAAACAAACATTGTTGTTCAAATGAGGGCAGTGGTGGCCTGATGGTAAAGGGTGCTGGATCACTGATCCTAAGGTTGGGGGTTCAAGCCCCACTCACCACAGGTTGTTACTGTCCCTCCAGTGCAGCTAACTGGGTTATTAAAGGCCGGCCATGTCTCTCACTGTCTATGATGTGAGGTTCATGTAAAAGAATCATCGCTGACTTTCGACAAGAGTAGCTGCATAGCCGTCAGCGTGTTTCCACCCTGCGATGGCCTGGTGAGCTGTCTGGGGTGTACTCTGCCCTCGCCTGGAGTTGGGCAGCCTAATTACAATTAAGTGGTTACAGAAAATGAACTGAATGTTGTTCAAATGGAAGACATGATTGTAACTACACCGTAATAATCTACATTTCTGAATTGGATTCAGTGATGAGTTTATTTTTCTGTGAAAGACCCAATCAGCCCATTATAACCAGAATTCATTCAGTGAAGCAATGTAGAAAAGTCTGAGCAGTGATATGAAAATATGTAATCCACACTGGGTGGTGTGATATGGAACAAGTTGAGGTTGCGTGCCGTGTAACGCAAGTGGAAAAACAGATTATACTTTCTGTTTCTGAGGATAAACCTGCCATAGGAATAGTATGAATCAGATTTCACCTGAACCTGGCAGAATTGGCATTTAATGTACCCCCTTTCCCACCAAGGCAGCTGGATGGCTAGTTTAGACTTTAATATCCAAAGATCACTTTGTTGGCCTGGAACCAAGAACCACTTTTTTTTCTTTTTTGTTGGGATCCCTTGCTACTTCGCGCTTCAATTAATGCGGCTTCAGTGCATCGCGTTTTTTTTTTTTTTTTAATAAATAAATAAATACTCCTCGAATTAAAAAATAAGGAAATTAAGAAAAAATAGGGGAAAAGTTATGGGAAATGTCTCAAAAACACGGCCAATTATTAAAAAAAAAAAACTAAACCAACACAAAACAAAAAAACCAACCCAATATTTCCCATCAAAACTGGATACATCGTTGCATCTGTGTGTGCACGCATCATCTTCTTCTCATGTAATACTATCTGTATATGTGTGTGTACAGACGCTCCCCAGCTTACTAACGAGTTCGGTTCAGGACGGCCGTTCTTAGATGAATTTGTAAGTCATTACAGGGCATTCTTTAGAGAGGAACGTATGTTTAAACCTTGTATAAGTAATCTATACGAGTTTGTACTGTATACAATCTCTCTCTCTCTCTCTCTCTCTCTCTCTCTCTCTCTCTCTCTCTCTCTCTCTCTCTCGCTCGCTCTCTCTCTCTCGCTCCCCATAATCATCTTTACTTTATCATTATGTCCCGTGTTTAAACTTTTGGTTCCTCTCAAGCACAGCACAGCGGATCTGATCAGATTTACCGAGAGTTTCACGCTTATCCAGTTCATTATAATACTGGAGTCGTTTGTTTCTTCTTTGAAACTTTTGGCATGAGTTCAAAAATGTATGGGCCTACTGGTGTAAAGCACGTGTCAGCCACGCCCCTCTGCCTGAGCCTAGTATGAAGTGTACCTCAGGGTAATGTTTAATCATATTTCATACTTATATTTATGATATATCTTACTATAGATTTTATTCCATTTCCATTTCTACTTGTTCTTCAATTTCATTTCACTTTCACTTTCAACCTCGGTTTCCAGATGTTTGCAAAACAAATGATGGTAAGTTGGGGAGCGTCCGTATTTATATTTTATTTACATCTTATGTTATTTTTTAATGTTTAATTTTTATTATAAGCATTTATAGAATTGAATATGTATTTATTGATATTATATACATACTCAAGTATGTATACATCAGTCGGAGGGGTGTGGGGTGATTCCACTTCGTGGATTTCGATGGTCGCATGGGGATCTCGGTCCCAGTTAACCGTGGGAAGTGAGGGATCCCTGTACTGTATTAATCCTGCAAGGGAAATTATTTCCTCTGCATTTAACCCATCCAAAGTGAACACACACACACACACACACACACACACACACACACACACACACACACACACACACACAATCGAAGCAGTAGGCTTTGGGGTGCCCGGAGAGCAGTTGGGGATTAAAGCCTTGCTCAAGGGCACTTCAGACACTAATGCAAAGGAAGGGAAGGTGCGCCACACATTTTTCCTGCTGTTTCAGAAATCAAACCAGGCACCCAATGTCCCAAAGCTGCTAATCATTAGGCTACGGCTACCCCCCCCCCCCCCCCACCTTTAGGCTTTAGGCTATCAGGGCTTTGAGGTGGGATTGGGTACCCATCATTTAACAAAACAAAGCGAGTGTAGCATCTATGTGGTCTTGTAGTCTCCCTAATCCAGAGAAGATGATGATGTCGTCTGTTGTTTTTGTGCTTGGTGCTAGCAGTACGGCTCTGATTAGTGGTGAAAGTGTGGCTGTGTGTGCACAGAAATATCCAGTCTCATAATAAAATGGCCTTTGGTGAATATCTGGATCATGCAAAATCAAACCAGTTCTTCGATGGCTTGCAAACTCAACCAACATTATCACCAGCCCTGAATGAGCTCATTGATTGCATTGGTGATTGAAACCCAAAAGCTGGACTCCTTCAGATGATCCTGATCATGTACATTCACCTCATTTGGCTAATAGTTTTCTCCTATTGTGACTCACAACTGAGCAGCAGTGGTAGTTTGATGGTTCTGGAATTTGAACTTGCCCTTTTAATTAGTAACACAATGCCTTAACCACTGAGCCACTACCATCCCAGAGCTGATGCTTCACATTTTCCACCAGGTGCAGCAAAACACTTTCACGTCGATAAAGCATGGAGTTTTATTATTTCCCATCACACCTGAATAGCACCTGCTTCATAAATCCAGCACAGAAAACCACAGTTACATTGGTAGTTCAACACTTCTCAGAACTGCAATGTGGTCATGGGCAATCCATTGTTTGGAGAAAATTGTTTAGACTTGCACTTTAGTCTTAACCTCATTATCTCTTTGTGTCGTTGTCTGTACGTTGTGTGCATTCAGCTTGGTGTTTGGCACTTCCATTAATACACCACCTACATTTTTCTGTTTTGTACTCAAACTTTGCTGAATGACTATAGATTTAATTCTGATATAATCTAATCGATTCAAATGACCACACATTTGGTTCTTACCATTGTAAGTCCTACTGAATGCCATCGAAGTCTCTGGAGTAAAGCAGGAATGGAAATTTTTCAGTTTAGCCTTGGTGGATGAAGAGTGGTGGATGAAGTGCATGTGCACTCTAAGGTGGCAAATAAAAACTGGGGGGTCATTTATAGACTGCAAGGTACCTCCACCAGGCACAGATTGATTATGATGCATTGATTAACTTCCAAATGACTGCAGGATTTAATATAAGTTGACATTAGTCCATTGGGCTTCTTACACCCGAGCCATAGTGGCTCATCAGGCCGGTACTCATCCCCGGTTTCCATAGCATGAAGCTACCAGGAGTTCAGATCCTTCTGGATGGGACACTAGTCCATAGTAGGTTCCCTTCCCAGTATATTTTACTGGTACTCATTTATACTGCTGGGTGAACAGAGGCACACTTGTGGTGAAGACCTTGCCCAGGGGTCTTAGCACAGTGGGGGGTCTAACTGGGATTTGAACACACAACCTCCCAATCATGAGCACAGCACCCTAACCACTACACCACCGGCCCCACCAATATAAGTTAACATAGTTATAACAAAATGTCTCGTCCTAGTGGGCGTCTGAAGAATATTTACACAATATTTTCACTTATTAACCTTAATGCATTTTGTTTTTCAACATGATTCCATGAACAGATCACTGCCATAATTTAAAAATGTATGCATAACCTTTGGAGTTGTATTGCAAACAGGTTAAAAGACAAACAAACCAATACAAGTGAAACTTATTTTTCAATATAGTCACCCTAGTGGTGCCCATTCTTCTTCCATCTATGTTGGAGCACTTGGATCCCCTTTTTATAGAAGCTCTCATCCTGGTATTGAGATGGACCACTATAAACTTTTTAGCCCACCCTCATACCATCTGGCTGTAACCAAGTTTGCTTAAAGGTTGTACTCTCAACAAGTAACAATGGTTCAATTATGTTTCATTATTTTCAGTTGTCATACCTAAAAACAAAACAAAAAACCTTTGAACAAGATTTTTTTTTTTTTTTGTCATTCTGGCTGCCAAGAATCTGGGGCAGGTGTTTTCATCTAAAATATTCCTCCCAATGTAGCTTTCTTATGTCATACAGCTGTCGTGTTGAGAATTACAGCAGAAGGAAGTTTGTAGTAGAAAATTCATTCATTCATTTTCTGAACCACTTTATCCTAAATAGGGTTGTAGGGAGGCTGGTGCCCATCTCAGCCGACTCTGGGCAACAGCAGAGTACATCCTGGACAGCTATTGCAGAATAGAAGATACAGCATGAGCTAAATTGGGTCTCTGAAGATTGACTGGTCAATTATGGGTTACATTTTACCATAACTGTGGGGGAAAGACGGTGGTGTACTTTCTGGCCTTCTTGACCATGACTCCTGTTGCCAGTGAGAACATTTCATTGTGGCGTTTGCATGCTTGGGGGTGTTCCCCCCACACTCCAGAGACATGCTCATTAGGCTAATTGGCTATTTCAAATTGACCGTAGTCTGAACAAAAACTGATCCCAATGACATATAAATACAAGAAGAGGTTGAAAGGGCAGTTTCCCGAATGAGAATTTGATCTGTTTCTGCAACTTTAGAATTTGTTGAATCAACAGAAACATTGGTATATGTTGAGAATGCAATGAGGCTAAAGAAACCAAGACATTTCACAATGAATCCAAGGAAACAAGATACAGAATAAAGTTTTAATTAATGAGAAAATCTTAATGAAAACCTGTCAAACATAACAAGGGGACATGGAGATAAGATCAACAGGGAATAATGAACATGGATGCTAAAGTTTGGTTCCAGATGTCCTGATAATTGGTCAGATTCTCCCCAACAGTCTTAATCCGACACCTGTTATTTCTGTTCTCCAAATAACCACATGCTTTAATGCAGCCATGAGGTGGGGGGGCACTAACCAGTGTCTCTCCCCCTCATGCCGGTCCCAAGCCCGGAGAAATGCAGAGGGTTGTGTCAGGAAGGGCATCCGACGTAAAACCAATGCCAATTATTGATTATGCAAATCAAAAGTATTACCTCCATACCGGATCGGTCGAGGCCCGGGTTAACAACGACCGCCATCAGTGCTGTCAATCAACAGGGTGCTGATGGAAATTGGACTACTGTTGGTCGAAGACGTCGAAGAAGGAGAGGTGGGAGGCGTGTCCGTAGGCAGAGAGAGAAGAGGAAAGGCATGAGTCTAGGACTGAGAGTGGGGACTTTGAATGTTGGAACTATGCACAGAAAAGGTAGAGAGCTGGTTGACATGATGCAGAGGAGGAAGGTGGACATACTGTGTGTTCAGGAGACCAGGTGGAAAGGTAGCAAAGCTAAAAGCTTAGGAGCAGGGTTTAAGCTATTTTATCACGGTGTGGATGGGAAGAGAAATGGAGTCGGAGTCATCTTGAAGGAGGAGTTTGTCAGGAATGTTCTAAAAGTTAAAAGAGTGTCAGACAGAGTGATGAATCTCAAGTTAGAAATTGAAGGTGTAATGCTCAATGTTGTTAGTGCTTATGCCCCACAGGCAGGATGTGAGCTAGAAGAGAAGGAGAGATTCTGGAGTGAGTTAGATGAAGTGATGCAGAGTACCCCCAGAGGTGAAAGAGTGGTCATAGGTGCAGACTTCAATGGACATGTTGGGGCAGGCAACAGAGGGGACGAGGAAGTGATGGGCAGGTTTGGTATCCAGGACAGGAACGCAGAAGGACAGATGTTGATAGATTTTGCAAAAAGGATGGAAATGGCTGTGGTGAATACTTTCTTTGAGAAGAAACAGGAGCATAGGGTGACTTATGAAAGCGGAGGTAGGCGCACACAGGTAGACTACATCTTGTGTAGGCGATGTAATTTGAAGGAAGTCAGTGACTGCAAAGTCATCGTGGGTGAGAGTGTTGCCAAACAGCATAGGATGGTGGTGTGCAGGATGACTCTGATGGTGAGAAAGGTGAAAAAGGCAAAGGCAGAGCAGAAGACAAAGTGGTGGAAGCTGGAAAAGGAAGAGTGTCGTGTTGTCTTCAAGGAGGAGTTGAAACAGGCTTTGGGTGGCCAGGAAGTGCTTCCAAATGACTGGACAACCACAGCAAATGTGATCAGGGACACAGGTAGGAGAGTACTTGGTGTGTCCTCTGGAAGGAAAGTAGATAAGGAGACTTGGTGGTGGAATGAGGAAGTGCAGGAGTGTGTACAAAGGAAAAGGTTAGCCAAGAAGAAGTGGGACATTGAGAGGACCGAAGAGAGTAAACAGGATTACAGGGAGACACAGCGTAAGGCGAAAGTAGCAGTGGCTAAGGCCAAACAGAGGGTGTATGATGACTTGTATGATAGGTTGGATAGTAAAGAGGGAGAAAATGATCTATACAGGTTGGCACAGCAGAGAAATAGAGATGGGAAGGACGTGCAGCAAGTTAGATTGATAAAGGACAGAGAGGGAACTGTATTGACTAATGACAGAAGTGTGCTGGGAAGATGGAAAGAGTACTTTGAAGAGCTGATGAATGAGGAAAATGAGAGAGAAAAAAGAGTAGAAGAGGTAACCATTGAGGAGCAGGCTGTAGCAAAGATCAGTAAGGGTGAAGTGAGAAGGGCATTGAAGAGGATGAAGAATGGAAAGGCAGTTGGTCCTGATGATATACCTGTGGAGGTATGGAAGTGTCTAGGAGAGGTAGCAGTAGATTTTCTGACAAGAACATTCAACAAGGTACTAGAGAGTGAGCAGATGCCAGAGGAGTGGAGGAGAAGTGTGCTGGTGCCCATTTTTAAGAACAAGGGAGACGTGCAGAGTTGCAGCAACTACAGAGGGATAAAGTTGATGAGCCATACGATGAAGTTATGGGAAAGAATAGTGGAAGCTAGACTAAGGGCAGAGGTCAGCATTTGTGAACAACAGTTTGGTTTCATGCCAAGAAAGAGCACCACAGATGCAATGTTTGCCTTGAGGATGTTAATAGAGAAGTACAGAGAAGGTCAGAGGGAGCTACATTGTGCCTTTGTGGATCTGGAAAAAGCATATGACAGGGTGCCAAGAGAAGAATTGTGGTATTGCATGAGGAAGTCTGGAGTGGCAGAGAAGTATGTTAGAGTGGTGCAGGACATGTATGAGAGATGTAAGACAGTGGTGAGGTGTGCTGTCGGTGTGACCGACGAATTCAAGGTGGAGGTGGGACTGCATCAAGGGTCAGCTCTGAGCCCCTTCTTGTTTGCTATGGTGATGGACAGGCTGACAGACGAGGTGAGACAAGAATCTCCATGGACTATGATGTTTGCAGATGACATCGTGATCTGTAGTGAGAGCAGAGAACAAGTGCAGGAAAATCTAGAGAGGTGGAGGTATGCCCTGGAAAGGAGAGGAATGAAGGTTAGCCTCAGAAAATCAGAATACATGTGTGTGAATGAGAAGGACCCAGGAGGAACGGTGATGTTACAGGGAGCAGAGATAACGAAGGTGGAGGATTTTAAGTACTTAGGCTCAACAATCCAGAGCAATGGAGAGTGTGGAAAAGAGGTGAAGAAGCGTGTGCAGGCAGGCTGGAATGGTTGGAGAAAAGTATCCGGTGTGATGTGCGATAGGAGAGTGTCAGCAAGAATGAAGGGAAAAGTGTACAAGATGGTGGTGAGGCCAGCGATGTTGTATGGCTTAGAAACAGTGGCACTGAGGAAAAGGCAGGAGGCAGAGCTGGAGGTAGCAGAGATGAAACTGTTGAGGTTCTCCCTGGGAGTAACGAGGATGGATAGGATCAGAAATGGGTATATCAAAGGGACAGCCCACGTAAGATGTTTTGGAGACAAAGTCAGAGAGGCTAGATTGAGATGGTTTGGACATGTACAGAGGAGGGATAGTGAGTATATTGGCAGTAGGATGCTGAGGTTGGAACTACCAGGCAGAAGGCCTCGAGGAAGACCGAAGAAGAGATTTATGGATGTGGTGAAGGAAGACATGAAGGTCGTTGGAGTCAGAAAAGAAGATGCGGAGGACAGGGTGAGGTGGAGGCGGATGATTTGCTGTGGCGACCCCTGAAGGGAGCAGCCGAAAGTAAAAGAAGAAGAAATAACCACATGCTTTGCAAATCCTGCAGTGGATTGTTTATACCCTGAACATTGGTATCTTACATGGACTTAGGAACCAATACAGTAGTAGCTTGACTTACAAGTGTCTTTATAGTATATTTTCCATGATACGAGCTTCGATTCCACCAAAAATCTGTCCCATCCAACCAGCAAAATTTTGATTTATGAGCTCTGCTGGGGAAATGGCTTTTCCAGGCCGATTAGCCTCATATTCTTCCACATGTATTCCTCCGCACTCTGAGAATGCCAGATGCAAGATGCAGGTGATGCAAGTGCTTCTCCAAAAAATTAAACCCCCCCCCCCCCCCCCGCGCGCCCCCAAGTGTAAATAGTGCTTACTACACTTCATATCATTTGCTTGGTGCTTTTTCCCCTACACAATGGCATGACAATGACAGTGCCACTGCGACCTAGTTTAATTGCGCATCCTCTCATCCTCTACAGTAGATGGCAATGGTGCTCTCACAGTGTTCCCTACCACCTGCCACCTACTGTAAAGGATGCGCAATTACACTTAATTCTAGTACAGTATGGCAAAAAAGCATGTTTGCCAAGGTCACCCCCCCAAAAAAAAAAAAACTGCCCACCACCCCACCCCCGGTATCTCACCGCCACACTATTTGAGAAACACTGGCCTTGTGAGAGCTCACCACGAGCCTTTCCATGCTGGCATTTGTAGCGTGCACATGCACAAAATTCTCCTCCTCCTAATCCTTCTCTGTTATGCACCACCTCCTGCCTGCCTAGTTGATATCTTCATGCCCATGTGACATCTTTGCCACAGTTTATGATCAGAAGGGTTAGTTGACTTATTATTTAGGATTAATTATTATTAATGTTAATATATGAAAGATAAACATTTTAAAACAATACATATTTCATAATAATAATAATACATGTACATTAACATTAATAATTAATAAAAACTTGACTTACGAAATTAATCCATTCCGAGGGCAAGCACGTAAGTCAAAATGTTCGTTAGATAAAACAAAAATTCCCATCTAACGAACATTTTGACTTACGTGCTTGCCCTCGGAATGGATTAATTCCGTAAGTCAAGTCATGAGTGTTGGTGATGCAATGTACTGCTGAGAGGGGTTCCAGCCTCCAAGTGGCCCTAGTGATATGAAGCGGTTCGGCAAATGGTGACTGGGTGCATTCATCTCCAAAATGGTAGGTCTTGTGGCTTGTTCTTGGTATACAGTGAAAAATACCTACCAAATGTTGTCCCTATGAACTGGCAAGAGCGTCATGGCCGCACAAGCTGACTGATGCTCATGGTGAGGGAGAGTCGGTGTCTGATCTGATTCCACAGAAAAGCTACTGTAGCACAAATTGCTGTAACTGGTAATGTTGGGTATGATGATAATTTAAAAGGAATCAGTTATATATGTTCTGTTCATTAAGATCTTCCTTTTCCATTCCTAGGCTTCACAGTGGTGTAGTGGTTGGCATGTCTGCCTCACAGAAAGAGGGTCCTGAGTCTTAGTCCTGGGCTTGTCGAGGGCTTTTCTGTGTGGAGTTTGCGTGTTCTCCGTGAGCTTGTCTTGATTCCTCCACATAATCCAGTCCAGAGACATGCACATTACGCTAATTGGTCATATATGACAAATTGTACCCAAGTGTGAGTTTGTTCATGTTGCCTGGCAAGCAGCTCAGGGTTCAGCACACCATTGCCTAATGTTGGCTGAGATAGGTTCCAGCCATCCTGCAGCCCTAAGAGTAGGATTAAGTGGTTTGGCAAATGAGTGAATGAGTTCTTTAAAGATAGTTCTTCAGTCATTAATTCTGTCCTTTTTAACCAAGACTGTGTTTACTTACAGTGATAACTAGTGATGCAGGAGCAGCAGTACAACATAATAAACAATAGTGTGACACACAATGGCTGGTGGAGCATGTCCACCTCACAGCAAGAAGGTCCTGGGTTCGATTCCCAGCTCGGATGTTTCTGTGTGGAGTTCGCATGTTCTCCCTGTGCTTGCGTAGGTTTCCTCCGGGTACTCTAGTTTCCTCCCACAGTCCAAAAACATGCACAGTAGGTTAACTGGCAGTTCCAAAAACCCCTAGGTGTGAATATGACTATGAAGGTTATATGAGGGTTGGCGCTGCGATGGCGAACTGTCTAGGGTGTACCCCACCATCACCAAGAGTCGGCTGCGATGGGTGCCAGCCTCACAGTGATCATAATCAGGATTAAGCGGTTCAGAAAATGAATGGCAATGGCTGGTGGTCTCTGATTACTGTAAGTTCTCCAAACTTGTAATTTGTCAAGGACACTTCAATGTCTGGCCCAAAAAAAACAAACAAACAAAAAAATCACAGAATTCAAAGGTCTAGCTTTTAATTACAAAGTGTAGTGGGATAATGACATTGTTGCTGCAGCAGGTCAGGTTGTGGCTCAGCAACAATGGAGTCATCTAATGACCTGAATGTACTGAATGAATGGGTTATCTCACCAGAGGACTTTTTCTTCCCTAATGACACAGATTAAAATATTAAGGCTGAAAGAGTCTTTCTGGGAGCGTGAGGAATCATTAACACATGTATTGGCACCCCAGAGGCCTGACCTTAATTCTACTGAAAGTCTTTGAGATGTGCTGGAGAAAACTTTATCGCATAGTTCAGTCATCAATTCAAGGTGTCTGTGAAAACCGAAGCCGACTCTGGATGGAGATAAATCCTGCGATGAATAAATGAAGTTTACCAAAACAATGCTGTGAGGATTACGTGATGTAACCAAGGCTACAGAGAGTCCAATAAAAGTAATAGAATGTGATTTTTTTTTTCCCCTGGCCAGACCATGTGTATGTAAATATATATATATATATATATATATATATATATATATATATATATATATATATATATATATATATATATATATATATATATATATATATATATATATATACTAGTATTATATTATATATATATATACTAGTATATATATATATATATATATATATATATATATATATATATATATATATATATATATATATATATATACTAGTATTATATTATATATATATATATATATATATATATATATATATATATATATATATATATATATATACTAGTATTATATTATATATATATATATATATATATATATATATATATATATAAAACATTAACAGTAAACAGGTTCTCAAGTGTGCATGATGAAGACTTGCTCCAGACTCTGACATTGCAATGTCTCAGTTTCTGACCACATAGTCAGTATCAGTGTTTAATCAAAGAAACTAAATAACGTGATACAGATTGAGTGTACTCTTCGATGTCTAATTTTTGATGAGTGTGCTGTAAATGATAAGTATAGTCCTGTCAGCTATGAGAATGTTTATGTCGACATATATTGTATTATTTTTCCAGTCATATTTATATATAGCAAATGAGTGGGCTGGAAAATGTTCTAGCCGGCAGCAATGAGCTGGGCTTCTCTGGTCCCTGTAGGAGGATTTAAAATTGATTTCCACAGAGAATGAGATAAACCAGCAATATGTGTGTATTTCTGTGTTACTGGTCTATGTAGCTAAATTCAGTCTTCCGTAACAGCAACTTTGACTGACAGCAAAATCTGTGCCTTTAACTGAACATTTCTATACTAACACTGTATTAATGCAGTCTTACATCACACAGATACCCATGTGGGACAATTTTCTGACGGCCTCGCCTCATTAACCACCAGTGTGCTAACAAGCCAACCGCATTACTTTCATCTTCAAATGCCATGTTGGGTTAGTTTTAGGGAAGAATTCAGATCTGAGAACATCGTAGAACTTTGTGCTGCAAAGTCAGACCCAGATCATCCATGTGCTTCAGTTCAAACATGAGAAGATGTCAGTTGTTTCTCCTGCAATGTTTAGAGCTGGGCGGCATGGTGGCGTAATCGGTATAGCACATCAACCTCACAGCAAGAATGCCATGAGTTCAAGTTCTGTGCAGAATATGCTCTCCCCATGACTGTTTGGATTTCTCCCAGGGTAGTCCAGTTTCCTCCCACAGTCCAAAAACATGCACACTTGTTGAACTGGCTGTTCGCAGTGAGATGCTCTGGTAAATTGTTCAGGGTGCCTTCATCTAGTGTCAGCTCAGACAGGCTCCAGCATTCTTGTACTTCTAGTAGGATTAGGTGGGTCAGCAAATAAGTGAGTAAGAAGTTAGTCTCAATGTGCAGTAGTACCACTACAGAGTAGGATCACTCTCCACGCCGGTCCATCCCATTGTCCCCACTTACAACATTCACACTGCCACACACACTCACACCTCGGAACAATCTGGAGCAGCCAATTAGCTTATTGTGCATGTTGTTGAACTGTGGGAGGAAACCAGAGTACCAGGCGAAAACAAAGGCAAGCATGGGGAGAACGTGCAAAATCCACACAGAGCCTAAGGTCTCAAACCCAAAACCTTCATGCTGTGAGATGGACTTGCGAACCACACCATCACACCACCCTTGTTACAATTACGGCAAATAAATAATTTTTGATGCATGGAACAAAGAAAAATGTACAACATTTTATTAAAATGAGTAACAATGAATTCAAAACTATGTGTCAGTGAACTTCAGTTTATGACGCTACACTGGTGCACTTTGGGCAACTTTCACCACAACGGCACATAAATAGTCATAATGAACTGAATGTGTTCATGTTCTCTTACACCAGAAGAGCGTTGAGGTGGACACACAGAACGTGCATATTCTCAGAGATCTGCAACAGAAACTAGTCCAGCTGGGAAAACACCATCTCCTCCTGTTCACCCAGAACCACCAATTTGCACACCATGTGTGACACCAGGCCTCAGTTAAAGGATCATTTTTATCTGTAGCTGCATTAATTAAGCATGACAGACAGTTCCTCCTGCTAAAATAAAAAGAAATTCCTGAGTGTCTGAGGTGAAGTCAAACTTAATCCCTTCTGATTGGATTCCAGTGATTGTGCTAATTCTGCTTGGCTGCTCGGTGCTGAAATCCTGAAACAAAAGCATTGCCGGTTCAGTCCGTACTACCAGCTCTGACTCCATCACCACAGATATACAGTACTGTGGGAAAATGATGGACACTACAATTAATATGGCAGCTGAGGGCTGTGTTCGGTACCTATTATGTTTGTTTTATTGAAGGTCCGATTAAAAGTGTGTGTCTGAGATTTTTTCATAACTAACAGAATCTGGTTGTTATCCTTGGTGGGTACTCAGGGAAACTTCTCTCCCAACTGGCATCCTGAAGATTTGAGGGTGTTGGCAGTTTAGAACCTGATTCTGTCCAATAATTGTCTACAGTAGCACTGAGGACTAATGGGCAAGTGAGTTTTTAATGCACTCAGGCCCGGATAGAAAGTAAGAAGCCTTGAATGAACGGTCAACTGTCATGGCTAGCATGTCCGCGAATCCACCAAGTTCAATTAGGATCATCATGATTCAATTCTACGCTCATCATGATTCTCTCAAATTGTGGCGATTGTGGACATCATGCCCTATAAACACTGGGTAAGTGAGCAAGAGAATTTTTTTTTTTTTTTTTAATCAGCAGACACACTTAAAGGGACTGTGGTTTAAACTAAACTAAACTAAAACTAATTCTTTATTGTCAAAGTACTTTTACATACATTGAAATTTGGTTTGTGCTCTGGGCACCTGTCGCCACTGTGTTGCGCCAGTTATTGTGTTGTTCTATCCTTTGATGCTGAGCGCCAAGCAGGAAACAACAACTGCCAAATTTTAACGTCTTATGGTATGACACGGCCAGATTCGAACTCAGACCTTCCGGAGGATAAAGTGGACACTCTACCAACTGAGCTAAATCCACAGTCAAGGATGGGATCAGGTGCTCTTTACAGAGAGAAAGGAGACAGGTAAAGCTGACAGGTAAATGATTGAATGCACCTGTGGCTAATTAGGTGTGTGGAAGCTCTGTGTCTGTGTGTGTGTGTGTGTTGGGGGGGTTCTATCAGAAAACAACTGGAGAGAGCGTTGTGGGAGCAGTGAATGTCTGTGTGTGGAATGTGAACTGGTGCATTAAAAACACTTTTTAGTGGTAAGTGAATTAAAAAAAAACTGTTTGTCTGCCGTCAACTCTGTTGTGTCCCAAACTTGGGAATCCTTTACAGAGACTCACATATCTCCTCACACTTCCCAGAATTATCTGAGCCAATTAGCAAGTCACTGGTTTCGATGCTATGCATATTCCAAACTATCCAACTATAATAGTTAAATAGAGATCTTCTGTTGAATTGTTTATATAATGAATTATTTTTGACGTGTCCATTTCATTTTTTAATTATTACTCCATTGTTATGGACCTAACCCAGCCTTGGTTATCCCACAGGCATGATGAAGAGATATTTTTGCATCCAAACGAGTCCTATTGCAAGAAGATGGTGACAAGCACAGCAGTAACTCTTGTACTTTTCCTCATTAATGAAGTTTTGGTTCAGATGATCACCTAATTAGTACCTCATTAAGTAAAACTAGGTTTTCTTGTGTTGATATTCCACCGCAGACACTGGAATAAAATGGCTGCCATGCACAGAGATACTGATTTGCATTTTTTTTCTGAAGTGCTATTATAACCTCGGGTTGTTCATAATAATTTGCATTGATAATATGTCGCTATATATTGTATGGTGGTATGGTGGCATGGTGGTAAGCATCTCCAAGTAACAGCAAGAAGGTCCTGGTTTGGTGGGGGTGTCTGTGTGGAGTTTGTAAGTTCTCTCTGTGCGTTTGTAGGTGACCTCAGAGTACTCCAGTTTTCTCCACAATACAAAACTAGGAATACGTATAAATGAGCACGTGTGTTGACCTTATGAAGGTCTGAGGAGTTGTTCTCACTCACAAATACATAAACATCTGGAGTTTGTAATTGAGCCTGTGCCCCCCACACACCCCCACCCCACCCTCACACACCCCCAAGTCATTAGATGAGCAACCTAAATGTTTGATGTGGAAATGTTTCTTTAAATATCATAGTAATCTTTATCTCTAGGACTCCTGTGGGACGTTTAGTTTTGATTCCACTTTTGATGAGGAACATATTGCTGATGAGTCATTTGGCATTTTAGTAAAATAGAGCTGTATCTCAGTATGCAGTGTTAGACTTGAAAGCATGGAGTGTCATACAGAAAGAACAGATTTATGCAACGAGCCAATAAAAGTCGTGTTTCTGTGACTGACACCACAACTGGTGGTTTAGAATAGTATAGAACAAGCAAGGATAACGAGAAAAACATTAATTCCATCTGCTTTGGAGGGATCTTAGCTTTGTGTGTAGGAGTTTCTTTTATGCTAGGCTCATTAACCCTGGTCAATTCCACAGAGAACTGTGGGTACGAAACACTGTCTGCGTGTACCGTCACAGAAGAGGATTCACAACCTATGTGAAATCAGTCTCTCTCTCTCTCTCTCTCTCTCTCTCACACACACACACACACACACACACACACACACACACGTTTAACTTATCTTGACTGATCTCACACACTCACACATGTATATTATACACAGAGACTCATACAAATTTAATGACCAGTTCCAGAAGCAAAATTTCATCATTTACATTTCAATTTCATCACCTGGCTTTGAAAAAGAATTTTGCACTCGGCTCTCAATATTTCGTCCTTGTTTCCTTTCATTCACTCTGCTCTCACTCAGACATTTCTGCTTACTCAGCCCTTACCATTTTCTTCTATTTAAGCCTCTGTGCAATCTTTGGAAGATTGCGTTTGAATGTAAAATTAAGTATTTAATTGCATTTTATTTGTTTGAAGAAGGACTTGAGCCACAATGAGAACATTTCTGAGTGTTATTTAACCCCCTGAACTCCCAGAACCCATTTATGGGGAGTAGTGCCCTTTAGAGCAAACAGTCATTTTGTTGCTAGTTTTCTCTTGTGGGAGGGGAAGAGGAGGAGCATACATGGATGGATGGATGGATGGATGGATGGATGGATAAATTGACTGATAGACTTTATTCTGCTGCAGCACTTATTGGCGGCAGAACTTTCTTTCACTGTCTTTGTCATTGCTACCCACTTTCAGATATGGATTCAAATGGTATAATTTTTAGTATCTCAGGGCCGCAGCGCTTTAAACCATCCAGGTGTCTGCTAGAGATCAGGGGCGTGGCCGATCTAAAACCCCTAGCAAATATTATGGAATCACCGGTCTCACAGGATGTTCATTCAGTTGTTGAATTTTGCAGAAAAAAAAGCAGATAACAGACACGACACAAAACTAAAGTAATTTCAAATGGCAACTCTCTGGCTTTAAGAAACATTAAAATAAATCAAGGGAAAAAATGTGGTAGTCAGTAACAGTTACTTTCCTAAGCCAAGCACTGGGGAATAAATTATGAAATCACCCAATCTGAGGAAAAAATTATGGAATCACCCTGTAAATTTCCATTCCCAAAACTGGATGAAAGTCATATTTAGTGATGAATCACGAACCTTACTTTAGTTTTGTGTCGTAATTTTTCTGCAAAATTAAACAACTGAATGAACGTCTTCCGAGACTGATGATTCCATATTTTTTGCCAGGGGTTGCATGTTACCTGATCCTTATAAGAAAGAACAACGGTGGTAAAAACCATCATACAATAATCATCCAACTTATCCAATGTCAGTGATAGATAAACTACAGTAGAGGACTTTGCTTGCACTTGCAGTGTGTAGTATACACTAAAACAGTTATTCATTTCTATTTCAGTGGCTGTTGCTAAGCATAAAATCCCTCCATGTTTCATCTCAGAAGCTATCAAGCAGCATCCATCACCTCATGATAATAATTGTTTTAGTATATACTACATGGGAATGATGTAATCTAAATGGTCCACTAACATAGGAATGAAAAACATTATCCTGAGTAAACAATATTTGAATCAGCATGAATGACACTCATGGTTTGTCAAAGTCACTTGGGAAATTTGGTATCAACATTATTATGCTTGGGCAGTGGTGGCCTGGTGGTAAAGGTGCTGGATCACTGATCCTAAAATTGGAGGTTCAAGCCCCTCTCTCAACAAGTTGTCACTGTCTCGTCAGTGCAGCTTACTGGGTTATCAAAGGCAGGCCATGTCTCTCACCATCTATAATGAGTATGTTATATATGTATTTTATCTAAAATATAAAAAAATTGCATTAAAAAACACAGACAAGTTAATTGGTACATGCATTAGAAGTACAATATCCCACTTTCTCATTCCACCATCAAGTCGCCTTATCTACTTTCCTTCCAGAGGACACACTAAGTACTCTCCTACCTGTGTCCCTGATCACATTTGCTGTGGTTGTCCAGTCATCTGGAAGCACTTCCTGACCACTCAAAGCCTGTTTCAACTTCTCCTTGAAGACAACACGACCCTCTTCCATTTTCAACTTCCACCACTTTGTCTTCTGCTCTGCCTTTGCCTTCTTCACCTTCCACACCATCAGCGTCATCCTGCATACCACCATCCTATGCTGTTTGGCAACACTCTCACCCACTACTACTTTGCAGTCACTGACTTTCTTCAAATTATATCGCCTACACAAGATGTAGTCTACCTGTGTGCTCCTGCCTCCGCTTCTATAGGTCACCCTATGCTCCTGTTTCTTCTTGAAGAAAGTATTCACCACAGCCATTTCCATCCTTTTTGCAAAATCGATCAACATCTTTCCTTCTGTATTCCTGTCCTGGATACCAAACCTGCCCATCACTTCCTCGTCCCCTCTGTTGCCTGCACCAACATGTCCATCGAAGTCTGCACCAATGACCACTCTTTCACCTCTGGGGGTACTCTGCATCACTTCATCTAACTCACTCCAGAATCTCTCCTTCTCTTTTAGCTCACATCCTGTCTGTGGGGCATAAGCACTAACAACATTGAACATCACACCGTCAATTTCGAACTTGAGACTCATCACTCTGACACTCCTTTCACTTCTAGAACATTCCTGACCAACTTCTCCTTCAAGATGACTCCTACTCCATTTCTCTTCCCATCCACACCATGATAAAACAGCTTAAACCTGCTCCTAAGCTTTCAGCTTTGTTACCTTTCCACCTGGTCTCCTGAACACATAGTATGTCCACCTTCCTCCTCTGCATCGTGTCAGCCAGCTCTCTATCTTTTCCTTGCATAGTTCCAACCCTACTCCTTGAAAAAAAAATTCTGTTATGGAAACTATGATGATAAACAATCCTATGGACTCTGATGTAGACTTGAACCAACATGTTGGTTTTATGAACACCCCTGATGAAAGCCTACTACAGGAAATTAGGAGTGTGAGATCAAGTCTGCTCAAGCCCAAAACAAAGATACAAATTGGTACATGGAACACACGTACAATGTTTGAAACATCCAAAACAGCTCAGGTCACAAATGAGATGAGGCGATACAAGCTCGACATCCTAGGTATCAGTGAATACCGTTGGACTGGTACTGGTCACAGAAGAATGAGCGATGGTTCAACTATCCTATACTCAGGACACGGAGACCATCATATCTTTGGAGTAGCCCTCATCATATCCCAGAAGTATGGTAACACCTTGTTGGAATGGGAGCCCCTTGGGGGCAGAATGATTAGAGCCAGGTTTAACTCTAGGCACTGTAAGCTAACCATAATACAATGCCATGCACCAACTAATGATGCTGATGAAGGAGATAAAGATGAGTGGTATGAGAAACTGCAAGAAGTAACATCAAAGGTTTCAAAACACAATATTTTACTAGTGATGGGTGATTTGAATGCAAAAGTAGGAGAGGATAACATCGGCTGTGAGAGAGCAATGGGCAAACATGGTTGTGGTACAAGAAACAACAATGGTGAGCGCCTGATCGACTTCTGTCTTGACAACAATCTCGTTGTTGGAGGAACACTTTTCCCCCATATGAACATCCACAAATGTATATGGAAGTCGCCAGATGGTACTACAGTCAACCAAATAGACCATGTTCTCATCTGTGGGAAATGGCGCAGGTCACTACTGGATGTCCGTGTATATCGTGGAGCTGATGCAAACTCCGACCACTACCTTGTCAATGCCACACTCAAGCTCAAACTAAGAAAGAAAAAGAGAGATGGTAACATCAGGAAAAAGTTGGACATTGCTAAGTTAACATGCCTTAACAACAAGAAAGGCTTGGATCTTCGGAACTGATTCATTGCATTAACAGAGACAGAAAGTGAAAACTTGAACATCCAAACCAAATGGGAAAACATCAAAAATGCATATGTTGAAACTGCAACTAAGATCCTAGGCCACTGTGAAAGAAAGAACAAAGAATGAATCACATCTGATACATGACAAAAAATAGAAGAGAGGAAACAACTAAAAGCTAAAGTGCTCAACACCAGGTCTGAAAGAATACAACAGCAGTTTCAAGAGGCATATAGACTAAAAGACAAAGAATTCAAGAGAAGTGCTAGATGAGATAAAAGAGCCTTTGTAGAAGAGCAAGCAACAAGAGCAGAATAAGCTGCAGAAAGAGGTGAAATGAACATTGTTTTTAAGATCATAAAACAACTATGTGGCAACAGCACACGATCAACAACCCTCGTGAAAGATAAAGATGGTAACATCCTCACCACAGATAAAGAACAGATAGAGAGATGGGTTGAACACTTTTGCAGTGTCCTCAACAGTACAGATCCGACTGAAAACATAACACCATCACTAACAGCAGATGAACTCAACATCAACACCAACACCCCCCCCCCCCCCCCCCCCATCTGAAAGTTAATTCTACAAAGCCATCAGGAAACTAAAAAGTGGAAAAGCTGCTGGGTTTGACTCCATTCATGCAGAAATGATAAAGGCTGATATTAGCACCTCAACAAGAGTACTAACACAGCTGTTCAACACCATCTGGAAGGAGGAAGACATCCCTGAACACTGGTCAAAAGGTCTCATAGTCAAACTTCCAAAGGCAACCTACAGAGCTGCGATAACTGGCGAGGCATCACACTGCTCACGGTACCATCTAAAGTGTTCTGTCATATCCTTCTAAGCAGAATTGAAAACAGCATTGACACCAAACTCCTCGAAGAACAAACGGGGTTTCGATGAGGGAGAAGCTGTATTGACCAGATCTTTGCACTGAAGAACATCATTGAACAATGCGTGGAATGGAACACACCATTGTACATCAACTTTATAGACTTCCAAAACACTTTTGACAGCCTGCACCGTGACACCTTATGAAAGATCTTGCAGTCATATGGAATCCCCACAAAGATCATAAACCTGATTCAGATGTTCTACAACAAGTATGAATGTCCTGTAATCATAGATGGTAGACTCTCCAAGTGGTTCCCAGTAAAATCAGGTGTGAGACAAGGTTGCATCATTTCTCCAATCCTCTTCATTGTTTCACTGGACTGGATCATGAGGAAAACAACATCTGACAAACCAAGAGGTATACAGTGGACCCTCTTTTCCCATCTAGAGGATTTTGATTTTTCAGATGACATCGCTGCACTCTCAACAAATGTAAACCACCTCCAAGAGAAGACCAACCAACTGTACAGCTTTGGAAAGCAAACTGGCCTAAACATCAATGCCTCCAAAACTAAAATTATGAACATTGGATCAGAGCGAGATGTAATAGTCAAAGTTGATGAACAACCTCTTGAAAATGTTGATGAATTCACATACCTAGGTAGCTTTCTCAGCAAAGAAAACTCCACCAGTAAAGATATTCAGTCCAGACTCTCCAAAGCTCGATATGCCTTTGCCAGACTTCATCCCATCTGGAAGTCTAAATAGTACACTCAGATGACAAAGGTACAGCTCTTCAACAGCAACATCAAATCTGTCTTACTATATGGCTCGGAGTGTTGGCATGTGGTGCAGAGTGACATGAAGAAAATCAAGACCTTCTTCAACAAATGCCTGAGGTACATCTATGGCATATTCCGTCCAAAAACAATCTCAAACTAAGAACTGCACAAGAAAGCCAAATGTACAATCATTGAACATCAGATAAAACTCCAACGCTTAAGATGGCTAGGACATGTGCTTAGAATGGATAAATACAGGATTCCCAAAGTGGCTCTCAGATAGACTCCACCTGGAAAGAGAAGCAGAGGACGACCAAAAACAACATGGAGAAGAACGATAACATCAGAGCTGAAAGAGATGAACCTGACCTGGGGGAAAGCACAAAAGGCAGCACGAAAGACTGGGAATGAAGAGGATTAAGTAAGTAAGTAAGTAAGTAAGTAAGTAAGTGTGTGTGTGTGTGTGTGTGTGTGTGTGTGTGTGTGTGTGTGTGTGTGTGTGTACTAAAATCTTGAAAAAGTGTAAAAAAAAAAAACATATCTTTCCAGGGTCCAGTTTACTTACACTGCTATGTAGTTCATACTAAAATTCTGAATCAGTCGGATATGAACAGATGCTGTTAACTACACAGCGCTTGAAGCACAGATCTCACTTCACCTGCCACTGTCATTTTTAGAATATACAGTAGGCCCTCGATGTTCATGGGGGTTCGGTTTCTGGCCCCTCCCGCGAATGAAGTTAATCCACGAGTTCTGTACCCGGAAGTGAAACCCCATGTATCATATTACATGCGCGAATGATCAACCGGAAGTAAAATACTATGTAGCTATTACATGTGCTTAAAATATGCTTCTTAAACACATTCTATAGACAGTCTTACTCATTAATACAGTATTAATGTATTAAAATATAGTAATGATTAAGAAAAACTTCTTATATTTTGTACTGTGATATTTATTAATAAAATATATAAACATGATAGTAGTAGGCCTCTGTCAGTCGTTGCCGACTATGGCCTTCTGCTTGGCTTTCTTTTCCCTAGTAATGGTGTGGATCTTTTCTTCTATAATCTTGAGTTGTTTCTGAAGAGTAGTGCGCCATTTGCTGCGGTCAGCTGCTATCTCTTCCCAGTTCTCGGTGTTAATGTTCAGGGCTTTCATGTCACGCTTGCAGACGTCTTTGTATCGCAAGTGAGGCCGGCCGACACTTCTCTTGCCTGAGGCTGGTTCACCATACAGGAGGTCCTTTGGAATATGTCCTTCTTCCATCCTACGCACATGACCAAGCCATCGGAGTCTGCATTGTCTGAGTAGTGTGAACATGGTGGGAAGTTCTGCAAGCTCAAGAACTTGGGCATTGGAAACTTTGTCACTCCATTGAATGCCAAGAATTCGACAAAGTGAGCGCATGTGAAAGTTGTTGAGTTTGTGCTCCTGTTGGGAGTATGTTGTCCATGTTTTGCTGCCATAGAGGAGAGTGCTGACGATGCAGGCATTGTACACTGCCATTTTTGTTGGAGTTGTCAGCTTTGAGTTCTCCCAGACACGGGTGGTGAGGCGTCCCAGTGTTGTAGCAGCCTTGCCAATGTGCTTGTTGATTTTGGCATCGAGCGACAGGTTGTCACTGATGGTGGATCCCAGGTATGTAAACTGGTGCACGACTTCGAGTTGATAATCGTCGATGTGAATGAGAGGCGCAATTTCCGCATCCTGACTCAGCACGTTGGTCTTTTCAGGCCGATCGTCAGTCCGTAGTCTTTGCAGGCCTGGGAGAACCTGTCCATGAGGCATTGAAGTTCATGCTCAGTGTGTGAAGTCACAGCAACATCATCAGCAAAAAGCATATCTCTAACAATTTTCTTCCTCACTTGAGCGAGGTTGAAAAGTCGACCATCAGATCTTGTTTGTGGATGTACACCTTCAGCTGCAGTTTCAAAAACGTGCTTTAGAAGCATGGCAAAAAAGATTTCAAAGAGAGTAGGAGCAAGAACGCATCCCTGCTTCACTCCACTCTTGATGTCAAATGAGTTGGACATACTGCCTTCATACTGGATTGTTGCCCTCATGCCATCGTGAAAGGATCTGATGAGGCTGTGAAGTTTAAGAGGGCAACCAATCTTTGGAAAGATGCTGAAAAGTCTGTCCCTGCTGACGAGATCAAAGGCCTTGGTCAGGTCTATGAAGGCTATATATAGTGGCTTGTGTTGTTCTCTGCATTTCTCCTGAAGTTGGCGCAAGGAGAATATCATGTCCACTGTTGAGTGCTTAGATCGGAAACCGCACTGGGACTCGGGGTAGATGCGCTCTGCAAGTTTTTGAAGGCACACAAGCAAGATATGGGCGTAGAGTTTTCCCACAATGCTCAAGCGAGAGATACCTCTGTAGTTGTTGCAATCACTCCTTTCACCCTTGTTCTTGTAGAGGGTGACAATCTTAGCATCTCTCATGTCTTGTGGCACAGCTCCCTCTCTCCAACATTGGCATAGGACGTCATGACGAGGCTGTAGTATGGTGTCTTTACAGAACTTTATTAAGTCGGGTGGTATGCCATCGGCACCAGGTGCTTTTCCACTGGCTAGGTTGTCAATTGCTTTGCAGAGCTCGGCAAGAGTTGGTTTAGCATCTAGCTCCTCCATGATGGGTAGAGGTTCAATGGCATTGAGGGTTGCAGCGGTAACTGTGCTCTCTCTTGAATACAGCTCTGTGTAATGCTCAACCCACCTGTCCATCTGCTTGCCCTTGTCTGTGATCATCTCCCCACTGGTGGACTTAAATGGGGCTGTCTTGCTCTGTGTGGGCTCCAGAGCTGCCTTGATGCCCTCATACATTCCTCTAATGTTGCCTGTGGCAGCTGCAGTCTGGATGGAGGCACTGAGCTGTTGCCAGTATTCATTGGCACGTCTTGCAGTCTGTTGTACTTTGCTTCTGGCAGCTCTGAGCGCTTGCAGGGATTTCTCATTTGGGGGCCGCTTGTATTCAGCGAGAGCAGCACGTTTTGCTTCAATCACGGGGGACATCTCAGTGGACTTGGCATCAAACCAGTCATTGTTCTTAGAGGTCTTCTTCCCAAAGGTCGCAAAGGCTGTTTTCTGAATGGCATTTCGGATGTGATCCCATTTCTCAGCGGCAGAGCTGTGTTGGTGTTCATCAGACAGTGGTTCTTGGAGAAACTTGGCAAATTCCACAATTTTCTCTGGTAGTTGCATGCTGGTGGTATCCATGCGGGGTTTGCCTTTCTGTTTAGAGCTGTGGAATTTCTTGGGGATAAGCCTGATCTTACAGCAGACGAGAGAGTGGTCAGTATCACAGTCTGCGCTGTGGTATGTGCGGGTGATGTGCACAAACTTGATGTTGGTACGACGGGTCAGGATCATGTCTAACTGATGCCAATGCTTTGAGCGAGGGTGATGCCATGACACCTTGTGTTGTGGCTTTGTCTGAAAGAAGGAGTTGGTCACGCACAGTCCATTGTAGGAGCAAAACTCCAGGAGGCACTGCCCATTCTCATTGATCTTCCAACTCCGTGGTGTCCTAGACAGGAAGGCCAGGAATTGTGATTGGCACCCACGCGAGCGTTGAAGTCTCCCAGGATGATGACATGTTCCTTTGGAGGTATGTTTGACATGATGTTGTTCATGCTTGCATAAAACTCATCCTTAGCTTCTGTTGAAGAGTGGGAGCATACGCACTGACAAGGGTGACGAAACCTTCAGAAGTATGGAGACATGATCAACATGATACAGCATATATATATATATATATATATATATATATTGCAGAGGAAGCAGAAACAGCTGCAGCCAAACAGGACATGGGAGCGCTCTACAAGCCGACAAAGACCCTGGCAGGAAAGAACCAAGTATTTGACTCCCCAATTGAAGACCAACAGGGAAACATACTATTCAACAAAGAGGAACTCCTAGAGTGTTGGAAAGAGCATTTTGAGAGAGTGTTGAACAGGGAAGATCCAGATGAGGAAGCAAGTATTGTGCCAGCAGTGGAAAAGCTAGACATCAGTACAAAACCACCAGACAGTGCTGAAGTAAAGAAGGCTATAAGAACGTTAAAGAATGGGAAATCACCCGGAGTGGATCAGATTCATGCAGAACTGCTGAAAATTGAGGAACAAGTCACCCCTGCAGTACTGACCAACATCCTGAGGAAAATATGGCAGTCAGAAAAACCACCTGATCTCTGGCAAACAGGCCTCATAGTGAAACTACCTAAAAAGGGGGACTTGACTGTTTGTAACAACTGGAGAGGAATCATGTTGCTATCTGCTACAAGCAAAATCCTAAGCCGAGTGATCCTGAACAGAATGTCAAGAGCAGTGGATCTACTACTTCGCAAAGAACAGGCAGGCTTTAGGAAAGGAAGATCGTGTGCAGATCAAATTTTTGCTCTCCGACAGATTGTAGAGCAAAGCAATGAATGGAATGCCACAATGTACAGCAACTTCATTGACTTCTCAAAGGCATTCGACAGCATCAACAGGACAGCCCTGTGGAACATACTGAGACACTACGGAATCCCAGATTAGATCATTTCAATCATACAGATGTTGTATACAAATTTCAATGCCAGAGTAATCTGTGGATCCAGTGTTACAAAAGAATTCCCCTTAAGAACAGGCGTAAAACAAGGCTATCTTCTATCTCCTATCCTCTTCACACTATGCATGGACTGGCTGATGAAGGAAGTCACCCGGAATAACACAAGAGGACTCAGTTGGACGTTCACAGAAAAGTCAGAAGATCTAGACTTTGTGGATGACATATCCCTTCTTTCACACCATTTTCAGGATATCCAGACAAAAACCAATGATCGAGACACAATAGGAAGATGGATTGGCTTACAGATCAACACAGATAAAACCAAGCTCCTAAAGATTAATGCCATGTCTACAGAAGTGGTGCAACTGAGAGACGAGAACATCGAAGAGGTCCAAGAATTCACTTAGCTGGGCAGCAAGTTCCATGCCAGTGGAGACTCAGAAGCTGATGTAAGATCACGATTATCTAAAGCTAGAGGAACTTTCTGTTCTCTAAGGAACATTTGGAAGTCAAACAAGATTACAGTTACCACCAAATTGAGGATATATAAAAGCAATGTCCTTGGCATCATAGAGCTTAACTGGTAATTAAAACACACTAAAAAAAGGCTCATTGACAACTTGTGCGTGAATGAGGAAAAAGGGGCATTACATCATCTCAACCAATCAGCAGGAAGAAGGACAGCCATTGGCTGAAATTGAATGACCTGACAGTTGCTCGGTGACCCGCAAATATTCAAACCGTGACTGCAAAACCACGAATAGTCAAGGGCCTACTGTATAACTATAAATCTATAAAAAATATTGTTTTACTGTGGTTATCTTGCTCATGTTTGTGTGCAATATAACAGCTATACACTGGTCAGGCTTGGTGGATATCTCTGAATGGAATAGTCCCCTTCATGTGGTGTAATTAATTGTTAATGATCGATGAGATTTCCTTTCGGCTTTTTCCTTTTTCAGGGGCCGCCACAGTGAATGATTCGCACTTTTGATTTGGGCATAGGTTATTATGTTGGATGCCCTTTCTGACACAACCCTTTAGCAAGGGACGGAAGCACGCTGGCGGCTTTGCAGCTACTCTTGTCGAAAGTCAGCAATGGTTCTTTTACATGAACCTCTCACCATAGCATATGAGAGACATGGACGGCCTTTAATAACCCAGTTAGCTGCACTGGGGGTAATTCTTAATGATTATAGATGTATTATAGATGGATAGGCGTCCAATGTGGACACTTTTGCCTATCCATAGCTTTAAGTTTTACAGTTTCTGCAGAAGCATACAGTACATCTATAAACTTAAACATTATGACATACGTTTTTATCAAAAGGTTTAGTTTCTGTAACCGCTTAATCCTAATTAAGGTCACAGGGAGGCTGGTGCCCATCCCAGCTGACTCCGGGCGAGGGCAGTGTACACCCTGAACAGCTTGCCAGGCTATCGCAGGGCAGAAAAACGCTTCTCTTGTTGAAAGTCAGCAATGGTTCTTTAACCTCTCACTATAGACAGTGCGCAACATGGCCGGCCTTTGCTAACCCAGTTAGTGCACTGGGGGGACAGTGACACCCTTTGGTGAGTGGGGCTTGAACCCCCAACCTTAGGATCAGTGATCCAGCGCTCTTTACCACCTTACCACCACTGCCCTGATCAAAAGGTTTAAAACATTTTAGATTTTAGGCCATACTGATCCAATTAATAGCAAAATTAAGGTTGCTGGGAGGCTGTTGCCCAGTTCAGCCGACTCTGGGAAAGGGCGAGGTACACGGGCCATCACAAGGCTCTGTTTTATTAACTTTTTTTTTTACTCAGGACAAAATCAAATTAAATCTGTGCATATTGTGCCTTGTAAGTGTCCGACAACATGGATAGGAGCCCTACAAAGACCTGACTGTTTACCTCAATAACTGCAAAGAACCTGAAGAAAATGACAGTTTCAACACTCTGCTTTGGCCCCTCTCTTCATCTGGTCTCCCCCATACGGTGCATGTAGTCGATTATCACTTGGGGGCTGATTCCTGTTTTATTTATTGATTTGTTTGTTTGGTTGTTTGTTTTCAAATCGAGAAGCAATACAGAATTTGTGAAGTAGTCTATTTTTTAGAAAGTATCAAAGGTTCCTATGTTACATTGGAAATTGACTTTTGTATGATTTCCTGTTTTGTAAGCAATAGGAAATTCCCCTGTTCGATCATCAATTGCACACTTTTAACACAACGCAGTATCTGAGAACAGAAGAAATTATTGATGTAAACGGATACAGGTGGATCACTGTAGGGATTCTTTCCATGATATCAGAGCCTTATAATAGCATATGCAACCTGTCGTCAGTGTCAAAAATAAATGATTTATTCTGATTGGATCAGCCCCAGTGCAGCTAACTGGGCTATCAGAGGCCAGCCATGTCTCTCACTGTCTATGGTGAGAGACTGTGAAAGAGCCATCGCAACTTTTGTCAAGAGGAGCTGCATAGCCGTCAGCATGTTTTTGCGCTACGATGGCCTGACGAGCTGTCCAGGATGTACTCTTCCCTCACCCAGAATCAGTTGATGGGCACCAGCCTCCCCACGACCCTAATTAGGATTAAGCGGCTCATATAATGAATGAATGGATGATTTGGATGATTGCGCTGTCACGTTACACTGCATGGCCGCCTTAGTGATTATAGCTTGCTTACACAATACTGCGCCCAGTTCAATCAGTTATGTCCTGAGTAAAGATAATGGGATTATCTAATTGGAAAATAGAACCCAAAATGAAATGACATCAGTTTTCTTTTCTTCCTCAAACTCACTTACACAAGCATAATTCACACTTTGTTTACCAATAAGGCTCAAGAATTAGAATGGTCTCTATTATCTGTAAATACAAACCCCAAGCACTTACTCAACTCACTCAGTTACCCGACTACTTAATCCTATTAGAATTGTGGAAAGGCTGGCAGCTAGATGGGGTACACCCTGAACAGGTCACCAAACCATCACAGGCCCAACACACACAACCATTAACAGTTACACCGAGGGGCAATTTGGAGCGGCCTATATGCCTAACATGCACGTCTTCCCACCACTGTAGGAGGTGCACAACAGTGTACCCGGAGCTTCACTTTTTTTTCTCCTTTTTCAAATTTGTAAATTTGACATTCTTTTTCAAAAAAAATTGAACATTTATTGATTTTAATTACAAAACAGCTACTTGAAATGGATCTGCCTGGGAACCCACATGTTTTTTTTTCAATATTTGTATGGTTTAACACCATATATTTTATGATATATGTGATTGTTTTAAGTATATCATCAGCCCTTCCTTCTGGTAGCATCGGAGTGTTTCGCTCTCTGCATGTCTGATTGGCTGGTAGATCTTTGGACTAGCTGGGCTACGTCACTGACCCGTGTAGTATAATACATTATTATCCAGTGCTGAGGTGCACAAATAACAAATGCAGAACTTGCCAAAAAGGTTAATTTATGTTCCTAAACCAACAACAAGAAAACCAAAACATTAGATACAATATCCACTTTGGATTTCCTGTCATGCACATCTCTGGCAGCATTTTCATCCTCAGAGTCAATAAAGTGTGTTTCACACTTTCTCCACAAAACAAATCAACCTGCCCTACATAGTGATGTCACTTCTGGGGAAAAAAACTGCTAACCTCCAGAGTTCCGCCCCGCTAGTAACCGACAGGATAAAGTTATCAGTTTTATGCTTTTTATGGTCATTGATGTTAAAATAAGCATGCGCATCACTTAAAGAAATGACATACTCATAAATACCGCAGGAAGGATGACCAATCTTCTGCACTTTAATAAAGATCAACCACATACATCCAACGACACTGTTCAAATTCATGTGATACAGGCAGGGGTCAATCAATCAGACAAACAGTTCAGCACAGAAGATCCGCAGTCAGTCAGAACAGGACAGGCATTAATCACACACACATAGCAAGGATATCTTTGCCAAGGCAGGTAATCTTAAACAAATAAACAAAAGAAGTTATACACCGAGAAGCAGCCACAGAAAATATTAAAATTCAGGCCTTCACATCCAAGAACTGTGGAAGGTTAATGGATTACTGATACAGATTGGCAGTGACATACATCTACAAAAGGCTTTCAGCCTGTATCGACAATTCATTGCTCTTCCTGAGGAACATGAAGTTGATTCTGAATTTTAACACCTACATTTTTGCCAGCATGTATTTGGAAGCTTGAAAAAGAGTTACTTTAACTGTATTTTATAGTGGAGATATTTTCTTTGCAGCTCCTCTTTTTGAAAGTCAGCAATGGTTCTTTTACATGAACCTCACACCATAGACAGTGAGAGACACGTCCGGCCAATGATAACCCAGTTAGTTACACTGTGGTTGACAGTGACAACCCATGGAGAGTGGGGCTTGAACCCCCAACCTTAGGATCAGCGATCCAGTACCTTTTACTACTGTGGTGATATTTTTTGTTTTCAATTCTAAATGATTAAATTATCTATTTGTCTAACGAGCTCGCTATTCGATTGTTTTCTTATTTGTTTATACAGTGGTACTTTGACTTATGAAATTAATCCATTCCAAGGGCGAGCTCGTAAGTCAAAATGTTTGTTAGATAAAACAAAAATTCCCATAGAAACTAATAGAAAACCAATTAATCCGTTCCAACCCCCTCCCAAACTCATGTAACCTGCTATAATGCATGGACATTAACATTAATAATAAATAAGAATAATCAATGTCACCTAACCTTCCGATAATAGACTGCATCAAAGATGTTACATGAGCACAAAGGTGTCACGTGGGCAGGCATGAGGTGGTGCGTAACAGAGAAGGAAGGGGAGGAGGAGAATTTTGTGCATGTGCACACTACAAATGTCAGCAAGGAAAGGCTTGTGGTGAGCTCGCACAAGGCCAGTGCTTCTCAAATAGTGGGGTGTGCCCCCTTGGGGGACACAGTGTGATGCCAGGAGGGGCATGTATGATACTGGGGAATATGCTTTTATGCCATACTGCTCTAGAATTAAGTGTAATTGTGCATCCTCTACAGTAGGTGGCAATGGCGTTCTCACTGTGTTTCCTATGGCGGAGGGGGGAAAAGCACTGAGCAAACGATATGAAGTGCAGTAAACACTATTTATAGTCGCATGCGGGGCGCTGGGGAGGGTGTGAAGAGGTTTTCTTTTCTTCCTATAGGGGGCATCCCAGAAGATAATTGAGAAGCACTGCACAAGGTGTTATCGGAGCACGGAGGAATACACATGGAAGAATACGAGGCTCTTTGGCTGAGAAACACCGTTTCCCCAGCAGAGTTGGTTGGATGGAGTGGATTTTTGGTGGATCGGAGTTTGCATCATGGAAAATTTGTTATAAAAGACACTCATAACTCAAGGTACTGCTGTATATGTATTTATTTATTAATTCATTTATATTATGTCGAACTGTACATAGCAAAAATTCAAACCATTATTAATAAGATTTTTTTTAATCATAGAAAATTGCACGAATGAAAAAGTAAGTTTGGTTATTGTGAAATGGTCTTCTTCAGTTCATGTGACCGTACTATTTTGTTCGAAGGAATTTTGGGAGTATTTTACTTCTATGATCCTGGGCATTTTTCAGGAATGAGTACATCAGAGGGACAGCACATGTAAGATGTTTTGGAGAGGCTAGATTGAGATGGTTTGGACATGTACAGAGGAGGGATAGTGAGTATATTGGTAGCAGGATGCTGAGGTTACAACTACCAGGCAGAAGGCCTAGAGGAAGACCAAAGAGGAGATTTATGGATGTGGTGAAGGACGACATGAAGGTAGTTGGAGCAAGAGAAGAAGATTCAGAGGATTGGGTGAGATGGAGACAGATGATTTACTATGGAGACCCCTGAAGGGAACAGCTGAAAGGAAAAGAAGAAGAAAAGAAGAAGATCCTGGGCATTTTTGGCTTGAGGTTTGACCCTGAAGTCTACTGTGCACCAAACAAATTTCTACTGAATTAAAAAAAAAAGTTTCAACATTCGAAAGTAAATATAGCAGGTTTAATTTCCATTGAATAGTAATATAATTATTAATTCATGGATTTAAAAACTGCATTAATTCTGCCAAGTGGATTATGTTTTGAAGATTTTTTTAATTGTGCATTAGAGCAAGGAGATGTAAATCACCCAGAATGCACCTGAAGAAAAAAATACAGAGCTCAAAAATAATTGCAGAACAGAGCACCATGATTCTTCATCATCTGCCATTAAAACCTTTGTAAAGAAGAAATTGCACTGTTTTGGTGGAGGTCTGCACTCTCTGGGTACATTGCTAGGTTTTTATGTGGTTGTTATCAACATTATCTATTGATTTTCATTATATTTCTACCAGAGGCGGGGCTCCGGACAAGGAAGACAAAGAATATTTTGGAGATAAACCATTTAAATTCCTGATTTGGGATTTTTTTTAGGATGATGAAAAGGTCAGATATTACACCCATTTTTAGGCCTTTACTTTTCATTTCAGACACCATCTGTGCACCAAAGTACTATTCACAATCCAAAAAACTCCACCCACTGTAACACTGGTTTTTAGTGCTCGCGGTTTACAGCCTGTTTGGCTCCTTCATCCAATTTATCGTCTTTTCGCTTTCTGCCTGCTGTCCTGCTGTGCCATGATTGGTTGCCTTTAGTCAACTGAAAGCTCCACGGTCAATGTGCTGGGAGGCAGACTGTCATGCTTGAGAATACCGCTGTGAATAGAGAGAGCGGTGGAAGGCCAGCTAATCTGGATGCCCAGCAAGCCAAGACACATCATGTGCCCCCAAAAAACAAAACAAAACTGTTTATGGCTAGCCAGGGTTATGTGCATATTAAGACATACACTCTTTGGTCTGCATATTGTGAACTACTGAACCTGTAGTTACTGCATCGTACCAAACCTGTACTGTTTTTACTGGTTTATAGTATAGGCAGTCTGGATTTGTAAAGCAATGCCTTTAGTCTTGCTTTGGCATTGTTGATGTTCATGTTTGACTAATGCCTGTTTACACTGAACTAGCCATTGGATTTTACCATATTTAAACTTTGAGTCTGTGTACCTTGTATTTGTTTATGAATTAACCTTAGACATGTCTATTTGCCACAGAACTTGAACTATGCCTGTCTGATTATGTTTACCTATCATTTGGATTGTTTTTTACGAAGCTGCTTTATTTGCAATCGCATCCCGTAGTCCTCCACTCTGTCCTATTCAGCACAGTTTAATTATGAGGTTTGGACGATGTTGGTAAAGGATACTCATCGATTTCAGTTCAGTTTGGCTTTGGCTTGCGGTTGAATTTGTGCACCGTCAACAAAATTGTTTGCTTTAAGGTCCTTGTGTGAAGTTGCTCACAGCTATCTCACCGTAATATTTAAGCGATCCATATTGGGACGTTTGCAGAAGCAGCGATCATTCTTGGGAGATGTAAGCTCCTTGTGGAGTAAATAATCAGAATGGATATGAACTGTCTGGAGGACAGAAAGAATCAGGATCAGTATCAGTATCACATCAGATCACTGGAGTAAGTACAGTTAGAGTAATGCATCAGGTAATGACACTATATTTTTTTATCTCAGTAATATATATATATATATATATATATATATATATATATATATATATATATATATATATATATATATATATATATATATATATATTTAAATTAAAAATGTAAGTGTTGTATCATTGTGGACATTGCAAGTTAGAAACTGGAGCCAACAATGAAAACAATTGGTTGTCACTGCTGCAAAAGTATTGATGCAACACTGCAAATGGAGAAGTACTCCGAGGTAGAAGTACTCTGCTTTGTCAGAATTATGAAAAGAGAAGTTACTCAGTATTCAGTGTATGAATGTATTCATTCTGTTCTCAAGTTGGATGGATGACCTGACCTGGGAAGGGTCCCAATAGCACCAAATACTTTTACATCTTAAATATAAACTTTCCATTTATGCCATTTGGCAGACACCCTTATTCAGAGCAACTTACGTTTATCATTTGTACAGTGCACCTAGGGATTGAGAAAGGTTTGGATTTTTTTGTATGCATCTCCTAACTTGTGCTCATCCAAAATTTCATCCCTGAAATCTTTTGACAGCACCTTAGTACCCATAGTTGATTATTTGCTTTCAGTTACACTTCCAAGCACTAGAATGCTCTAGTAATAACTATTTTATACTAAACTATTCAGAATGAATGAAGCAGATCACAGGTGGAAACCTTGGCATGCACCCAGTTATATCATTTTTTTAGGCAGGGTGACCTTTTATCCATCTTAGTGATTGGTGGGTTTTTTCTTTTTTGTGTTGTTTTTTCAAACTACACGTAAATGTTGCACTGCCAAGTTTTTGCTTATGTACAAGATTGTTCCGCCAGTCATGCAGTCTTGTTATTGTTATTGCAAAGAGACAGAAGCAAAATAAGGTGTAAAACAGGTGAATAAGGGATATTAAGTCTGTGCTCTGGTCCCTTTATATTTACTGATAAAGGAAGATAAAACATACTGGATATTTACTCGAGTGAATGTGCACCTTACACAGTACACACTGACACAGAGGTAGCACAGACTTCCTGTAGGAGTCTTCTTCCTTTCTTCTTGTCCTTTCGGCTTTTCCCTTCAGGGGTCGCCACAGCGAATCATCTGCCTCCATCTCACCCTATCCTTTGCATCTTCTTCTCTTACACCAACGACCTTCATGTCCTCCTTCACCACATCCATGAATCGTCTCTTTGGTCTTCCTCTAGGCCTTCTGCCTGGTAGTTCCAGCCTTAGCATCCTATTACCAATATACTCACTATCCCTCCTCTGTACATGTCCAAACCATCTCAATCTAGCACATGTCCAAACCAGAATCACTTCCTGTAGGAGTGCACCTTTGAAAAGGACGCAAATCATTTTGTGGAGTGGTAAATTCATCCAGCCTGCCTAGAGATCCAAATGATGATGCCCTCCAGATGCCAGTGTCAGATGCCAGTTTGGTAGGTATTTAACTACCAAAGGTGGTCTAAGAAAACAACCAGTGAGAGTATGATGAATGCGCAAGACTTATTGGTGCATCTTTTTAGGAGGGGTGACCTTTTAACCTTTTTAGTGATCTTTTGTTTGTTTGGTTGGTTGACTGTTTTTTTCTGGTTTGTGGGTTAATGTGGGGGTTCAGAACTGTCCCTGTTTCTATATAAACCCAAGACTTTGGTGAATTTAATCTAATAAGGATATAAAATCATTTAAAGGTCAGTATTGTCATGGCATTTGTGCTATTTATGGTGTGTGTGTGTGTGTGTGTGTGTGTGTGTGAGAGAGAGAGAGAGAGAGAGAGAGAGAGAGAGAGAGAATTAATGTATACAATTCATGCATACTGACTGACCTGGAGTTTGTTTTGTTATCTTCTGTTAGACAGCAAGTAAATAGTGAGAGAGAAAACTGAGAGAGAGATTGAATATGATCGAGAGGGATATATAGGCCTGGGTCAGGAACCATCTGAAAATCTTATAATGAAATTGTCACATTCAATAAGACTGTATATCTTTGGGGTCCAGGGACTGACCCGGTGTACAGAGCAGCAGTATTGGAGTGAGCTGGGAGAGAATGAAGGCCAGAGATACACACCGACAGGTATTGTATGGTACAGCTGAATAAAACAGAGTATACATTTTCTCACTAATAGAAACATAAAACAAGCTTTTTTTGATGGAGTCTTAAGATTAACTTGATAGACACGCAGTAGAAGAATTTGCGAGGGAAGCAAGGATACAGAAAAAGAAAGGGACAGAAACAAAAAAAATCAGAGATGGATAAAAAGAGACTTCCATCTAACCTGTAGCGCTGACTTCGGGGATCTGAATGGCTTATAATGAGATTGTCATGTTCAGTAAATGTTTACCAGTCTGAGGACAAGTTCGAGTGGCATGATGGATGGCAAGATACACAATAGCATTATAGGAGAGAGCTGTGTCCAAATGGAGGGGGGTACGGTTTGCAGTGCACACGAGTACAGTCTCTCTCTTTCCTTTCGGCTTTTTCCCTTTTCTCGGGAGTCGCCACAGCGAATCATCTGATTCACACATTTTGATTTGGCATAGGTTTTTACATCGGATGCCCTTCCTGTCACAACCCTTTAGCAAGGGGCAGAAACACGCTGACAACTTTGCAGCTACTCTTTACGAAAGTCAGCAATGGTTCTTTTACATGCCTCACACCATAGACAGTGAGAGACATGGCCCACCTTTGATAACCCAGTTAGCTGCACAGGGGGAGTGCACACGAGTACAGTATGTGCGTATATAAATGTATAAGGATACTAAATACAAAAACAAACCCAAAAATGTATGCATTGAGAAAATTATAGTAAATGAGAACCTCAGTTAGTACCAGTGGATAAATCTCATCACTTGGAACTTGCACCAGTTTAGTAAAAGGGCTCGAGGGAAGACTCACAAGCCTTCAAAGACCATCAGAGATGTGATACGGGACTGAATGAATATATATATATATATATTGCCTTACTGTCCAAACTAGCGTACAAGTCATCATATGCCCTCTGTTTGGCCTTTGACACCACTACTTTCACCTTACACTGTGTCTCCGTGTACTCCTTTTTACTCTCTTCGGTCCTCTCAATGTCCCACTTCTTCTTAGCTTACCTCTTCCTTTGTACACACTCCTGCACTTCCTCATTCCACCACCAAGTCTCCTTATCTACTTTCCTTCCAGAGGACACACCAAGTAGTCTCCTACCTGTCTCCCTGATCACATTTGCTGTGGCTGTCCAGTCACCTGGAAGCACTTCCTGACCACCCAAAGCCTGTTTCAACTCCTCCTAGAAGACAACATGGACAACAGCTCTGCCTTTGCCTTCTTTGTGGCTACTGGTTTGTGCCCCCCCCCCCCCATGGCTGCATTACATGTACTGTATATATATATATATATATATATATATATATATATATATATATATATATATATATATATATTAAAGTCCAGCGTACATCAATCTTTCCCTGAAGCCCTCTTCCTGAGCTCTATACATTCTAAAAGATGAGGAACCCTCGCAGTTATCAAGACTGCCAGCAGGTGCTATATCAGGTCCGAGCTGGCAGTGTTGGTGTGTTATACCATTATGTTACATATTAATAATAATACCTTATGTATTAAGCAGCACTCATGTCATGAGTACCAGCTTTCGTCACAGGATTGCCTTTAATTCTCTTCTTTTCCTTTCAGCTGTTCCCATCAGGAGTCGCCACAGCGAATCATCTGCCTCCATCTCACCCTCTCCTTTGCATCTTCTTCTCTTTCAATGACCTTCATGTCCTCCTTCACCACATCCATGAATCAACTCTTTGGTCTTCCTCTAAGCCTTCTGCCTGGTAGTTCCAACCTCAGCATCCTAATACCAAGATATTCACTATTCCTCCTCTGTACATGTCCAAACCATCTCAATCTAACCTCTCTGACTTTGTCTTCAAAACGTCTTACATGTGCTGTCCCTCAGATGGTCTCATTCGTGATCCTATCCATCCTCGTTACTCCCAAAGAGAACCTCAACATTTTCATCTCTGCTACCTCCAGCTCTGCCTCCTGTCTTTTCCCCAGGGCCACTGTTTCTAAACCATACAACATCGCTGGCCTCGACACCATCTTGTACACTTTTCCTTTCATTCTTGCCGATACCCTCCTATCACACATCACACCGGACACTTTTCTCCAACCATTCCAACCTGCCTGCACACACTTCTTCACCTCTTTTCCACACTCTCCACTGCTCTGAATTGATGAGCCTAAGTACTTAAAATCCTCTACATTCATTATCTCTGCTCCCTGTAACCTCACCGTTCCTCTTGGGTCCCTTTCGTTCACACACATGTATTTTGTTTTATTGAGGCTAACCTTCATTCCCCTCCTTTCCAGGGCATACTTCCACCTCTCTAGATTTTCCTGCACTTGTTCTCTGCTCTCACTACAAATCACAATGTCATCTGCAAACATCATAGTCCATGGAGATTCTTGTCTAACCTTGTCTGTCAGCCTGTCCATCACCATAGCAAACAAGAAGGGGCTGAGAGCTGACCCTTGATGCAGTCCCACGTCCACCTTGAACTCTTCTGTCACACCGACAGCACACCTCACCACTGTCTTACATCTCTCATACATGTCCTTCACCACTCTAACATACTTCTAACTAACCTCTGTAGTTGCCACAACTCTGCACATCTCCCTTGTTCTTAGAACTGGGGACAAGCACACTTCTCCTCCATTCCTCCGGCATCCTCTCACTCTCTAAGACCTTGTTGAATGTTCTTGTCAGAAAATCTACTTCTACCTCTCCTAAACACTTCCACACACCCACCGGTATGTCATCAGGATCAACTGCCTTTCCACTCTTCATCCTCTTCAATGCCCTCCTCACTTCTCCCTTGCTAATTTTTGCTATTTCCTGGTCCTCCCTGTATCAGCTGCAATGATTTTTGTTGGAGCAAAAGCCTTCGGCGAGAGAGATCTTCAGGAACAGGGTTGAGCACCACTGGTGCAGTGTGTGGTTTGGTGTACCAAAAAACCTCAGACTGAAAAATAAAAAAGCATTTGAAAAGTTACAAATGAATAAAAGAATAGGCTGTGTGCCAGTCTTTGGGTCTTCAGTACCTTAAACTTCAGAACTATTTCCTCTAGGTAGGGGAGTTGGTGTGAATGGTTGTATATTTGTTGCCCTGCAATGATATGCAAGCTATTCAGGGTGTACCATGTCTTTGCCCAGAGTCGGCTGAGATGAGCTCCAGCCTTCCTGTGATTCTTGGTGCATTAAGCATTTTAGCAAATATATGGAGATGAATGGATTTTGGCAATTGGATTTAGGATTATTATTATTATTATTATTATTATTATTATTATTATTATTATTATTATTATTATTATTCATTGACATTGTGAGATATAACAGAAGGAGGGGTTGTTTTGCTTTTTTCCCAGCTTGGCTGAGGTTTGCACACCCTGGGTGTTTGTTGTTTTTATTATAATCCAAGCCATATCATTACTGTCCTTGCTGTGGTTAAGAGAAAGCAAAAGCTATTAGAGAAGAATGTTGTGATTTGGACTCCATCTTTATTTGGTGCCAGAAATTGTATTGTATTTTTGGTTAAGTTAGTCTGGTGCAGTCATCCAATTGATTTTGCCCTGAGAACACGATTATTTCATGCAATGACAATGTTACAGAGGTTTATTATTGCCCATATTTTTTTGCCCATAGTAGAAAGCTTCACGAAAGCATAATGTGTCTTTTCACCGCGGGGTGAGGGGGAATTACGGATGCAATGGATGAGAGGTTCCTGTAATTGATTAGAAGGATGTGAACTGCACACTGTGCCCTGCACTTTATCGACTGGGCATATTTTATACATCAACTTTAAACTGGCAAGGTCATTAGTGGTTCATTTACCTTTTCTCTCTCTCTCTCTCTCTCTCTCTCTCTCTCTCTCTCTCTCTCACACACACACACACACACACCCCGGGGTTTTATCTGTGTATTTTAAGAGGGTTTTTTATTCATTACAGAGGCATCCAGAAACAAGGAGAGGTAATGAAAATGGTAATGAGACAGGTGAGGGGGATGAGGTGAGGCACTGAGACAGATAGAGAGAGACACGGAAAAACAGAGCAACATTTATACGCTCTCAGTGGAGTGAATAATCATTCTGGGTCTGACAAATATGCAAGAACGGTTCCTGCATGGTTAATGGTTCTCAAATTCTAAAGTAGGCTGCATCTCCACAAAGTGACAAACTGGAAACTTTTAGCCACCCTCAGGAAACCCTTTATGGGTCTAGTGGTGGGAATGTAATACGGGGCATTGCATCCACTCAATTTCCTCCGGTATGAATAAAGTATTCTGATGATCATGGGGTACACTGGTGCTGGTATTCCATTTATGGATTCAAGGGGCATAAGGGAGGTCTCTAAAGATGTGGAGAGGAATGTTTTAAATTCTGCCGCCGTGCTTCCTCTGTGTCTCCTAAGTTCGTGCACCAGGCTAGCACCCATGTTTAGCCTTTACTGAAACAAGGTGTTAAATTTGTGATGTCATAACATCCTAAACTTACATTCAGATGTATTAACCGGCTTTGAACAAAGACTGAATGCGTAATGTTTTTTATTTTTATTTTACTATACTGTATTAAACAAGTAAGGGAAATTATTTCCTCTGCAGTTAACCATCCAACGTGAGCACTAGCACACACACACACACACACACACACACGCACGCACGCACACACGCACGCACGCACACAAACACACACACACACACACACACACACACACACACACACACACACACACACACACACACACACACTGTGACGCCCGGAGAGTGGTTGGGGGTTGGTGCCTTGCTCAAGGGAACTTCAGCGATATATGCGACCTTTCGGTTTCCTCTCTGTCTCACTGTGTGATGCTCATGACAAGATTCTGTGCCACAAATCACCAAACAGACATTGTGGAAAATAATAATACCTGGCAGCATGGTGGCATAGTCTTTAGCTCTTTAGCACCACCTCAGTGGCAAGAAGGTCCTGGGTTTCTGTGTAGATTTGGACACATGTTTCAGGTCATTATCTTGACGACCCGTCTTCAACTTTCGGGCAGAGGCCCCAGATTTGATTTAAAATGTCCTGGTGTTTCAAAGCGTTCATGATGCCATGCACCTTAACAAGATTCCCAGGGCCTCTAGAGGTGAAACAGACTCACAGCATCACCGATCCTCCCCAGACTTCACAGTGGGCATAAGGGACTTTTCTGCATTTTCATCTACTGTGTTCCGCCAGACCCACTTAGAGTGTTTGTTGCCAAAAACCTCTATCTTGCTCTCATCTTAATGAAGCACATAGTTCCAAGTTGAAAGTCCAGTACTGCTTACCGTACTCCAGATGTTTGCATTTATGATTGTGAGCAAGAAAAGGTTTTTTCGTTGCATGCCTCCCAAACACCTTGTTGGTATGTAAATGGCCCCTGGTGGTTGTTTTGGAGACTTTGTGACCACAAGACTCTCTCATTTGTTGAGATTCTCTGACCATCCTCCGCACTGTGCATAGTGGTAAAATTGTTCTGCAATGTTCAGTGTGAGAGTAGCTTCTGCAATAAAATGTAATTTGTTTGAAAGCGTCTTAACGGGGAGTGCCAATAATTATGGAGGGAAGTGTGTGTGTGTGTGTGTGTGTGTGTGTGTGTGTATGTGTATGTATATATATATATATATATATATATATATATATATATATATATATATATATATATATATATATATATATATATATATACAGTACATGTAATGCAGCCATGGGGGGGGCACAAACCAGTGGCCACAAAGAAGGCAAAGGCAGAGCTGTTGTCCATGTTGTCTTCAAGGAGGAGTTGAAACAGGCTTTGGGTGGTCAGGAAGTGCTTCCAGGTGACTGGACAGCCACAGCAAATGTGATCAGGGAGACAGATAGGAGACTACTTGGTGTGTCCTCTGGAAGGAAAGTAGATAAGGAGACTTGGTGGTGGAATGAGGAAGTGCAGGAGTGTGTACAAAGGAAGAGGTAAGCTAAGAAGAAGTGGGACATTGAGAGGACCGAAGAGAGTAAAAAAGGAGTACACGGAGACACAGTGTAAGGTGAAAGTAGCGGTGTCAAAGGCCAAACAAAGGGCATATGATGACTTGTACGCTAGTTTGGACAGTAAGGAGGGAGAAAATGATTTATACAGGTTGGCACAGCAGAGAGATAGAGATGACAAGAATGTGCAGCAAGTTAAAGTGACAAAGGACAGAGAGGGAAATGTACTGACTGATGATAGAAGTGTTCTGGGAAGATGGAAAGAGTACTTTGACGAGCTGATGATTGAGGAAAATGAGAGAGAAAAAAGAGTAGAAGAGGTGGCCGTGGAGGAGCAGGAAGTAGCAAAGATTAGTAAGGGTGAAGTGAGGAGGGCATTGAAGAGGATAAAGAGTGGAAAAGCAGTTGGTCCTCATGATATACCTGTGGGGGTATGGAAGTGTTTAGGAAAGGTAGCAGTAGATTTTCTGCAAGAACATTCAACAAGGTCTTAGAGAGTGAGCAGATGCTGGAGGAATGGAGAAGTGTGTTGGTGGCCATCTTTAAGAACAAGGGAGACATGCAGAGTTGTGGCAACTACAGAAGGATAAAGTTGATGAGCCATACGATGAAGCTATGGGAAAGAATAGTGGAAGCTAGACTAAGGGCAGAGGTCAGCATTTGTGAACAACAGTTTGGTTTCATGCCAAGAAAGAGCACCACAGATGCAGTGTTTGCTTTGAGGATGTTAATAGAAAAGTACAGAGAAGGTCAGCGGGAGCTGCATTGTGCCTTTGTGGATCTGGAGAAAGCATATGACAGGGTGTCAAGAGAAGAGCTGTGGTATTGCAGAGTAATATGTTAGAGTGGTGCCGGATATGTACGAGAGATGTAAGACACTAGTGAGATGTGCTGTCGGCATGACCGAAGAATTCAAGGTGGCGGTGGGACTGCATCAAGAATCAGCTCTGAGCCCCTTCTTGTTTGCGATGGTGATGGACAGGCTGACAGACGAGGTTAGACAAGAATCTCCATGGACTATGATGTTTGCAGAGGACATTGTGATCTATAGTGAGAGCAGAGAAAAAGCGCAGGAAATTCTAGAGAGGTGGAGGTATGCCCTGGAAATGAGAGAAATTAAGGTTAGCCTCAGTAAGTCAGAATACGTGTGTGAATGAGAAGGACCCAAGAGGAACGGTGGGGTTACAATGAGCAGAGATAAGGAAGGTGGAGGATTTGAAGTACTTAGGCTCAACAATCCAGAGCAATGGAGAGTGTGGGAAAAGAGGTGAAGAAGCGTGTGCAGGCAGGTTGGAATGGTTGGAGAAAAGTGTCCGGTGTGATGTGTGATCGGAGAGTATCAGCAGGAATGAAAGGAAAAGTGTACAAGATGGCGATGAGGCCAGCGATGTTGTATGGTTTAGAAACAGTGGCGCTGAGGAAAAGACAGGAGGCAGAGCTGGAGGTAGCAGAGATGAAAATGTTGAGGTTCTCTCTTGGAGTAATGAGGATGGATAGGATCAGAAATGAGTACATCAGAGGGACAGCACATGTTAGATGTTTTGGAGACAAAGTCAGAGAGGCTAGATTGAGATGGTTTGGACATGTACAGAGGAGGGATAGTGAGTATATTGGTAGTAGGATGCTGAGGTTGAAACTATCAGGCCTAGAGGAAAGCCAAAGAGGAGATTTATGGATGTGGTGAAGGAAGACATGAAGGTCGTTGGAGTAATAGAAGAAGATGCAGAGGATAGGGTGAGATGGAGTCAGATGATTTGCTGTGGCGACCCCTGAAGGGAAAAGCCGAAAGGAAAAGAAGAAGAGATATACAGAACTAGTATATGTATATATATATTTTTTTTTTAACTTTAGCGGTCAGACCCACACTGTCTTAAAGAACATTTAAAGGACTTTTGCATGAGCCCAGCATCAAATCTCTTAAGCATTTTTGGTAATACTCTATTTAAAAAAAAGAATGTTCCCCAAACAATCTTGACAGCTAAGCCATTCTGCCTAAAAGTCTGTTTGAAATCCTTTCATATGAACCAAACCTTGAATATCTACAGTTCTAGAGATATTAAAAAGAGAAAGTGTCTATAGCAATCATGGTTACCATAGAAACTAAATCCACTTTTTCTGAAAGCCTGACCGAAGACCTTTCAGATAAAAATAGTTTAAGGTTTTTAACACATCTTAACCAGGGGTGCCAATAGTTATAGAGGGCAGGGTATACATCAGCCTTGCAGTAATCTATTGCTGTATTTTTTTTTTTTTTTTTTTTACTTTTTCTTAAATAACTAGTTCAGCTTGGATTTCCCACATAATCTCTCCTCAGGTATAAAACGGGATTCTCCTTATCAGTGCAACTCAGAACGCTGCTCTAGTCTGTTATGCGAATCCAAAATAAATAATAAATCCCCAGGTTTAATTAGTAAAAACCTCTAACAGGTAATTATGCTCCGATCTGACAGGGAATGAACGAATCACGGAGGAGGGTGTAGCTTTTTCACACACACACACACACACACACACACACACACCTATAGTAGTTTAGGACATGTAGAAATACTAGTAGTGACTCTCCAAAGCCAAAACTGAGCAGCTTATATTGAAATATATAACTAACTGAACAGGATCCACCAGACTCGAGATAATCGTGTGTGTGTGTGTGTGTGTGTGTGTGTGTGTGTGTGTGTGTGTGTGTGTGTGTTGGTCCTGTAATGGTGAGGCAAGCTCTTTAGGGTGTATCCCATCTCCAACTCGGGTTGGCTGAGATAGGATCCAGCACCCCCAACCCTGACAGAATTAAGTGTTTTGAACGAATGGATGGATTTCTATTCTGAAATATTTGTTGGGTGGATAAATCTGTTGTTTTATTACAGGTGGAGTGAAAGTCATTTTATTGTAAATTTTACTTTGTTGTTTTAATTTTAGTTTAAGTTTTAATTTATTGCACACCGCTGACGTCTGCACTCTGGTCTGGTGCATTTATTCGACATGCTCTCTCGACAGACAGATAGCATGATATGTGTGTGTGCGCAGGTGCTGGCAAATTATTCAGCCAGTGTGTGGAGTTGAGTCCAAGGCAGGGCCGATTCCCACCTACACTTATCCATAAAACTGGCAGTAGAAGAGTGGTATCACTGTTTGGAGGATGCAACACACCTCTTTATTATGTGCATACAGTAGCTCACAAAAAATAAGTTTTATATCTACAAACAGAAAAAAGGCTACAACCCAGATAAGCCTCCAGAGTCGTATTATTTTCCAGATTTCAGCTCAAGTTTCCATGTCATTCTGGTTCATCGAAGCTGTTTCCAGATTATTCTGTATATGTGTGAGCTTTCATTTGTTCTGTATCCTGGGACCAAGAGATAACCAGAGTGAATTCATATTAAGCAGAACTATGCCAATGCACCATGACAGGTGATATGTTCTGCCTCATCTAGAAGAGAAATTAATCACCTGGGTTCATTCATTTCTAATGCAGCAGTGGGGGGGGGGGGTCACAAGCCAGTGTTCATGCTCATGCTGGTCCCAAGCCCGACTAAATGCAGAGGGTTGTGTCAGGAAGGGCATTCGACATAAAACATTTTGATATGACAATTTGATATGCGTTCATCAATAAGAATGTCATATCTGATCAGTCAAGGCTCGGGTTAACAGCGACCACCATCAGTGCTGTTAACCAACAGGGTGCTGGTGGAAACTGGACTACTGTTCGTCAAAGAAGGCGAGGCAAGAGGCGTGTCCGTAGGCAGAGAAGAGGAGATGAGTCTAGGACTGAGAGTAGGGACTTTGAATGTTGGAACTATGACTGGGAAAACTAGAGAGCTGGCTGACATGATGCAGAGGAGGAAGGTGGACATACTGTGTGTCCAGGAGACCAGGTGGAAAGGTAGCAAGGCTAGAACCTTAAGGGCAGGGTTTAAGCTATTTTATCATGGTGTGGATCGGAAGAGAAATGGAGTAGGAGTCATCTTGAAGGAGGGGTCTGTCAGGAATGTGCTAGAAGTGAAAAGAGTGTCAGACAGAGTGATGAGTCTCAAGTTAGAAATTGAAGGCGTGATGTTCACTTTTGTTAGTGCTTATGCCTCACAGGCAGGATGTGAGCGACAAGAGGAGAGATTCTGGAGTGAGTTAGATGAAGTGATGCAGAGTACCCTGAGAGGTGAAAGACTGGTCATTGGTGCAGACTTCAATGGACATGTTGGTGCAGGCAACAGAGGGGACGAGGAAGTGATGGGCAGGTTTGGTATCCAGAACAGGAACACATAAGGACAGATGTTGATAGATTCTGCAAAAAGGATGGAAATGGCTGTGGTGAATACCTTCTTCCAGAATAGACAGGAGCATAGGTTGACTTATAAAAGCGGAGGTAGGAGCACACAGGTGGATTACATCTTGTGTAGATGATGTACTTTGAAGGAAGTCAGTGATTGCAAAGTATTAGTGGGTGAGAGTGTTGCCAAACAGCATAGGATGGTGGTGTCCAGGATAAAGCTGATGGTGTGGAAGATGAAAAAGGCAAAGGCAGAGCAGAAGACAAAGTGGTGAAAACTGAATAAGGAAGAGTGTAGTGTTGTCTTCAAGGAGGAGTTGAAACAGGCTTTGGGTGGTCAGGAAGTGCTTCCAAATGACTGGACCACTACAGCTAATGTGATCAGGGAGACAGGTAGGAGACTACTTGGTGTGTCCACTGGAAGGAAAGTAGATAAGGAGACTTGGTGGTTGAATGAAGAAGTGCAGGAGTGTGTACAGAGGAAGAGGTTAGCTAAGAAGAAGTGGGACATTAAGAAGACTGACAAGAGTAAACAGGAGTACATGGAGACACTGCATAAGGTGAAGGTAGCAGTGTCAAAGGCCAAACAGAGGACGTATGATGACTTGTATGCTCGATTGGACAGTAAGGAGGGAGAAAATGATTTAAACAGGTTGGCACAGCAGAGAGATTGATATGGAAGGACGTGCAACAAGTTAGAGTGATTAAGGACAGAGAGAGAAATGTATTGATGTCAGAGGTGTGCTGGACAGATGGAAATAGTACTCTGAAGATCTGATGAATGAGGAAAATGAGAGAGAAAAAAGAGTAGAAGAGGTGACCATTGAGGACCAGGAAGTAGCAAAGATTAGTAAGAGTGAAGTGAGGAGGGCATTGAAGAGGATGAAGAGTGGAAAGTCGTTAGTCCTGATGACATACCTGTGGAGGCTTGGAAGTGTCTAGGACAGGTCACAGTAGATTTTATGACAAGAACATTCAACAAGGTCTTAGAGAGTGAGAGGATGCCGGAGGAATGGAGGAGAAGTGTGCTGGTGCCCATTTTAAAGAACAAGGGAGAAGGCAGAGTGTGGCAACTACAGAGGGATAAAGTTGATGAGCCATACAAAGAAGTTATGGGAAAGAATCATCTCGTGGATCAGTTAGTACAGCTGTTCAGGTGATGGCAATTATCTCTGCAGGTTTGCTATATTTAGGTTCACCCAATTGTCCAGATCGGTTAAATATTTTTACTAGGACTCTATACCCCTGTTCATAGCTATGTGTAGGTGTGCTAGGGAGAGGAATGGTGGATGCATTAGCTCTGGACCATAATTCATGCAATTTGGCAACGAATGCTGCGGAGTATTTGTCCATGTGAACCCAAAGATCTGATATACCGCCAAGGGAGTGGGAAAGTTGCCCAAATATGATCTCATGTGGTGACAGGTGCACATCTTTTCTAGGCATAATTCTCATTTCAACCAACACCGCATGGAAGAGGTCAACCCAGTTTTTACAGCTAGTGCTTTGCATAGCCTTGTGTGAGTTAGCTCTTTACAGTACAATTGGTACGTTCAACAATCCCAGAAGATTGTGGATGGTATGGAATGTGAAATCGCCAATTAAGGGGTAAATACTTATAAAGTTGTTGTGTGATCCTTAAATCCTTAAATATTGTGGCATTTAGATTTGCGATGCAAAAAAGTTTGTTTGTGTCCTCTTTTACCCCTCTTTGAGCACGATGTGTAACAACGTGAAACTCACACACGAAGAAAGGCACACAGTAAGAGGGAAAACAAAGTTGCCCAGATGGGGTGTACCATAAACTGTCAGAAGCCACATATGCGTCGCGTGTTTGCGAGAAAGAAGTATCAGATGGTGTAGTGAACGCTTGAATGGAGTGTAGGTCTAGATCAGAAATAAGAACACTAAACATGAGGAAGTCTAGAGTGACCGAGAAGTATGTTAGAGTGGTGCAGGACATGTATGAGAGATGTAAGACAGTGGTGAGGTGTGCTGTCGGTGTGACAGAAGAGTTCAAGGTGGAGGTGGGACTGCATCAAGGTTCAGCTCTGATCCCCTTCTTGTTTGCTATGGTGATGGACAGGCTGACAGATGAGGTTAGACAAGAATCTTCATGGACTATGATGTTTGCAGATGAATTGTGATCTGTAGAGAACAAGTGCAGGAAAATCTAGAAAGGTGGAGGTATGCCCTGGAAAGGAGAGGAATGAAGGTTAGCCTCAGTAAGACAGAATACATGTGTGTGAATGAGAAGGACCCAAGAGGAACAGTGGGGTTACAAGAAGCAGAGATAAAAGAAGGTGGATGATTTTAAGTACTTAGGCTCAACGATCCAGAGCAATGGAGAGTGTGGAAAAGAGGTGAAAAAGCGTGTGCAGGCAGGTTGGAATGGTTGGAGAAAAGCGTCCGGTGTGATGTGTGATAGGAGGGTATCGGCAAGAATGAAAGGAAAAGTGTACAAGACGGTGTTGAGGCCAGCGATGTTGTATGGTTTAGAAACAGTGGCCCTGGGGAAAAGACAGGAGGCTGAGCTGGGGGTAGCAGAGATGAAAATGTTGAGGTTCTCTTTGGGAGTAACGAGGATGGATAGGATCAGGAATGACTACATCAGAGGGACAGTACATGTTAATGGTTTTGGAGATGAACTCAGAGAGGCTAGATTAAGATGGTTTGGACATGTGCAGTGGAGGGATAGTGAGTATTTTGGTAGTAGGATGCTGAGGTTGGAACTATGAGGCAGAAGGTCTAGAGGAAGACCAAAGAGAAGATTTATGGATGTGGTGAAGGAGGACATGAAGGTAGTTGGAGTATGAGTCGAAGATACAGAGGATCGGGTGAGATGGAGGCGGATGGTTTGCTGTGGTGACCCCTGAAGGGAAAAGCCGAAAGGAAAAGAAGAAGAAGACATGCAAAAAGGTGCGCAAAGTTCAAAAGTAGAGTTAAACAGAAAAGGGGGAAGAATGCATTTCGAGGCAGCCTGTTTGGCGATTCAGTCGTCCAAAGAGTTACCCCGAGACTCGTAATCGTCCCCCAAGGAATGTGCTTTGGTCTTAACTATAGTGAGAGTCCGAGGAAAATGGAAGAGCATGTAACTCAACAATGGTGTTTGGTAAAGAGCACACCCAGTAGCCACAGAGGAACACACTGTCCTGAAGTTTAGAGCACGAGCCGTCAACAAACAGCTCATCACCAAATCCCAGGGGGCTTGCGACGAGATCAGGTCGGATACTAGTTGAGTGAATGATTTCTGATAAACAATCGTGTGTGTGTCATCATAAATAGTGTCGTCCAGAGAACTAATGAGATGCGCTAGAGCATGACCAAGAGTATCAAAAGAGGAAATAGAACAAATAGAGAGATTTTCTGAGGTTAGGAGAATGTTCTCATAACCAGAACGACGCTATGTAGTCATATGTTGTGTTGTGTTCATAAACTTTGCAGGACCTGTGTTACCTGATGTGAAGAATGTAAGATGATAGGATAGGAAAGGACAAGTTTTTTCAGCATCTTGAACCATCACAGCACAGGCAGCAACTGCACGTAGACAAGCAGACAAACCCTGAGCGACAGAATCTAAAGTTTTGGAAAGGAAAGCGCAGGGCTGCATACTTCCCAATGCTCCTGAGCCAGGACAGCGTTAGCCACAACGTTGTGTTCACAGGTGTAAAGGTAGAAGGTTTTCGTGTAGTCAGGAAGACCCATGACTGGCGCAGAACACAGTGTGCGGTGCAGGGCATGATAAGCGGTCAGCATGTCAAGAGTCCATGTTAGCGGTTGCTGTGGAGGGTCTGTCTGTGAGAAAGCAGACCTGAGACATTTATCATCAAAAGAGCAGTTCAGGAATCCATTGGTGGTAGTAGTTAATGAGTCCCAGAAACGCCATCAATGCGTGCTTTATGGCAGGATGCTTTTGTGTCCAGTATAATCTGGATTCTGTCCTTGGGGAGAGTCTTATTGCCCAGCGAGAGTTCAAAGCCCAAGTATCTCACTTTGTCCTTTCAAAACTGTAACTTTGTCTTTGATACCTTGAAGCCGTGTTCAGGCAGGCGCTTGAAGAGGACCAGGGAGGCATTTGAGCATGTCTCCTGGCTTTCAGCAGATACCAGAAGATATTCTGCGTACTGGAGAAACCAGGACCCTGGGGGAAGCACAAGGTCGTAGAGCACATCCCTAACATCAGCTGCAAAGACAACAGGTGAATCAATGAAGCCTTACGGCAATCTAGTCACGTGTATTGTTTACCCCTGTGCGTGAAAGCGAAGAGTGGCTGTGTCTGCTCCTCAACAGGAACACTGAAGAAGGCAGAACAGAGATCAATCACAGAAAAATAAGAATGATTACATTGTATTGACGCCATAATAGAAGGAACATCAGGTACTACAGGTGCCACGTTAATTTGACGCAAATCTTGTGTAAAACGCCAGGTACCGTTCAGGCTTCGGTACAGAATTAGCTGGGGTGTTGTAAAAACTAGAACATGGTATGACCACTCCCTGTCAAAGGAAAGCCTCGAGCAATGAATAAATTGACACAGACATATCTTTTGAGGCCTCATAAGGGACACAGTGAACCAATCCGACCTCATCCTTATGTCTAGCCCAGAGGTGTGAATCGAAGGCATCCAAGACAGAGGACAACATGAAATTTCTAGGGCCAGGTACAAAGAATTATTCATGGGTTCAGGCGCAGATTTGGTACAACAGGAATCTTAAATTAAGGTTCAGGCTTAGTATTAGGTTTTGGTTTGTGGACCATCCTTTGCATAAATCGAGTTTCTTTCACATTTTGGTATTTATCCCAAACGGGTTTCATTTCAATCCACTCCGAATAGGACTCAGACATATAATCATTCCAATTAGGGTCTCCATTACCTTCATAAATTAGTCTGTATGCAGACGCAAGTTATTCAGGTTTAAAAGTTCCTCCGCGTGGGTATGACAGAAATTGTGGTTGAGATTCAGTCCAACTCGCCAAATTATCGAACCAAGGTGTTGTGAAAACATCAGATTATAGCAATTCATCCAATCCCTTGGGGTTTCCTCTGGATCAGGTTTGGGTAGTTTTGGTGACCCACAAATATTTCACATGGCGCAGATTAACTATCTCAAGGAATACACAAATTATTTATAAAGCGCATGCTCTTCCTGTGGAAACACACACGAGGGTAACAGGTTAATTTCTTCCCGTGGATACACACATGAGGATAACACTAAATTTCTTCCGGTGACAACCTTCATGAGGATACAAGATTTCTTCTCGTGACAACCTTCACAAGGATAATACTAGATTTCTTCTCGTGACAACCTTCACGAGAATAATACTAGATGTCTTCCCGTGCCAACTTTCACGGGGATAATACTACATTTAACGGGTTTGTTGATACTGCCAACCAGGAAGGAAAGAATAAAAATAATTCCTTACCTGATCAGGAGTATCCCGGACGACCCCCCAAAACTGTTGGGATTTCTTTTCGTTGTCTAGGTCTTTCTCTCACAGATTCTGAGTGAGTTCTAATCATCTCGTGGATCAGTTAGTGTGTGTCAACCAGAGCTCTGGGGTGGCTTGCAATAAAGGGTCACATTCTTCATTCACAAGCTCACCAAAGCTTACGGAGGTGAACAGAGTATTTATACCATGGACTGCAGTCTAGGTTGGTGACGGTATTCATGGGTGGGAGTCATAAAACAAGAGAACTATTATCCTGCCCTAGGTGTGAGCCCAAGGTGTGAGACCAGTCCTGCCCAAGGTGTGAGCCATGAGCTCTAAGGACAAAAGAACAGTTGGCTAGACAGGACACAAGGTAGATGCCAGGAGCTGATTACAAGAACAAATGGTTATAAAGGGTCAGAGGTCAGCATTTGTGAACAACAGTTTGGTTTCAGTCAAGAAAGAGCACCACAGATGCAATGTTTGCTTTGAGGATGTAAATAGAGAAGTACAGAGAAGGTCAGAGGGAGCTGCATTGTGTCTTTGTGGATCTGGAAAACGCATATGATAGGGTGCCGAGAAAGGAACTGTGGTATTGCATGAACAAGTCTGGAGTGGCAGAGAAGTATGTGAGAGTGGTGCAGAACATGTATGAGAGATGTAAGACAGTGGTGAGGTGTGCTGTCGGCGTGACAGAAGAGTTCAAGGTGGAGGTGGGATTGCATCAAGGGTCAGATCTGAGCCCATTCTTGTTTGCTATGGTGATGGACAGACTGACAGATGATGTAACTCACATGAATGCAATCTTGTCTTTTCATGGATCATTATTAGTATATTAGTAGAATTATGCTGCCCCTTGTGGCATGTTATGCAGTTATTTTTTAAACTGTGTACTTTTTTTCCTCCCGGCACATTCTGGGTGATTTCTGCCTTTGTGCTCTATTGTGCAATGTTAAAAACACTGTAATGGATCCAGATCCAGATAACACCCAGAATTTAATCAGTTTCTTGTTGGCCAAGACCCATGTTTGGGTAAAATATCATGGAAGTATGCCTATCAGTATTCGAATTATCATGATCATACACATAGACACAGACACATAGCAATCTCGGAACCTTTCCCTTGGTGGATGAAATAACTTTGAGAATAAACTAAATGGGAATGGTGATATAACTGATTCAATATTTCAGGATGTTGCGATTTATCTTGCCTTTAGTCTTTGCCCCAGGCTCTGAATAATCCTCTTGACATTCTAATTGAAAACAATGTATATATAAAAATTATATATATATATATATATATATATATATATATATATATATATATATATATATATATATATATATATATATATATATGTGTGTGTGTGTATGTCTGTCTTCCTTTTGGCTTTTTCCCTTTTACTCAGGAGTCGCCACAGCAAATCATCTGATTCGCACGTTTGATTTGGCAGAGGTTTTTACGTCGGATGCCCTTCCTGTCACAACCCTTTCTAGCAAGGGACAGAAACATGCTGACGACTTTGCAGCCTACTCTTTACGAAAGTCAGCAATGGTTCTTTTACATGCCTCTCACCATAGACAGTGAGAGACATGGCCTGCCTTTGATAACCCAGTTAGCTGCACTGGGGGATATATATATATATATATATATATATATATATATATATATATATATATATATATATATATATATATATATATATATATATCTCACCCTGTCCTTTGCATCTTATACTCTTAGTCCAACTACCTTCATGTCCGTCTTCACCACATCAATAAATCTTCTCTTTGGTCTTCCTCTGGGCCTTCTGCCTGGTAATTCCAACCTCAGCATCCTTCTACTAATATACTCACTATCCCTCCTCTGTACATGTCCAAACCATCTCAATCTAGTCTCTCTGACTTTGTCTCCAAAACATCTAACATGTGCTGTCCTTCTGATGTACTCATTCCTGATCCTGTCCATCCTTGTTACTCCCAAAGAGAACCTCAACATTTTCATCTCTGCTACCTCCAGCTCTGCGTCCTGTCTCTTCTCCAGGGCCACTGTCTCGAAACCATACAACATTGCTGGCCTCATCACCGTGTTGTACACTTTTCCCTTTATTCTTACCGATACTCTCCTATCACACATCACACCGGACATTTTTCTTCATCCATTCCAACCTGCCTGCACACACTTTTTCACCTCTTTTCCACACTCTCCATTGCTCTGGATTGTTGAGCCGAAGTACTTAAAATCTTCCACCTTCTTTATCTCTGCCCTCTGTAACCTCACCGTTCCTCTTGGGTCCTTGTCGTTCACACACAAGTATTCTGTCTGACTGAGACTAACCTTCATTCCCCTCCTTTCCAGGGCATACCTCCACCTCTCTAGATTTTCCTGCACTTGTTCTCTGCTCTCACTACAGATCACGATGTCATCTGCAAACATCATAGTCCATGGAGATTCTTGTCTCACCTCGTCTGTCAGCCTGTTCATCACCATAGCAAACAAGAAGGGGCTCAGAGCTGACCCTTGATGCAGTCCCACCTCCACCTTGAACTCTTCTGTCACAGTGACAGCACACCTCACCACTGTCTTACATCTCTCATACATGTCCTGCACCACTCTAACATACTTCTCTGCCACACCAGACTTCTTCATAAAATACCACAGTTCTTCTCTCAGCACCCTGTCATATGCTTTCTCCAGATCCACAAAGGAACAATGCAGCTCCTTCTGACCTTCTGTGTACTTCTCTATTAACATCCTCAAAGCAATCACTGCATCTGTGGTGCTCTTTCTTGGCATGAAACCAAACTGTTGTTCACAAATGCTGACATCTACCCTTAGTCTAGCTTCCACTATTCTTTCCCATAAGTTCATTGTATGGCTCCTCAACAGTCACCCCATCTACTCTTTTTTCTCTCTCATTTTCCTCATTCATCAGCTCTTCAAAGTACTCTTTCCATCTTCCCAGCACACTTCTGTCATCAGTCAATACATTTCCCTCTCTGTCCTTTATCACTCTAACTTGCTGCACGTCTTTCCCATCTCTATTTCTCTGCTGTGCTAACCTGTATAAATCATTTTCTCCCTCCTTACTGTCCAACCTATCATACAAGTCATCACACGCCCTCTGTTTAGCCTTTGACACCGCTACCTTCGCCTTACGCTGTGTCTCCCTGTACTCCTGTTTACTCTCTTCGGTCCTCTCTGTGTCCCACTTCTTCTTAGCTAACCTCTTCCTTTGTACACACTCCTGCACTTCCTGCATTCCACCACCAAGTCTCCTTATCTACTTTCCTTCCAGAGGACACACCAAGTACTCTCCTACCGGTCTCCCTGATCACATTTGCTGTGGTTGTCCAGTCATCTGGAAGCACTTCCTGACTACCAAAAGCCTGTTTCAACTCCTCCTGGAAGACAACATGACACTCTTCCTTTTTCAGCTTCCACCACTTTGTCTTCTGCTCTGCCTTTGCCTTTTTCACCTTCCTCACCATCAGCGTCATCCTGCACACCACCATCCTATGCTGTTTGGCAACACTCTCACCCATTACTTCTTTGCAGTCACTGACTTCCTTCAAATGACATCGCCAACACAAGATGTAGTCTACCTGTGGGGGGACAGTTGTTGCCTGCACCAACATGTCCATGGAAGTCTGCCCCAATGACCACTCTTTCACCTCTGGGGGTACTCTGCATCACTTCGTCTAACTCATTCCAGAATCTCTCCTTCTCTTCTAGCTCACATTCTGCCTGTGGGGCATAAGCACTAACAACATTGACCATCACACCTTCAATTTCTAACGTGAGACTCATCACTCTGTCTGACACTCTTTTCACTTCTAGAACATTCCTGACAAACCCTTCCTCCATGATGACCCCTATTCCATTTCTCTTCCCATCCACACCATGATAAAACAGCTTAAACCCTGCTCCTAAGCCTCTAGCCTTTCTAACTGGTCTCCTGAACACACAGTATGTCTACCTTCTTCCTCTGCATCATGTCAGCCAGCTGTCTAGCTTTATCGTTCATCGTTCCAACATTCAAAGTCCCTACTCTCAGTCCTAGACTCATGCTTTTCCTCTTCTCTTTCCAACTGTGGACACGCCTCTCCTTCTTTGACGTCTTCGACCAACAGTAGTCCAATTTCCACCAACACCTTGTTGGTTAACAGCACTGATGGTGGTCATTGTTAACCCGGGCCTCGACCGATCCGGTATGAATTTTGTTTTGATCATTTGCATGAGAAATGTGGCAGAAGTTTTACGCCGGATGCCCTTCCTGTCGCAACCCTCTGCATTTATCCGGGCTTGGGACCCGCATAAGGGGGAGAGACACTATATATATATATATATATATATATATATATATATATATATATATATATATATATATATATATATATATATATCTTTTTCTTCTTCTTCTTCTTTTACTTTCGGCTGCTCCCTTCAGGGGTCGCCACAGCAAATCATCCGCCTCCCCCTCACCCTGTCCTCCGCATCTTCTTTTCTGACTCCAACGACCTTCATGTCTTCCTTCACCACATCCATAAATCTCTTCTTCGGTCTTCCTCGAGGCCTTCTGCCTGGTAGTTCCAACCTCAGCATCCTACTGCCAATATACTCACTATCCCTCCTCTGTACATGTCCAAACCATCTCAATCTAGCCTCTCTGACTTTGTCTCCAAAACATCTTACGTGGGCTGTCCCTCTGATATACTAATTTCTGATCCTATCCATCCTCGTTACTCCCAGGGAGAACCTCAACATTTTCATCTCCGCTACCTCCAGCTCTGCCGCCTGCCTTTTCCTCAGTGCCACTGTTTCTAAGCCATACAACATCGCTGGCCTCACCACCATCTTGTACACTTTTTCCTTCATTCTTGCTGACACTCTCCTATCGCACATCACACCGGATACTTTTCTCCAACCATTCCAGCCTGCCTGCACACGCTTCTTCACCTCTTTTCCACACTCTCCATTGCTCTGGATTGTTGAGCCTAAGTACTTAAAATCTTCCACCTTCGTTATCTCTGCTCCCTGTAACATCACCGTTCCTCCTGGGTCCTTCTCATTCACACACATGTATTCTGATTTTCTGAGGCTAACCTTCATTCCTCTCCTTTCCAGGGCATACCTCCACCTCTCTAGATTTTCCTGCACTTGTTCTCTGCTCTCACTACAGATCACGATGTCATCTGCAAACATCATAGTCCATGGAGATTCTTGTCTCACCTCGTCTGTCAGCCTGTCCATCACCATAGCAAACAAGAAGGGGCTCAGAGCTGACCCTTGATGCAGTCCCACCTCCACCTTGAATTCGTCGGTCACACCGACAGCACACCTCACCACTGTCTTACATCTCTCATATATGTCCTGCACCACTCTAACATACTTCTCTGCCACTCCAGACTTCCTCATGCAATACCACAGTTCTTCTCTTGGCGCCCTGTCATATGCTTTTTCCAGATCCACAAAGGCACAATGTAGCTCCCTCTGACCTTCTCTGTACTTCTCTATTAACATCCTCAAGGCAAACATTGCATCTGTGGTGCTCTTTCTTGCCATGAAACCAAACTGTTGTTCACAAATGCTGACCTCTGCCCTTAGTCTAGCTTCCACTATTCTTTCCCATAACTTCATCATATGGCTCATCAACTTTATCCCTCTGTAGTTGCTGCAACTCTGCACGTCTCCCTTGTTCTTAAAAATGGGCACCAGCACACTTCTCCTCCACTCCTCCGGCATCTGCTCACTCTCTAGTACCTTGTTGAATGTTCTTATCAGAAAATCTACTGCTACCTCTCCTAGACACTTCCATACCTCCACAGGTATATCATCAGGACCAACTGCCTTTCCATTCTTCATCCTCTTCAATGCCCTTCTCACTTCACCCTTACTGAACTTTGCTACATCCTGCTCCTCAATGGTTCCCTCTTCTACTCTTTTTTTCTCTCTCATTTTCCTCATTCATCAGCTCTTCAAAGTACTCTTTCCATCTTCCCAGCACACTTCTGTCATTAGTCAATACAGTTCCCTCTCTGTCCTTTATCAATCTAACTTGCTGCACGTCCTTCCCATCTCTATTTCTCTGCTGTGCCAACCTGTATAGATCATTTTCTCCCTCTTTACTATCCAACCTATCATACAAGTCATCATATGCCCTCTGTTTGGCCTTAGCCACTGCTACTTTCGCCTTACGCTGTGTCTCCCTGTACTCCTGTTTACTCTCTTCGGTCCTCTCAATGTCCCACTTCTTCTTGGCTAACCTCTTCCTTTGTACACACTCCTGCACTTCCTCATTCCACCACCAAGTCTCCTTATCTACTTTCCTTCCAGAGGACACACCAAGTACTCTCCTACCTGTGTCCCTGATCACATTTGCTGTGGTTGTCCAGTCATTTGGAAGCACTTCCTGGCCACCCAAAGCCTGTTTCAACTCCTCCTTGAAGACAACACGACACTCTTCCTTTTTCAGCTTCCACCACTTTCTCTTCTGCTCTGCCTTTGCCTTTTTCACCTTCCTCACCATCAGAGTCATCCTGCACACCACCATCCTATGCTGTTTGGCAACACTCTCACCCACGATGACTTTGCAGTCACTGACTTCCTTCAAATTACATCGCCTACACAAGATGTAGTCTACCTGTGTGCTCCTACCTCCACTTTTATAAGTCACCCTATGCTCCTGTTTCTTCTCGAAGAAAGTATTCACCACAGCCATTTCCATCCTTTTTGCAAAATCTATCAACATCTGTCCTTCTGCGTTCCTGTCCTGGATACCAAACCTGCCCATCACTTCCTCGTCCCCTCTGTTGCCTGCACCAACATGTCCATTGAAGTCTGCCCCAATGACCACTCTTTCACCTCTGGTGGTACTCTGCATTACTTCATCTAAGTCACTCCAGAATCCCTCCTTCTCTTCTCGCTCACATCCTGCCTGTGGGGCATAAGCACTAACAACATTGAGCATTACACCTTCAATTTCTAACTTGAGACTCATCACTCTGTCTGACACTCTTTTCACTTTTAGAACATTCCTGACAAACTCCTCCTTCAAGATGACTCCGACTCCATTTCTCTTCCCATCCACACCGTGATAAAATAGCTTAAACCCTGCTCCTAAGCTTTTAGCTTTGCTACCTTTCCACCTGGTCTCCTGAACACACAGTATGTCCACCTTCCTCTTCTGCATCATGTCAACCAGCTCTCTACCTTTTCTGTGCATAGTTCCAACATTCAAAGTCCCCACTCTCAGTCCTAGACTCATGCCTTTCCTCTTCTCTCTCTGCCTACAGACACGCCTCCCACCTCTCCTTCTTCGACGTCTTCGACCAACAGTAGTCCAATTTCCATCAGCACCCTGTTGATTGACAGCACTGATGGCGGTCGTTTGTGTATGAAATTGTGCTATATAAGCATCCACAGTAATATATATTTTTATATATTATTGTGGATGCTTATATAGCACAATTTCATACACACGTATGCTCAATCCATATGAGATCCCAGCACTCCACACACTCCGGCCACCCATCGCCACTGTACAGCACCAGTTGTTGCATTGTTCTATCCTTTTGATGCTGAGCGCCAAGCAGGAAGCAACAACTCCCAAATTTTAACGTCTCATGGTATGACGCGACCGGATTCGAACGCCGACCTTCCAGAGGATAAAGCAGACGTTCTACCACCTGAGCTATATACTTAGGGATTACCAATCCCAAGGTTTGGGGTTCAAGCCCCACTGTCAACGGTTGTCACTACTGTCCCTCCAGTTCAGCTAACTGGGTTATCAAATTCTTCTTGACAGCGGCGCCATCTTGGGAAAAATAATAATCATAATAATAATAATAATAATAATAATAATAATAATAATAATAACTAACTTTGAGTTTCATGCATTGGAATCATGAATATTATGAAAGTACAAATATTGAAATTCATTTGTATAATGAGCCATTTCAATTTTTGATAGTTTTACCTGACAGTTTATTTTGTTGAATTTATCAACCGTGTAGAGACTAGAGTGCAAAACTCTCTGTAGCAGTTACATTCCATCATAAGCTGTCTATGGTTTCTAAGTGGTAGCAGCCACGGTAATATCTTCGAGCTTTAGGCTGTCCATGTGGAACCGTCCTCAGCAGCAGCAATTGATTTTCAGTTGATGAGAACTCCAACAAGAAGTGGGGCATCAAGATGGATCTGGCAGGTCCAGAGAGTAGAAAGGGTCAGGATCTTTGATATCTCAAGAGAGCTGTGTAGTGTGTGTGTGTGTGTGTGTGTGTGTGTGCAAGAGAGGGTGAGTGAGAGAGAGTGATTTTGCAAATGACTTTTTTGCAAAGAGCAGGTTTTTTAATGGGAAATGTACATATATATGCAAAGTTTCAGCATCCATCACTGTGTTCCAGTTCTCCATTGTGTTAGCTTATCATATTAAAATCCTATGACATCATCAGAAGATCCTGGTGCAATTATGTAACCACTGCTATTTAAATTGGCCTGCCTGAGTATTTGCAGCATCAGCATTTCCACTGTGGGCTCAAATTGTCCCCAAAGAAAGAGCTTTCTTCAGAAACTCAACATTCTATAATTGTTTTCAGAAAGAAAGACTACTGGCTGTATTTAACCAAACTACTTCTAACCACAAGTGAAGAAGAGGGAAGCCCCAGTGCACAGAAACGGACACCTGACAGCTCCCCAGCTAGCAACTTTATTAAATATTACCCACAAAACAGAAACCTCATCTTCAACAGCATAGCGGAGTCTCCGGGATCCTGAAGGAAATCTGTCACCAATTGATAAAAGGAAAAGACTGAAATGCTCAAAAGAACACAGACACTGGACAGAGGATGATTGGGAAAAACTTGGATGTGCATCATCTGTCAAGTGTGGTGGAGGAAATGTGATCTGATGGTGCTTCAGTGTTAGATTTGTCCAGGGTTAAGGGGTTCTGAAAGAAGCAAGATTATTACTTTATTTTGCAATGTCATGCTTTCATCCTGTGAATGAAAACATCCTGTTCAATGTCAGGACAATGATCCAGAGCACTGCTCAGAATGATGCAACACCTACTGAGGGTAAAGGCAGTCAGCTGGAAAGATATCTGCACTGGATTGGCCAGCAAAACCACAGGATTACAGCCCTAATGAACTGTTGTGGGAGTAGCTTGATGGGATGATCCCAAAAAAAAGGGTCCATCAAACAACAAATTAGCAAATTACCAAATTAGCCGAGTGCGTATGCTAAGACAGGGTTCCTATTTTACACAGAAAGATATATTCCCAGAGGTCCTCAGGCCCAGAGATGGGCCATATTTATATCGTACATGTAATTAAAATACGTACTTATATCAAATAAAATGTAAGATTCTGTCATTTATGTTTGATGTTTAATTTATTTGATGCATATATTATTATAATAATTAACATATACACACACACACACACACACATATATATATATATATATATATATATATATATATATATATATATATATATATATATGGTGACCCAAAAAACATTTGTGAATTGATTTTTGAATTGCGTAATGCTAGACAAGAGCAAGAGGCAAAGAGGGTGTTTCTGTGTGGATGTTCTCCCCATGCCTATGTGGGTTTAAGCCTGGGACTCAAGTGTTGACTGACATAAGCTCCCGACTCCCCTCGATTCTAGTGAGAGCAAGTGGTTCATCAAATGGGTGATTGCGTGAGAAAATGAGAGATATTAGCAGTTTCTAGTCAGCAATGTCTAGTTAAAACAAAATGGGAAGTTCATAAAAGGATAACATTCAGATGGACCAAGGAAGATGTCAAAGCATCAGGATAGAAAACTCAAAGCAGCAACCTGTAAATAAAAATTCACAACAAAAGAAATCATAACTGTCAGGAACCAACATTAAAACCTAAACAAAACAAGGCTACAGTGGGCTAAAGAGAAGCAGTCATGGAGTGATGATGATCAACATCATTAAAGTGACATTTGCATCACATTTCCTTCAGTAAGAGAAAGATGCTGAAACATATTTCTGGTGGGTTTTTTTTTTTTTTTTTCTACACAAGGAATACTGACTGAAGGAAATAACTTATAATATAGGGTTGCTTGTCAGGTAATGGACCAGGGGAGTTGGTAATCAGTCAGTGCAATGGTTTACATACATACTCTCTCGCTCGCTCTCTCTTTCACCAAGGGGAACAGCGAATTACACTACGGGAATACCTGTGGGAGGAAACCAGAATACCCAATGAAAACCCACGCACACATGGTGAGAACATTTAGGTCAATCTATCTTCTCATTCCATTAAGTGAAACTGGGTTTATATCCCCATTTCACTGGAGTGCGGCAGTCTTGTGGAAGCAAAAATGTTGTCATCCTCAAACGTTCCTCAGTTATTCCCTCATCTTCCGTGCAATTCCATATGATTCCCAATGTGTGTCTCAACTTCCGGCAGACCAAAATCTTCCGCGAACATGCTTTTCAGTTCAAAAGCATGTTCACGGAAAAATTTTCCGAGCGTGTTCCCTTTGGCTCCGCAGTCCTTCCGTCATTTCCGCAAACGGTCTCTGATCTTTCCTTTTACACCGCAAGTGTTCCGTGACTTTTCCGCAAGTCCCCCCACCCCCTTCCGTATGGTCAAAAGTGGCCACGGAACAGATGAAGTGATGCAGAGTACCCCCAGAGGTGAAAAAGTGGTCATTGGTGCAGACTTCAATGGACATGTTGGTGCAACAGAGGGGACGAGGAAGTGATGGGCAGGTTTGGTATCCAGGACAGGAACACAGAAGGACAGATGTTGATAGATTCTGTAAAAAGGATGGAAATGGCTGTGGTGAATACCTTGTTCCAGAATAGACAGGAGCATAGGGTGACTTATAAAAGCGGAGGTAGGTGCACACAGATGGAGTACATCTTGTGTAGACGATGTCAGTTGAAGGAAGTCAGCGACTGCAAAGTAGTAGTGCGTGAGAGTGTTGCCAAACAGCATAAGATGGTTGTGTGCACAATGATGCTGATGGTGAGGAAGGTGAAGAAGGCAAAGGCAGAGCAGAAGACAAAGTGGTGGAAGCTGAAAAAGGCAGAGTGCCGGTTTGTCTTCAAGGAGGAGTTGAAACAGACTTTGGGTGGTCAGGAAGTGCTTCCAAATGACTGAACAACGACAGCTAATGTGATCAGGGAGACAGGTAGGAGAGTAATTGGTGTGTCCTCTGGAAGGAAAGTAGAAAAAGGAGACTTGGTGGTGGAATGAGGAAGTGAAGGAGTGTGTACAAAAAAAAGAGGTTAGTTAAGAAGAAGTGGGACAGTGAAAGGACCAAAGAGAGTAAAAAGGAGTACATGGAGACACAGCGTAAGGCAAAGGTAGCGGTGTCAACGGCTTAACAGAGGGCGTATGATGACTTGTCTGTTAGGTTGGACAGTAAGGATGGAGAAAATGATTTATACAGGTTGGCACAGCAGAGAAATAGAGATGGGAAGGACATGCAGCAAGTTAGAGTGATTAAGGACAGAGAGGGAAATGTAGTGACTGATGACAGAAGTATGCTGGGAAGACAGAAAGAGTACTTTGAAGAGCTGATGAATGAGGAAAATGAGAAAGAAAAAAGAGAAGAAAAGGTGATCGTTGAGGACCAGGAAGTAGCAAAGTTTAGTAAGGGTGAAGTGAGGAGGGCACTGAAGAGGATGAAGAATGGAAAGGCAGTTGGTCCTGATAACATACCGGAGGTATGGAAGTGTCTAGGAGAGGTAGTAGTAGATTTTCTGACAAGAACATTCAACAAGGTCTTAGAGAGTGAGCAGACGACGGAGAAATGGAGGAGAAGTGTGCTAGTGCCAATTTTTAAGAACAAGGGAGATGTGCAGAGTTGTGGCAACTGCAGAGGGATAAAGTTGATGAGCTATACGATGAAGTTATGGTAAAGAATAGTGGAAGCTAGACTCAGGGCAGAGGTCAGCATTTTTGAACAGCAGTTTGGTTTCATGCCAAGAAAGAGTGTTTGCTTTGAGGATGTTAATAGAAAAGTACAGAGAAGGTCAGAGGGAGCTGCATTGTTCCTTTGTGGATCTGGAGAATGCATGTGACAGGGTGCCGAGAAAGGATCTGTGGTATTGCATGTGGAAGTCTGGAGTGGCAGAGACGAATGAGAGATGTAAGACAGTGGAGAGGTGTGCTGTCGGTGTGACAGGAGAGTTCAAGGTGGAGGTGGGACTGCATCAAGGGTCAGCTCTGAGCTCCTTCTTGTTTACTATGGTGATAGACAGGCTGACAGACGAGGTGAAACAAGATTCCTCATGGACTATGATGTTTGCATCTGTAGTGAGAGCAGAGAACAAGTGCAGGGAAATCTAGAGAGGTGGAGGTATGCCCAGGAAAGGAGAGGAATGAAGGTTAGCCGCAGTAAAACTGAATACATGTGTGTGAACGACAAGGACCCAAGAGGAACGGTGAGGTTACAGGGAGCAGAGATAAAGGAGGTGGAGAATTTTAAGTTCTTAGGCTCAACAATGCAGAGCAATGGAGAGTGTGGAAAAGAGGTGAAGAAGCATGTGCAGGCAGGTTGGAATCATCGGAGAAAAGTGTCCGGTGTGATGTCTGATAGAAAGGTATCGTCAAGAATGAAAGGAAAAGTGTACAAGACGGTGTTGAGGCCAGCAATGTTGTATGGTTTAGAAACAGTGGCCCTGGGGAAAAGACAGGATGCAGAGCTGGAGGTAGCAAAGATGAATGTGTTGAGGTTCTCTTTGGGGGTAACGAGGATAGATAGGATCAGGAATGAGTACATCAGAAGGACATCACATGGAAGATGTTTTGGAGACAAAGTTAGAGAGGCTAGATTGAGATGGTTTGGACATGTACAGAGGAGGGCTCGTGAGTATATTAGTAGTAGGATACTGAGGTTGGAACTACCAGGCCAAAGGCCCAGAGGAAGACCAAGGAGAAGATTTATGGATGTGGTGAAGGAGGACATAGAGGTAGTTGGAGTTAGAGCAGAAGATGCAGAGAATAGGGTCAGATGGAGGCAGATCATTTGCTGTGGCAACCCCCGAAGGGAACAGCCGAAAGGAAAAGAAGAAGAAGAAGAAGAAGAAGAAGAATTAAATTACCCATTGTTCATTGTCACACTGCATTTTTTGTATTTAGGAATGATTTAGTGAAGGTACAAATAATAGGAACATATTGGCAGAATGAGATTCCTTGGTCGAATCCGCGAATTTATAGGCGGAATCAGGAGCAAATCCTTTGATCTTTGCCGATTTTTCCATATTAAAACGGGTATTCCTCAGTCATTCTGTGTTGAACATAAACATTCCGCTTTCATTACATGTGTTCCACAATCATTCCGAAGGTCTTCCTTCTGAAATGGAATAGTGCCATCGTCATTCCTCGAGTGTTCCGTGCTTTTCGTGAATGTTTCGTGAATTATACGAAAATCTTAATTTGCAATCTGTGGCTATTCGCACTAGTTCCACAGTTAATCCATGCGCTTTTTTGCATGTATTCCTTAAATTGTACCGCGGTCTTTCCGTGTCTGTTCCGCACATGCCGTGAACGGTCTGACAGTGTTCCGAATATACAATTTTCCGTAGGATTTTGACCCATTTTCCGTGTAAAAATGCCGAAGCTCCTCGGTAGACTGCATTCCGCACCTTTCCGCCACTGTCATTGCATTCCGCGCTCCAGTGAATTGGGGGCATCAGTGAAAATGAAGCTATGAATAGTGATAATAAATGATGTTTCTAAGGAGTCAGTGAGAATATCAAGTTGATTGTGTGAAGTTGGGTTTTCATAGTTGGAGGTCAGGTATTATTACGAGATTTTAGTTTCAGTTGACTGTACCAAATGATAACTCTTGTTGGAGTTGGGAGGTTTCCTGCATTATGAAAGTTACATTCCTGCGGCTTTAATTTAATTCTACTGTACTTGTTTAACTAGTGCATAGGGAAGTGGGCCGCTCGGGCTGAGGAAAAACTTCTCACACAAAAAAGTCACCTATTAACTGTGACGTCATGTGTTTAGGAATTTGTGTTATATATATATATATATATATATATATATATATATATATATATATATATATATATATATATATATATAAAATGAATGAATGAATCGATTTTTTTTTTATTTTTACCTTCACTGTGTCGGCTCGGACTTTTATTTTGAATTCAGTATTTAGTTTCGCAGTACCGGAAGTACCACTCGCCGCTAATTTCGCTGTGCTAACAAGGTGGATCCCTTCTTTAGCGTCTTTGAAAACTTTGTTCCGAATTATATATCCACCCTTAAAGACAGTAAGTCACCTGCTATCGTATTTCATGAATTCGGGAAGGTTTTAAGCTCTCACGGTTATAAATCTAGCGTGTGTGTAGTAAGTCTTTAATAAAAAAAGAGACGGAGTAGAATTGTCTGAAGTTTGTTAGCGGAGTGTAACAGCTAGTGTGTGATGTAGCCGAAGCGCTAACGATTAGCTGGGATTGTTGATTTTATTTATTAATTTATTTAATTTTAGATTGTCATCCGGTGATTCCGTTATCAACCCCGACAAAAGAGGAAGAGCATGGGGGACAAGGAGCTGATGTGGGCTTTGAAAAATGGTGACTTGGACGAGGTGAAAACGTTACTGGTGAAGGTAAGAGACTGAAAATGGATGAGTAATTAAAAAAAAAAAATCGTGTGTTCATGTAGACAAGAGCTTCATGGATGTTCAGGAGAAGTGTAATGTTTTGGTACCTGTGGAGAGCCAGCTGGAGAAATACTGCAGGGGAAAGGAGGCAGAATAGAGGAAAGCTTAGCTAGCTGGAATGTTGTGTATTCAGGCCTTGACGAAAAAGCCAAACATGTATGGATGTTCTTATCTGTCATAGATTAATCAGACATTTATTTGTTATGATCTGACCTTCCGATCAAGCTAATGATATGCAGCGATGTATGTTTGAAAAGAATCAGTATATATGTATGAGAAGCTGAGGCTGGAGAGAGAGAGAGAGAGACTGAGTGGGTGTGTGATGATGCATCAGTTTCCTCAACACGAATCAGCCATTGCTTTTCACTCAGTCAGGCCTAACCGACCACTCAAGAGATTCGAACATCTCCCCACACGATCCTAATAAATCAGTAATCCAGTATGGACGACCTTTTTCCGATCACCGAGCTCTCCTCTTTCTCCTCCTCCACCGCTGAACCACTTCAGGGGGAAGTTCAAAGGCACTCGATGATGCAACAAGCTGATTTGCATATTTCCCCTCCATCTCCAGGATAATTTGCCTATCCAAATGAGTTACATACAGCAGGAAGAATTTCTCAAGTCATCTGGAATAAAAAACAATTGTGTGCTTGTCTGAATGGGAAATGAATCAGGAGGATTATGGGGGAAAGTCCATGCCTGTATGGTGGAGTAGTTCATGGTTGAATGTAATTTTACGCAGCAGGTGGAGCCTGATCACGGATCCAATTGACTGGCATTTCAACGGTGCTGATGTTAACCCCAGCCCATACCATCAGCCTATGGATATGGGATCATTATTTACTTCAGGCAAGGTGGATACCTCTGAATATTCAACTGTTCAGTGTTATCCACTCCGTCTGAGGTGAATAATTGTTTTAGTAATGTATATAATTGTATATACATAGAATTGTATATACATAGTATATGTATAGAATATTCACACATGAATTTAAAGTGAGACAGCATGACACTGATCACACCTCCTGCTGCATTGCAATGGTCACGTGCACAGTGTTATCACATCTTTTCAAATTCAAGGTTACAATTGTGCCCAAACCCCCAACCTCCACAATATGGGAGTGTTTATATGGAAGGCTATTACATTAACTATACCTTGGGAACTGAAAAATCATAAAGGCAGGAGTCGTTTTTATTTTGCATAAAGAAATTTATCCGATGTTTTTGGAGTCATTTGGGTGTTAGTGGGGATTGGGTCATGGCCACTGCACTTATGCGTGTGGTCATGTGATTTTGTCAGCTTGCACATGGAATTTGATGCAATTTCTTTAACATTTTGCATTTTACTTTGTGGAGTATGAATTGTTCTGTTCAAGATCTGAAGCTGAGACGGCATGTGTGCATTAACTCACATGGCGGAGGTGTCTGTCCCAAACGCCTTATTTGCCATTTCTTTGCTTCTCAATTCTCACTTAAACCTGAAGTTCTGGCCTGCCATGTTTACCAGTTCTCTTATTTTTGCATCGAGGTAAAATGAGTGAGAGCAGCCTTCCAGGAAGAGCTGAACACCAGTGTATAAATAATCAAATTCACAGGGATGTGGTATTTAATGTATCTGAATGGAGGGGGGGGGGGGGGGGGACTGATGCAGGGATCCCAGGTTTCTGCTGTTTAGTGGAATTCCGCTATCATTACTTGCCAAAGTGATAATTATTTTTATTCTTGCATAATTTCACTGAAAAAATTGTGTGGACGGTTAGTAGATGAGTGGAATGTGTGCTAATTAAGTTGGCTTGCTTTAGATATGTTTTGGTCGATATCGTTTTTTTTTTCCGTTGACATAAATTAACACTCGGAAATAAGGTACCGCGAGAATGTACGCAGAATAATGAGAAAACGTGTATGACGGCTTCCTTGCCGGAATTCCGGTCGATTTCTTGCCGGATTTCTCGGTTTCAACATTTCATGGAAGGGAGACATTTTCCATAAGAGAGGTAGTGGAACGGTTATTGGGCTTAGATGCCCAGATCAAAAATTCATGGAACCGGTCGTGGCTGGAAAAAGTAGTAGACGGATGCCCACTATCAGAATTCATTTACAAACATAAAGATACGGGGAAAGCACTTTGCGGTCTTTGCGATGGGAACATGATCAATTATAGAGGTAAAGGTTGGTTGGCATTGAAACAGCATTGTGAGGGGAGTAAACATTAGGGATGTCATTGACAATCAGAATATTGGAATATCGCTGATATAATTATACCGATCCATAATCAATACCTATAAAAGGGATATCGATACTTCTAACGTTATATAAAATTCATTTTGTATTAAATTTCACACAAAGGTGGTTTAATTTAAATAACACTGGAGCAAGCGGTATCTTTTTTATCTATAAAATAATGTACGAAAACACGTTGTATGTTTCAGTCGAAAACCAGCTTAGCGTAATGCCGAGTGTTAGTCCAAGCTTCCTGTGTTCATGCCAGCGTCTGTATTAAATGCCATTTTCAGTGACACCCCTAGTAAATGGTACATCCCGCCTCTCTGTGTGGTAAATGGTACGTCCCTGCTTCTAGTGTGCCGTCAGAGCGCGTGTTCTCAACAGCACGGAACATTTTGAACAAGAAGAGACACTTATCACCGGATAATGCAGATATGTGCATCTTCTTGCATCATAATTATGAATTGTAAAAATGCATCTCTCTTAAAACTTTTCAATTGACAAGTGTTTGTAGAATAGAAACAACTTGCTTTAAATTAACTAGTAATCAAGTGTTTATAGATTTGTTAAATACAAAAAGGTGTTAATTAAAATCTTGTCGGTGGAAAACTATTTCCTGCCTTTTATTTCAGATTTGGCTTTAGTAATTGGTCACTATATTATAAAATATTCAATGCATTATACAAACTACTGTAATATATATCTTAGTCTGTTCTATTTAATGCATTTATGGAACAGTACAGCAATATTCTAATGTATCGATAGATCGGAATTTTTTTTTATCAATATATCGATACCAATAATAGGTTTTCAATGACACCCTTAGTAAACATGCCGAAAAGAAAAAATTGAGAAAACAAAACTACAAACTGCCTGGTGAGTCATTTTTATAAATTTATGCAATAAGTACAGTGTAAGACTGTCTAGGTCACTCATTTTTTGTTTTCTGGTTGATGGATTTTTCAGCACAAATTTAGTGATGTCAGAGGAAATAAGAAAAAAAGACCACTAGATGTAAAATATTATTAATTACAATTTTTAAAAAGTGTCGGAGGAAAAAAAAAAACTATATATATATATATATATGTATAAATAAATGTGTGTGTATACTTCTATATTTGTTATTATGTTGCTATTAATAGCACAGGAAGGTTTCGATATCTAAAATTTTTTTCATGTATGATATCTGGTTAATGGCTTTAGAAGCGCTGGGAATATCATCAAATATAGTGTGCAAATTACATGTCTCAATACAATGCATTATCTGTTCGTTAGAGTCGCTCACAAAGCTGGGAGTCTCGTCTCATGATACCTGATGCGAGAATTCATTTGGATACGAAGATGTAAGCGCCATCTCGAAGACGAACACAAAATTATACATAATACGTAAAGATTCAAGATTTTTATTTGTCATTTGTGCTTTTACACACACAGGAATTCTTGTTTGGTCATGCAGAGTCAAGTTAAAAGAAAATAAGAAGGAAGGCTCAAATCAACAAAAACACATACTTCTATAAAATAAATACATAAAATCCTATATTTAAAAAGGACCTTGCACAGGCCCAGTAAACAATATAATAATAATAATAATAATAATAATAGTAATAAAAATAAAATTATAATAGTTATAGTAAAACAATAAATAAATAAGACAGTCGATACAACAATAGATTAAATTGCACTAAATTATATTATATTACATTATATGATATTATATATTCTATTATATTATAATTACATTATATTGCACTATGCCCATTGTTTTGTTTGGGGGGGGGGATGATCCCTGTGTGTTGCAATCCGAGCATGAAGCTCGTTCATCCTGTTTCGCAGAGACTGAACATTTGCAAGCAGTCTGACCGGGAGAGCTAACCTCCCATTGCTAACAAAGCGCCGGAGCCGTAGTTCGGCCTCTCCTCGCCTGCTGTGTCTCTGCCTGGGCTTATTGTTATCCGGGGTGTGGCTAGCATTGAGCTACCGTAGCATATTAGCTTAGGATAGGAGTTGAGCCTGCTCAGTTCAGTTCTAAGGTCACTAAGGAACTTTATTAGAGTCGTTCGCAAAGCATGCTGGGAGTCTCGACTCACGATACCTGATGCAAGAATTAATTTAGATATTTAAAGATACAATTTTGTGTCTGATTAAGATTTGAATTTTTTTTCACATCAGCATATAATACAGAGATCGGCAGGGGAAAAAATAATAAATTGAAAAAGTTAAAATTAATTTTTTTTATTAGCCCTTTTGCTAGCACTTCGGCGGACCCGTCAACCAGATAAAAAAAATGAGTGGTCTTACTAGTGCAGAGTAAATGTTGTGACATTTTGAATTATAGTGTTATACTATTAACATACTAACTTGTAGCAGGTGTGCTCACTAGTTGAACGCAAATGTTTGTTGTGATAATGTTATGTGACCATTCTACAAATGAGTTGCTAATTATTTGATAATTATTGTTGGACATGAATGACGAGTCATAGGGCTATGCTACCCCGACTTACGTTTTTAAATGGTTCCGGACGGCCGAACGTAAGTTGATAGTGAATGTAAGTTGTTACAGTCACGTATGACGTGTGACGTATGACGCTCATACTGTACTATACATCCATAAATACTATTACCGTATATCCCCTAAATCAATTATTATAAACATAACATTGTAAAATAATTGTATTATATATACATTTTATATATATATTATATGCAGGGGCAGTGGTGGTCTAATGGTATAGGGCGCTGGATCGCTGATCCAAAGGTTGGGGGTTCGAGTCCCACTCTCCACAAGGTTGTCACTGTCCACCCCCAGTGCGGCTAACTGGGTTATCAAAGGCGGGCCATGTCTCTCACTGTCTATGGTGAGAGACATGTAAAAGAACTATTGCTGACATTCATAAAGAGTAGCTGCAAAGTCGTCAGCATGTTTCTGTCCCTTGCTAAAAAGGGTTGTGACAGGAAGGGCATCCGACGTAAAAACCTCTGCCAAATCAAACGTGCGAATCAAGATGATTCGCTGTGGCGGCTCCCGAGTAAAAGGGAAAAAGCCAAAAGGAAGACGGACATATATACAGTGATACCTCAGCTCATGAACATAATTGGTTCCCAGAAAGTGTGTGTAAGGTGAAAAGTTCGTCTTCCGAACATTTATTTCCCATAAGAAACCATTAAAATGAGAATAATCCGTTCCCAGGTCCCCATAAAACATAATTTTCTACTAAATAAGCCTTAAAACTACACAAAAATATACCTTATTTTATGTATAATAAATGTGCTATTGTATTGTAATTAAAGAAATAAACTGTACTGTATAATAAAGTCGTTTTATTTACCTTTGTGATGGTAGTTGATGGCTTGATGGAATGGAGTGGGAGGAGGAGAGAGGGAGGGACTTACTGTTTGGAAGGAGTGTTTGAGAACGCCTACTGTTTGGAAACACCCTTAGCCACACACGCACCCTTAATAGCTTCCTTGTTCTTCAGGATGGGAGCAATGGTAGACTTAAGCGTACTGGTACTGGGACGCTGAGTCACCTAACGCACACCTCGTTCGTGTTTTTCAATGATCTCCGCTTGTGGTGGGGTCTTTTTCGGTCCCATAATAGCAAAAGTACACTCAATATGGTCCAAAATGTCTATCAAACACAAACCACTTCCGCATTCAAAGAAAGGGGGTGACGAACTGTGACGCCGTGAGCGTGCGTCAACTTCTCGTGGCCGCCACCGTGGCGCTGTTCGACCGCGTGGTTTGATTCGTCCGCCGAAAACTAGTTCGTCAGCAGAGACTATATGCTCGCAAATTTAATGTTCTTGAGGCAAAAAGTTCGTGAGCTTAAGCGTTCGTCAGCGGAGGTTTTACTGTATTATATATGTGCTGCCATTTGCCTGTGCTCCCATGTAGATTTAGATCGTGACGGGTCGTACAAACCCAGGTAAAATATAGTCCAAACTGATGTGAGTCGTACCGACAAGCATGGCGCGGAAGTGAAGTAGATCTAAACAACCAACGTCAAAAACGTAGTGGAAGCGACTCAAGACCGATGATTCCACTGTTTCGGAAACATCCGTATCTCATGAAATGTCATGTCCGAACACAAATTATGTCTTGATTGCACGAAGTGATAATAGTGAAAACTAGTCCCCAACTAAACTAGCCTAATCTTATTCTAATAGCCTAATCTTATTAATCCTAAAATGATATTACATAAACAGTTTTGACAGATTAGGGTAGCAGTTTAATTCACAAATGTTTTATATTAGGTAACTGTTAGATTTTTCAAATAAGAAGCTTTATGTACTTTCCTTTAAGAAGTAAGTCTACTATTGTTGTAACAAATATATTTTTTTTTATTCTATAAACTTTTAGTTTTGCTTCTAGCTTGTCTGATTTTCTCATAAATATGGTCCCAGAATGCACCACAGAGCACATGAATTTTAATTTTTTTTATGGGGGGTGGCCCCCCCCAGACCCCCCTGCGTGAAGGGACACCCCTCCCGCACCCTCCCCATGCTTGCCTCAAACCATTTCCACCCCCTACTTATCAATATCCTCCTTCTACTCTAAAACTTAATGAATACCCTGTCATAGGTTTTGTCGTAAAAGCCATTTCAAAATGCTTTTTTCCCTTCAAATTGTAGCACCAAACTGGCTAAGATGGTATTTTAGACATCCATATTTTCAAAATTAGACATCTGAAAAGCCCCTTTATCCTATTTTCCAAGATAATGGGATAGACTAAACCACACTTTTTTTTTGGAGTCCAGTTCTTCTCACTTTTGAAGTTATTGTCCCTCAAAAGTGCCTCAAACTAATGACCAATCTTTGAAAATTTATTCAAATTTAACGAACCAAGTCAATACCCTAATACTTGTGTTTCCAAAGGAAAAGTACCTGCTTAATGCACTGGAATGATCAGTTGTAGGCTATCTACCATGCTTTTGGCTACGAAGGACGTCAAAACATGTTAAATTGCAAAATGTTGGAAAAGTCTAATACATATTACAATACAGGGATCCCTTGCTACTTCGCGCTTCAATTCATAGGGCTTCAGTGCATCGCATTCTTTTTTAATATTCATCAAATTAAAAAATAAGGAAATTAAGTAGTGGTACCTTTACGTAGAAATCAGTAACCTCAAGTAATTATCAAAGTTTTCTTGAGATAGCATTCTCCATAATCAAATTATTTGAGATATTTTCCTTCAGTTTAAGCTTCTGTCCTGTTCTTGGCATGTGATAGTCAATCCCCCCCCCCCCCCCCTTTAGGGGGACTCGCAATTAAATAGCTTGGTGCCTCGCTAGTTTATTCTTGAGCTTCAATTCAAATTTCATTTTAAACTAGACAAAAATCTCTAAATTTTTGGTACCTACTTTATCGGGGTTATATTCCACCAATTTTTATTTATAAGAAATCTTGGGGATATTTATAAATAAGAAGGGTTTTTTTTTTTGTTTCGTTTTTTAATGGCGAAATATACCTCTGACAAACCGGGTATGGCTGGAAAGCTGGAGATTCACTGCTGAATACGGTAATGGTTTAGACCACGTACGTCATATCAGCACGGCACGTGAGCAGATTTCGTGGATGATGCCTTGCAACCGGGGTGCAGTGCAATTGAGATCTCATCACAGCAAAGGCAGGGTCAGGTGAAATCAGGATTGGTGAAATATTATCACAAACTCGGTTTAAAATTGAAATGTTCTTTTTCTCTGAACACGGCTGAATTTGGTAACGCCTGAAGAGGAATGAAATGAACTTTTAACCCAAATTTATTCAACATTATTTGATTAAAAGGGCTGCATTTACAGGTTAGAGCTTGATTATTTTCAGCCATCAAGCTTAGCTGTGTCACAATTCCTGAATGACTGATGCGGTAGTGCAGGTACCTACCTCGATACTCTGTTGATTACAATATTAAAAGAATAAACTTTGTTCAGGATGTTGATTTCAAATATAAGAGTTTTTTTTCATTCTACTGTGTTTACATCGTCACATACAGGGGATGGACAAAATAATGGAAACATTTTGGCATCATAATCTTTGAACATAATTTAAACAATCAAAACTTGGCATATATATTGATTCATACAACTTATGAATTGTTTCCAAAGAAATTGGAAGATGTTCTTCAGTTCGAATCCCCTCCAACTCTTTTAGAGACGATGGCGGACTTGTGCTTTGCTGAGGACGTTTTTCCCTCTCTTTTAAAGCCACTCATTACTTTTGAGACAGTAGCTCTTTAAACATTGAACATTTTGGCGGTTTTTGTTACACTAGCGCCGACCACACAAGCTAAAATCTGAGAGGTCTGCCATTATGATGAGGTATGATTAATGTTTTCAATATCTGAAAAATGAAAAAAAAAAAAAAAATTACATCAACATATCAAATAACAAAATTATTATACAAAAATAATAACATGTTAGGTGTTTCCATTATTTTGTCCACCACCTGTACATAGTATAGCACGATGTATGAAAAAAAAAAAAATTCCCTGCGAATTCCGGGTGGCCTGCATAGGCAAAAAAAAAAAATCCTCTCTCCCAAGTGAATATTTTTTTATTTATTTATTTTTTTTTTATCATATTATTGCCGACAAAGAATTTTTTATGCCTGGTCTTATCACCACTTTTTTTTTTTTTTTTTTTTTTTTTAAATCCATAAACGTAATTTTTTTGTTTTTTTATTAGTGCTCTACTGACCATAATAAATAGAGGAGATTTCAGCCATCTTTAATTTATTAAAACATTGCGTTAAAATTCTCGAAAGAAGCAAGCCCACTCTTTCTAGAAGCCTTTGCGTTAAGTAGTAAATAAACAGCATCAGCACCATGACTTTGTTGGGTTTGAAAATCAATCTGTATCCATGCTGGTGCTGTAACGATGTACAGTCGGCCCCCTTCTTACGAAAACCCCTGAATACGAAAAATCCAGTATACGAAAAACATTTTCCTTAATTTTTGTCCTCTGTATATGAAACAATTTCTTATGAAAAGGCCAAACGCACCATTCAAACAATGCGCGAGTTGCTCTCTCTTTGGCTGTCTTCCAACATCTCACCCCGCTGGCCTCTCATTGGCTAGGAGGGATGATGCAGCTCCCTCCCATTGGCTATCTCTCAACATCCTGCTCCGCTGGCCTCCCATTGGCTAGGAGGCATGATGCCGTTGTTCCAACTTTGTTCAAGTTTGTGTGAACCATGTTCATGTTTGTGTGTCATTCCAATCGTATTTGATGGCTCAGGCTTTTAACCTTTCATAAACATTTGTAAGATTATAACTCTGCTAAGAGGACATGGTCAGCACAAAGTAAGTACCTTAAAAGGTATGCTTTTGTAATTTTTAAAGGGTAGTCTTGGGAGCCTTGGAAGGAATCACGTGTTTAACATGTAAAATGCGCCTCTACTTACGAAAGCTCCAAGTTCCTAAAAAGGCGCTGGAATGGACTAATTTCATAAGAAGGGGGACCGACTGTGTGTATATAAATATATATATATATATATATATATATATATATATATATATATATATATATATATATATATATAATGTAATGTAGAATTGTGTAAATGTTGCCAAAATAGTTAAATTCTATAGTTGATGATAATAGCACGTTTGGTCGGGGGGGCACCACCCCACACACACACACACCATGTGTCGTAATCAATTTGGTATTGTTCTTTTAAAAGGTAGCAAATGTTTACCATACAGCAGTGTAACACTCCTTCGCCAGGACCTGACTGGTACCAACCTGCTAGCTGCCATTAGTTTATTAACTACTGTAGGTTGCTCGGATAGTAAACTTAATTTGGTTTTGTCTGAGCTCTGAAAATTAAAAGGGAAATAAGAAAATCAAACCTCTGTGTGGCCGAAAGTTTGTGGCAATTCGACCATCACATCCGTACGCAGTTCGCTTTTACTCTCATCATTAACCTACAGTCTTCTGGGAAGGATTTCTGATTCTGGGTATTTACAGTATGTTCATTCAGCGGTCACTGAGGAAGTCAGGCTGTGATGTTGGATTGTTGAGGAGGTCTGGGACATAGTGGTGATCCAGTTCATCCCAAGGGTGTTCCGTGAGAGTTGCGTGCTTCTTGCTCAAGTTTGGGTGTCTTGATTCCAGTGAAGGGAGATTGGAATGATCCGACCACCAACTTTGTGGCAGCAGTTTGAGAAGAACCTTCTCTGATGGTCCGTAGTGTGTGTATAATCCCATGGAATTTGATTGGATTGTTTTTTTTTTTGTTGTTGTTTTTTTTTAAAAGTGGGCAATGGTGCTTGCGAACATTACTTCTGCTCGCTGATTGGTTGTTTGTGTGCCAATTGAAGCACACTCCGTTATCAAGGCATATGATTGGCTGTTGTGTTTAAGGGAATTCTATCAAAACAGTTTTCTTCTCACTGTTGATGGTATGGTTGTTATTGGTGCATGTGGCTATCATTTTATCCCCCAAGCCGAGATCCTAAACTGAGGCGTCCTGGTCTCCAAAAAATGCTGTCACATCTTTTGTGTCTCACTCTCACGATGGCGGGGCAACAGCATCAATTATAGGACTAGGAAATGTAGTCAGACCACTTGAGGGCTGTAATGATGAAGAATTGTGACACCATGGGGCTTGAGCTCCTGTATTATATTCTCCTGTGTAGGTGTGTAGATCTGCACTCGCGTGTGATGAGTGACCGGTGCTAATTTCTAATGCAGCAAAAGAGTAACAAAAGAAAACAATTACAGTGACCCCTCGCTACTTAATGCTTCAGTTTCTGCGACTTCAGTGCATCGCGGGTTTTTCAATACTCGTTTAGTACTCAAACTTCACTTGCTCACTTGAAAGATCGGAAGCCCGGATACGCCTCGCTTTGTCTTACAAGCACCATACGTCACTTACGACAAACGCCTACATTCAGTGGAGTGCCTCAGAAATATTAATTGAAGAATAAGAAATTTAAGGAGAAATTGGGGAAAAGTTAAGGAAAATTCTGCAAAACAAGGCCAATTATGCAAAAAAAAAAAAAAAAAAATACAGACAAGCAAAAACAAAAAACAGCCCAACAAAACTACTTACATTTTTTGTGAGGTCCGCATCTGTATGTGTGCGAATTTATATTTCAGTTACATCTTATGCATTATTTTTTAATGTTTAATTGTTATTATAAACATTTATAGTGTTGATTATGTATTTATTGATATTATATACACATATACGTCTGGGGGGGAGGTTGATCCTACTCCGTGGAAATGGGGGGGGGGGTTGCTCCCCATTTACCGCGGAAAGTGCGGGATCCCTGTAATCAAATTTCTAAAGGTTTGGCTGTTTCTGTTGCGATAACCACTTTGTAATTCAATCTAAGTTTACGTGAACCTAATCAGAGTCTTAATTGAATTCTGTCCAGTATGAGATTCAAACATTCATTCCTTTTTAAGATGAGCTCTGAAAATAGTTATTGTTTTTCACAGAGGATTTCTGTTCCGTAGGTGTTGGTGTTGTGCAACTGTTGCATATGTAGAGCATGCGATGTGCTGTTGAGACGGTAGCTTCTGTACCGTTTGTTTCGAAATACCTGGAGTGCTTTAGTCTGCACAGTGTGATGCTTGTGCTGTGTTTGAGATGTCGGTGGTCTTTGCTGACCGCAGTGTTGGGGGGGTCTTTTTGTAAGTATTGAAACTTTTAGTGGTTTTATCTCTTCCGTACGCTTTCTCACATTTCAGTGATGAATTTGGCTTCATTAGTATTCTGACAGTGAAACCAGGTTGTTCAGAGGCTGGGTAACACTCCCTCCTGACCTTCAGAGGACCGTTGTGGAACAGCCGACGAAGTGTATAATTGAAAATGCCCCCAGTCTGTACAGGCACAGAGGGTGGTGGGGGCACACAGAGCATAACCATGGGTGACCTTAAATTGTCTGAATAACTGGCTTGGTAGAGTTCAAAGGATCCTGGATGTGACGTTCTCTTAATTTTGCTTCGATGCACCACCACTAGCACCCCCCCCCCCCCCCCAGTGCACTAAATGGGTTATCAAAGGCCGGCCATGTCTCTCACTGTCTATGGTTTGAGGTTCATGTAAAACAGGAGTCGGGAACCTTTTTGACTTTGAGAACCAAAAAAAGACATACAGTAGGCCCTTGACTATTCGCGGTTTTGCACTCACGGTTTGAGTATTCGCGGACTGCCGAGCACCTGACATGTCACTCAAATTCAGTCAATGGCTGGCCTCCTTCCTGCTGATTGGTTGAGATGCTGTAACGCCCCCTTTTCCTCATTCGTGCACAAGTTGTCAATGAGCCTCTTTTTTTGTGTTTTTAAATTACCAGTTAAGCTCTATGATACCACTGAAACGCTGTGCGTCTTCTCTGGCTAAGCGCTAAAAAACGTTGGATGTCTCTTCTGAAGAAATGGCAGTTTCCTCTGAACTGTTGTATTAAAGTCTTTTTCAATTATCATTCCAGTCCAGTATCAGTAGGCTGCAAAGCCGTCAGCATGTTTCTGTCCCTTGCTAAAGGGTTGTGTCAGGAAGGACATCCGACTTAAAAATCTATGGCAAACCAAACATGCAAATCATTCACTGTCGTGTCTCTGATAAATGGAAAAGCCGAAAGGAAATCTCATTCCAGTACAGTATCTGAGTTAATGTTTGTGCGTGAGATTTTATGTTTTGTTTGTTCATGTTTTACACTATGCTTGTCTATGACCGTTCGACTCTAGTACAGCTATGAGATCGGAGTCTTCTGAAGTTTAGCACCTTCCGATCATGAGCTAATATGCTATGGTAGCTCAATGCTGGTCGCACCCCGGCTAACAATTAGCCCAGGCAGTTTTCAGAGTCGTGTTTCTTTTTATTTGTTGTTTTGTTTGTCCATGTTTTGCACTATGCTCGTCTCTGACTGGTCGACCCTAGTACAGCTATGAGATAGGAGTGTCTTCGGGTGTATGTAATTAAGCACGCTCAAGTCCTGAGATGATATGCTATGGTAGGTCAATGCTAGCCGCATCCCGGCTAACACTAAGCTCAGACGGGGAGGGGCCGAACAAAGGTGGGACGAGCTTCATGCTCAGATCCCAAGCGCCGGAGTCGTCGTTCAGCCCCTTCCCGCCTGGGATAATTGTTAGCTAATTGTGAACTAAACTCCCCGCGAATGCCGAGGGCCTACTGTATTTTAAAATGCAATCCTCTGAGGACCATATATATATATATATATATATATATATAAGATACAGCTTTATTAATCTCACAATGGAGAAATTCACTGTTACAGGCTCTTGAGGTACTATCAGTAGGGGGTGCAAAAATAGATACAAGTACAAACATACACACATACATATATTATATAAGTAAATAAATAAATAAATAGATACATAAATATATATATATATATATATATATATAAAATGTGTGTGTATATTAATACTGAATACAACTAAATTGAAAAAAAAAAAAAAGACCAACAATTTGAGACTATAATAAGACTCTGAATTGATTTTAGACAACATTGTCATAATGAAGTTATTTATTAATAAGAAAAGTGCTTCTTACTATTAATGCGACTTGTGGCGTGCATTGTGTTGCTAATGGCTTTGTCGTTTGGTTGATATGTGGTGAGGTTCAGCTTCATGCAGGCATTCAGGCTTCCGTCTATTACATGTGACCACAAGTTGGTCTTAATGTTTTTCAGGTGAGAAGGACTGCTAGCATGCACATGTAAAGCCAAACATGGTCAATATAAAATATTGAACAAATAAATATTCATTTGTTATATTAAGTTTATATTAATTGTTAACTGTAATTTTTAGTTGTGTTTTTGGGCTAATATTTACATCCAAATGATATTGTGAATTTTCTGCTAAACGGTGTGCTTGTAATGCTATTCCGGAGAAGACATTTTTTTGACATAGCACATGCAAGCACACGCTGAAGAATTCGAAGCATTAAAACTGAAAACATACCAAACACATCATCTCTGCAGAGTTCATGCAACATTTAGTTTTGTACTGAATTAATTGCACTAACACTGATGATCATTGTGGTTTTCTCGAGAACACATCATTTTGACCAACTTATCAAGTTGATGTGAAACTCTGTAGACATCATTTCAAGTTCAAGCCAAGTTATATTTTTCAGCAGGTTATACGATACATTTACAGTATTTGGAAGACAATTTGCAGAGTGGCTTACATTTATTATTTTTCTACATCTGAGAAATTGAGGGTTAAGAGTCTTGCTCAACGGACCAATAGTGGCAGCCTCTTTGTACTAGGGTTTAAACCCACAACTTTCAGATCATTTACCCACAACCCTTAACCGCTGACCATTCATGTAGTGTAGAACTTGGAACTTTGCTTAAAAATTTGTAAAAAATGCACATCTAACATTTTTGTCTGCTTTGATTCGGAGTCTGTCTGTCTGTCTTCCTTTCGGCTTTTTTCCTTTTACTCGGGAGTCGCCACAGCGAATCATCTGATTCGCACGTTTGATTTGGCAGAGATTCTTACGTTGGATGCCCTTCCTGTCACAACCCTTTTTAGCAAGGGATAGAAACACGCTGATGACTTTGCAGCTACTCTTTACGAAAGTCAGCAATGGTTCTTTTACATGCCTCTCACCATAGACAGTGACAGACATGGCCCGCCTTTGATAACCCAGTTAGCTGCACTGGGGGAAAGTTAGGAGTAAAATTCTTAATTTAACCAGTTAAAGCTCACAACCTTTATTACAGTAAAACAAACTGAATTCTACTGGGTCAAAGTTATTGGAACAATACATTACTCTATCACAATTCAGAAAAGATATCACTAGTGTAGCTATGATTAATGTCTCTTTGTACTACCAGATAATACTAAGTGTCCACTTGCAGGGGTCTCTTGTTTAATAATAATAGTAGTAGTAATAATAATAATAACAATACCGTATTTTCCGGAAAATACATCGCTCTGGAGTACAAGTTGCATTGGCCAAAAAATGCATAAGAAAGAAGAAGGAAAAAAAAAAAAAAACATACAAGTTGCAAACCCATGGAAACTGTCTACCTTGACTTGGAAATCTGCTGGCAGTTTGTGATGTTGTGGTCCTCGCTCTGATAGACAGGTAGCTACGTTGCATGAAGCGGTAAGACCAAGAAAGTCCTCACGCAAAGTCATTAAATTCATCTCCTTGACAACTGCCTGGACATGGAGACGCAACTGCACTGTTGACAAGCTTCTCTCTGCGGCATGTTGCTCAAACCACCATGTCCGAGCTTGTTCCTCTAGCTGTGGCCATCTAACTATAAGCCCGCGATTAGCTTTTTTGTTTTCTTTACTGCAGTAATAATAATCTCCACTTTGCTGCCTTCTTCTTGCAGTTGTGAGTGTAAAAATGAACATGTAAAATTGTTTGTTATAATATTTCACTACTTGGGTGTGAAGATGCAACAGCACTGTTGACAAGCCCCTCCCTACAGCATGTTGCTCAAGCACCCATGTGCGAGCTTGTTCCTCTAGCTGTGGCCTTCTAGCTTTTAGTCCGCGATTAGCTTTTTTTTTTTGTTCATTGCAGTAGTAATAATAATCTCTGCTTTTTCTCCAGTCCCTCACAAGTTTCTTGCTCACTCCAAACTTTTTCTGCTGATCGATTTCTGCTGCATATTTCACTACTTGCAGCTTGTAATCCGCAGAATAGGATTTTATTTTTGGGACCATTTCTTCAGTGGTACAAGATGAGCAGGTACTGGTACCCAAGCCTACAGTGCCCTCCTGTGGTTGTGAGTGTAAAAATAACAAACATGTATGATTGTCTTTTGTTGTGACCAACAGAATTATATGTAATAATTTCACATAAAAGATGCTCTGGAGTATACGTCACATTTTCAGGCAAAGTATGAAAAAAAAGTGCGACTTATACCGGAAAATATGGTAATAGGAAAAAAAAAAACAATGTTAACTTCTTGCAGGTTGGCTGCTATGTATTGCTCGCACATAATTTGCATTATGTATACGTCATGCAGTAACTAAACTGTAACCCTCAAAATTGAGACTCGGAATAGATAGACAAACTTTCATCAAACAAAACCACACGGAACATGAACTCGTTACACGAATAATTAAACTAACAAGACTGATGAGACAAATGACTACAGCAGGTGAAATCAGCAGGTGATTGTCAGTGAACAGAAATTCAGTATTAAACTTTCCTTCTTTGCCCCTTGAGAGGCTGTACTGCTCTACTAACACTGGCCTCAGACATCTATCAATAGAAATATATCTTGTCAGATGCTTTTACTTTAAGAAGTGCTGAAAACTTTATATTAATTCAGTACTCGAGATGTTGCGCATACAGGTTGATATATTGATGCCGGAAGCGTTTACCCAACCGCTGATGGATAATTTTTGAGGAAACAAGTGCAAATTTGTAGTCTGCCATTTTACATGTAGTGGGAGGTGAGGAGAATCATTCTAAAGAGTAGCAGATTATCACCATTAAGCTGTGAAGCTATCCAAGCTCATGAGTATGTTTCACTCATTGCTGATCGCTGGGCTTAACAATGCAGGTGATTTTTAATTAAATCAACCCCCAGTCAGGTCGGTTGTACCAAAGTTAGAATTCTGACTATTTCAAACTTCCTTCTTCTTGCATCTCCATGCTCTGTTTTTAGTAAGTACACACAGTGCCATCACGGTTCAGGTTCCCCTTTTTACTCTTCGCGTAGGCTTGAGGCCCGAGTCGAGCGGTGAGGAATAACAGAGGCTTAATTCTGTTTGCTTTGGTTATAGTCGTGGTTGATCTAATGAGAACAGATGACAGCCAACATGCTGAAGATCATCCATCAAATTACAAAACCCCCAAAAGACTATGTGTCCCAAACATTGCACCCACATTATTAAAATATGATTAAACTAAATAGACCAAGTTATTATTTTTCTCCCCCACACCTTCCCAAGTCTGGAATTATGCAGTCTACCCTTATGAGGTTCATTAATGGATCTTCTGTTTTCTGTAGCTTCTTTAGATGAACCTCTAATATCCTTCAGCAGCATGTTTTTGGTATTAAAACATTTAAAACAGTGAAGATGGTTGTACTGTATATATTTCCTACCATTTTCTCAGTTAAAATTAGAATTTCTGATTTCAGCAATATTTTACCTCAAGGCTGTCTCACTGCTATTTTTTTGCAGCTCATCAGAGGTTGCAGTGTTTGCGGTGTGAGGGTCTGTAAGGGAGCTTCATTAAGCAAGTTTTCTGTTGGCTCCTTCCCGTCATTGTTAGCACAGAAATGAAAATAAATGTGACACTGGGTGGAACAGAGTTCAAGCTTTAAATGCTACTTGGACACTTTAATTGCTTGCCGGCGCTAATCGTACACAGTCAGGTCCAGGACATTGCCAAAGTTAGTTACTTAAGCTGTCTACCACAATATATTGGAGTTGAAATTTAACTGATTTCTGCTTCCAGGTTGAGTAAAACGTGTCGAAATGACAACCTTTTATTTGACATGTAATCAAACATAGCCATTAGATTTCCTAACTTTTAATTCTTCATTTGACACTTTTTTGGAGTCAGTGATAGAAGAATGTATCCTGTCGATATTTGATTTTTGGGTGTTTTTCCTGATTGCTGTGCCAAGTCTTAACAGCTGCTTTTGTTAAAGGGATTATGTTTTGTATTGGGAATGTTAGATGTAAAAGTTTGTAAATGTGTGAACTGATATACAGTAGTACCTTGACTTACGAAATTAATCCGTTCCAAGGGCAAGCTCGTCAGTCAAATTGTTCGTTAGATAAAGCAAAATTTTCCATAGGAAATAATAGAAAACCAATTAACCCGTTTCAACCCCCTCCCAAACTCCTATAACCTGCCACAAACACGTACAGTCGGCCCCCTACTAGCAAAATTAATCCGTTTCAGCGCCTTTTTCGTAACGCGGGAGTTTCGTCAGTAGGGGTTGCATTTTACATGTTAAACGCCTGATTTGTTCCAAGGCTCCCAAAACTTCCCCATAAACCCTTTAAAAATTATAAAAGTACACAAATTTTGTATGAAATCTGTTAAAAGAAAATTATTTATTAAACCAATTTAAACATTTTATTGACATATTTATTAAGTAAACCATTATTAAACAATTTTTATTAACACACACGTCTCTCTCTCTCTCTCTCTCTCTCTCTCATTCAATACAGCACACATTATATGTGTATGGTATACAGATTAAATGTTTATTGTGGAGCTGCGGGCCACACCCACAAGCAGGACGCCATTTTAAGACGTGGACTTCAAAGCGCATTCCCTGCTTGATAGATCGGAGGTCCAAACTCAACTTTAACTTGATTCCTTGAGGGATCGGGGGTCCACATTTATTAAACATTTACTGAATTAAACAACTTAAAAAACTAAACTAAAGAGTTAAGCTCTCACACAACACACATGTGCGCACGCACACACTCTCTGACGGAACATCTTATTTAAATGTTTAAATGGACAGGATGTTTTATTTAAAGCGGAATTACAGTGCCTGTTTGAAAGATCAGAGGTCCTGGTTCAATATTAACTTCCTTCCTTGCAAGATCGGAGGTCTTTTTCCACAAAGCACTCTGCTCATGTTTCTTCTGCTTCAATATCGTGCCGAAATAATCGCCTCCGTCACTGTATTTCCGCTTTAAGGTCTCCTGGTTAAATATGTGGGGCCGGTGGCATAGTGGTTAGGGTGATGCGCTCATGATTGGGAGGTTGTGAGTTCAAATCCCACCGAAACCCTCACTGTGCTAAGACCCTTGGTCAAGGTCTCAACCACAAGTGTGCCTCTGTTCACCCAGCAGTATAAATGGGTACCAGTAAAATATACTGGGAAGGTAACCTGCGATGGACTAGCGTCCCATCCAGGACGAGTTGAACTCCTGGTCGCTTCACGCTATGGAAACCGGGGATAAGCACCAGCCTGATGAGCCACAATGGCTCGGGTGCAAAAACCCAACAGACTTATCTGGTTCAATATCGTCCCGATTGTAGAGGGGTTTTGGCGATAACAAAATATAACGCTGCATGATCAATCTCAAAACAAGCCAACAGCCAACTCTCCTTGTGACAAACAGGAAGTGTGATACAGAAAGTTCGCTGCGTCATCCTTCCTAGCCAATGGGAGGCCAGCAGGGTGAGATGTTGTGAGACAGCCAATGAGAGAGCAACTTGCGCATCGTGTGAAATTTTGATTGGTGCTTTTGAATGACGCATCTGGCGCTTTTCGTAAGAGGAGGTTGTTTTCGTATCCCGGGGACGAAAACTCGTGGGGGGATTGGATGAGGGCGCTTATTACGTCGAATACGGTATGCACATGTATGGATTGGCATAAGTCCTTTGTTGTCTGTTGTGCACGTTCTTTTTATAGTTATTGCTAAACAAAGAGCTGCTAACCTGGTTTTCATTGCATTGTCCAGGCAACAGTTCACAAGCAACTCTTTCTTTATTTACTGCATTTTTGGACCATAAGGCACACTTAAAATCCTTTAATCTTCAAGAAAATATTGTGCCTTGTGTATGGATGAAGCCGCTCAACTCCATCTCACTGATACCGTCAAAACCCAAGTGAAGCAAGCTAATTCAGAGCTCCCCATCATTCTGGTGGATTAACCAAAGAACTCCAACCGCTAGATATTGGTGTCAACAGGTCATAAGTTAGAGGGATCCGGGCTTTATGTCCAACTCGCCAACTGTTAAACTCAGACACTGAAGATGAAGAACATTATGGATTTGTGGAAAAGGAATGAACTGAAAATTGATTTTATTGTTTTATATTGTTATAACTGAACAATATTGAGTGTTATTGTGAAATGTATTTTTTTATATTTTATCGCTATAGCTGAGCAATGTTGACAGTTATTGTGAGAGTTGAATCAAGTTTGACTAATCCGACTTTTGTTTTGCTTAATGTGCCTTATAATCCGGTGCACCTTATGTATATAAATGGACCAGTCAATCATTGTTCATTGATATTGTGCCTTATAATCTGGTTTGTCCTGTGGCCTGGAAAATGCGGTATATCTCTGCTCTGGCAGGGCCTTATTTTTTTTCTTGCTGTCTGCTCACCATCTGGATCAGTTTTGTGAACACGCTATTTCAAGAACTCTGAGGTATTTATTTCATATTTTGTGCAAAGGTCCACTCTGACTCTACGATGAGCTGATTAGATTTTGAAAGTAGTTTAAGGTCATTGTGGCTTTATGTGTAGTCATATATAGTTTGTGCAACAGTTTGACACCCATGCACTGGACTCTGCGATTCAAGGTTTAATGCAAAACATGGTCTGAAATCTAAGACATTTTCCTGCCATCCTACCCCTAAAACTACCCCTGCACTGCTTTTTGATCCAACACTACATTTGCTGTCTGCTTTGTGTACCATGTTGAAGGATATGACAGCCAGGTGTTAGTTCTAATTTTCTTAAGCAAGTGAAATGCAGCTCAGTTGAATTTAGATCTGGGGATTTGACTTTGCAATCTTGAAATATTTCACTTCCTTGCCTTAAAGTATTGTTCTGTTTTCAAAGCAAGTTTCAGGTCAGTGTTCATCCCCAGTGGGATTTGAAGTATGTGGTGCAAAGTGAAAGGTCACATCAGTAAATACAAGAGAAGTAATTCCATTAGAAGCCGTACGCACCCACACCGTAACCCGAGCTTTCATGCTTTAGATCATGAACCCTTCCATCCCTTCACTGTAGTCGTCTTACTCTCCGAGTCTGTTCTTAACGAGAGCATACTATCTGGTGCTAAGCCCTCTCTACTGATTTGGGTAAAGTTTTCTCTTTAATCTGCCCAACTGTTGTTGAAGGAGTTTTTCTTTTCCATCAATAAAATTCTTCTGTCCTCCATAAAAGTTGCTTTCTCTGGTCCTTTCTTCTTAATAATCAGTCCCTCTTGGTATCTGTAATATACTGAGTGCATCAGTTCACATGAATTCAAGCAATCCTAATGCTTTGTGTGTAACCATCAGGCGTTAGAGATGGATCATATACCTTTTTCACTTCTATTGACCCATAAATGTTGTACTTTTGTAGTCATGTCAGACGATGCTCAAGTAATGAGTTTAGAACCCGTCAAGCTCTTCCTGAACACTAGGTTTTCTTTTTGTTTTTGTTTATTTTTGTTCGTATGCGGGTTTTTTTTTGGGGGGCAGTATTGTGTTCTGGCTAGCTGGACTTCCCCCACTACTTCCCTCCATCCCCATACAAATAGCATCTCGGCCCATTCCATTCTGCAGCTCAATGCATTATGTGGATCTTTTGGATTTTTGGAATGTCACCAATCAGAACAGAGTACACACAGAAAGCAGAGAGAGACCGTGTATAGGAGGAAGAAGCCAAAACAGGCTGTCCAGCACAAATTGGTACATGGGGAGGCAGCTTCCTGAAGAACTGGTGTTTCTTTTTTGGATCAGGAATTGTACTTTTAGTATCTACTGGTGTTTGAAATGAGACACAATGCTTTGAAAATGGGTGAACATGTTTTGAGGCCCCCCCCCAGCCCCATTTATTTATTTATTTATTTATTGATTGCTTAATGATGGCTATTATGTTGGCACAAATGGCTCCTTGGCCTTTATATTGATAGCAACAACACACATCGCACCTGTGTTCGACTGGAAAGATTTCATCTGCTTTACAGATAGTTATATAATGAGGAAATAACATGCATTGGGTCATAGGGTGATAATACCCTAAGAAATACTACTTTCTTTTAAGCACAAAAATATTCTTGCTTAGTGAAAACAATGTGGTATAAATAATATCAAATAATGAAAATCCACCAAAGCTGAAAGGAAAATGAATTGAGTTTCATTATTACCCCCATTTCACTGGAGCGCGGCAGACTTGCGGAAGCAAAACCGTAGTCATCCTCCAATGTTCCTCAATCATTCCGTAATCTTCCGTGTCCTTCCGTACGATTCCGTAGGTATTCCTCCTCTTCCTTCAGGCCAAAATCTTCCGCGAACGTTATTTTGAACATGTTCAAAAGCACGTTCACGGAAAAATTTTCCGACAGTGTTCCCTCACGTTCCGCAGTCTTTCCACAAACGTACCGTCCTTTCCGCAAACATTCCGTGATCGTTCCTTTTATTCCGCAAGTCTTCCGTGAACGTTCCGCGAACATTCCTCCTTCTTGCGGGAGTACAGCCACAGAATCCCCATGGAATACTCATGGAAAGTTTGCGGAATACATGCCGATTGGTTGCGGATAACACGGAAGAGGGTGATCCGGGCGATTTTACGTATGTATTCCAACATTGTTTCGCAGTCTTTCTGTGTCCTTTCCGCGCATTCCGTGATCGTTCCGAGGGTCTTCCGAAGGTGCAATTTTCCATAGGTTTTCGACACATTTTCCATGTAAAAATGCTGAAGCTCCTCTGTAGAGTGCATTCTGTGCCTTTCAGCCATGATCCTTGCATTCCACACTCCAGTGAAATGGGGGTGTTAATAACAAACTTTTACAGTATTTATCATTCTAAAAAAATTCTGTTTGCACAGAAGGTTGTGATGTATGGAAGCAAATCAGTCTCATCAGATTTTGAAATTTAACAGCCTCCGAATTACTAGCACAGAATCCCCCCCCCCCCCAAAAAAAAAAAAACCTTTTTTTCCCTTTTTTTTTTTTTTTTTTTTTTTTTTTGCAGGTGAATTCAGAACCTCATGTTTTTAATCAATCATTTTTGCTTTTTTTTTTTTTCCTCAAATATTTAAAAATTCCAAGTTTTTCAGTGACACAAATTCGACCTACCAAATTCAGTGTCGAAAAATGTGCAGTTGGTATCCAGGGAACAAAGGATGAGCAATCAACACAGATCCACCCATTCGGTTACGCATCAGGGATCCGGACACTTCGTGTTAACAGTCCTGAATGGCGATGCTGCACTTTGCTGTACAGTAAATACATGTTGTCTCATGAATATGAAAAAGTACAAAATAAACGGATCGAATGAATAAACTTGTAGAATAAACTTGAACTACAATTAGCGCAGTGACATTCGAACCCGTGCCTTCGTGGTAAAGAGAAACACTGACCTATCAACGAGGCGCCTATCCACTCTCGTCACCACTCCACCGAGAAAACACCGCATAATTGGTGTTGTATCTTTGTCACTTGATGCTCTCCCGTGACTCTGTATTTTCCCCTTGCTCGATACGAATCAAAAGTGCGATTCTGACTGATTACTCTGTCAGTACCGGATGAGTTCCAGCCAGGCGCTTTTTTAATCCATCACTTTAACAATTGGAGACCATCTGAGGATCTGAAGAAAGACGCAGACGTAGCCTATGTATTTTGAGTTGGGTTGATTTTCATCAGACTGGAACATGCCTGTGTATTTTAGGGAAATGTAGTTATTAAAATGTACGCCTGCATGGATTACCCAGACTGCTCTGTGGCAGTTAATAAGCTGAATGTTGAACCTCCATATTTTATGTGCTTTTAATCACTGCCTTACTAACAAGTTCAGGTTTAAATAATGAAAATGATGCTGAATGTCTGAGGTTCTGTATATATAAATATAAAATGGCCTTAATGAAGAGGACAAAAAAGAGTTTAATTTCATACAGTTTTGGCGAGCCTCACCAGATAACCTTGATAAGCAGGTTACCTTGTGCGATGGAAAATAAAGATGAATAGTGGTGTGTTTTTGGAAGAGAATTTATAAGTATAAATTAAGCATTGCTTTCTTGCAGGAGTGGAGGTGCAGGAGGCGTTGTCGTCTTTTTAGCGCAAAGGCACTGGTTCAAGTCCTGTTGCGCTTATTGTAATTATCTACAAGTTTATTAATTTTATTCATTTATTTTTGTTCTTTTACTCATATTTATGAGACACAGGATATGTTTCACTTTATTGTACAACAAAGTGAAGCACCAGTTTTCACAAGAGAAGTCGCAAACAGACATACAGTAAATATTGGTGGAATCGGTGCAGTGTAAGACAATGCTACAGTTAACATAAAAATCAGCATAACGCGAACTAAAATAATCTATGCTAGCATAACGTGAACGAACCCCGTTCATGAAACTCACCGCTATGGATGATGTCCAGTAAATTCTGATAATGTTCAGCATTACAATTTTTATGTTACTAACAGAAGCAAGTAAAAGAATGAACATCCTCAGGCCAGGCTTAAAAAATTCTTTGTTGGCAATAACATGATAATCCTCCCTCTGGGGGTGAATCTTTTTATTTTTTACCTGTGCAGGCCACCTGGGATTTGCGGGGAAATGTATTTCACACATCATGCTATATTATGTATGTGTTGTAAACACAGTAAAATGAAATAAATATCTTATATTTGAAATCAACATACTGAATATCAAAGTTTATTCTTTTAATATTGTAATCAATAGAGTGTCAAGGTTTCTTCAACATATCAAGTTTTAATATTGCCGTCAACAACTAACACATACCTTTGTAACGGTCCACGCTGTTGCTGGCGGTTTATAATTAACTTGTATTTGTTCGAAAATGTCAGCAAACGTGTTGTGCGATTTGAAACGCATTCATTTATTTGTCATTTTCACGTTGGGACCTTTAATAGTGACAGAGAACAGTTTTTTTGCCTCATCATTGTCCCCTTCCATCATGCTTTCCGCCTTTGTTGTTAAGTTTCACCAAACTGGTGAAATTGACCAATCACAAGGCACGGTTGATACTGATTTCGTTTTTGGCCACTTTTTAGTACGGTGTATGATGGGGACACATGCGGGATTTTTTTTTTTCAATACAACCGGCCGGTATATTTTTCTTTTTCCGTCTGTGAATGCTCAGGCAGGGTTTTTATGTACGATTTCGGCCCAACTGGCCGTGTTACCACCAACAAATATATTTTTAAGGTTAACTTGACTGAAGCACCGTAATTCAGGACTGTTAACATGTACTGTCTGGGTCCCTGATGCGGAACTGACTGGGTGGATCTGTGTCCAACTGTTCATCCTTTGTGCTCCCCAATGTTGACAGTGATTTTTTTTTTTTTTAAACACTGAATTTAAGACTGAATTTGGTCTGTCGAATTTGTGCCACTGAAAAATTAGGCTGTGACTTTTGAATGCTCACATTTTTAGTTCTGAATTTGTGAGCATTGAAAAAAAAGTGAAAATGAGTGATTAAAAATAAGGTTGTGAATTATCAGCAAAAAAAAAAAAATGACACATCTAATTGTGGTTCCAAAAAAAAAATTGCTAGTAATTCAGAGACTTTTATCCAGACGCTCCCCGACTTATGTTTTTAATTGATTCCGGATGGCTGAACGCAAGTTGTTACAGTGACGTGTGACGTATGACGCTCATACTGTACAATACATCCATAAATACCATTACTGTATCTCATAAAACACCCATAAATCAATTATTATAAACATAACATTGTAATATAAAATCAAATCATATCAACATTAATTTCAAATATTTCACTTATTTTTATCGAGTCACTTTACATGAAGCTTAAAATAGCTAATCAACGCTTAAAATATGAGGCGCTCAAAACCGGAAGTAGTGTACTTGCTGTGGGTTATACGGACTTCCGGTTTTTCAAGTGAAGTGAGCAAGGGCGCTGTTGAACTCGTTTAGAACTAAGCCTGCACTGATGTGAATCACCAGCAGAGCGGAGAGTTCTTTCTTTTCTGGATTCGGGTTTTCATTCATTTTACAACTCTCTTTGCTTAAGTGAGCATGCATGGTAGATTGCACCAATCCGAGCAGATAGTTAATTCATCTCTGTGTATGAGACTTGCACCCATGCTAGTAGGCTTATACTTCTGACCAACCATATTTGCTTAGGGTTACAAAAGTCCACAAAACAGTGTAAACACAAAGATCATAGAGACGACGTCTGAACTCAAGGGTAACATGCTATATAACTGAAATATATATATACAGTCATCCCTTGAATATCGTGTATAATGTAGACCAGACCTGGCCGCGATATTCGAAAAACCGCGAAGTAAGAACTCTCATTTCTACCATGTTGTCTCATTTCTATACGTTTTCGCGTCTATACAATATCAAGTGTATATTAAACGTTACAGTTATATGCATATGTAAATACTGTAATGTATTAATATTTAAATAGAATTTATATATAAATACTTTAACTACTGTACTCACCTCTGACAATAGCTCTTCTCCGCGGTGCAGGACATTCACAAACACTATAAGATCACAAGATCACAAAAAATCCAGCGGGAATGTGCGATGCAACAGCTTCACGCGTCTAAGCAAATCTGCTTGCGAGATTGAGCTGAGTGGGCGGTCCCTGCCTGAACTGGGGAGGATGGGCACTTCAGTCTGTCGTTTGGAAACAATGGACGCAGCCTGCCTTGGGTCCCTGCCTTTCCACTTGCTTACATGCGAGTTTCAGTGCGAATTTTGAATTTTTCATGAATATTTTTATTTTATTTTGGCTGTCTCTTAACATCATGCCCCGCTGGCCTCCCAGATAGAGACAGAAGGAAGCTTAACTCTTTAGTTTTTAGTTTAGTTTTTTAAGTTGTTTTAATTCAGTAAATGTTTAATAAATGTGGGCGCATTTGAACTCATCTGGAATTCCGATCCCTCAAGGAATCAAATTAAAGTTGAGTTTGTCAAGCAGGGAATGCGTTTTGAATTCACGTCTTGTGGGCGTGGCCTGCAGCGCGTGTGAGAGAGAGAGAGAGAGAGAGGGAATAACGCTTTAGTTTTTAGTTTAGGTTTTTAAGTTGTTTTAAATCGGTCAATGTTTAATAAATGTGGGTGCATTTGAGCTCATCTGGAATTCCGATCCCTCAAAGAATCAAATTAAAGTTGAGTTTGTCAAGCAGGGAATGCGCTGTGAATTTCACGTCTTGTGGGCGTGGCCCGCAGCACGTGTGAGACAGAGAGAGAGAGAGACAGACTGGTGTGTGTGTGTGTTCATAAAAAATGGTTTAATTAATATGTTAATAAAATGGTTTAATATGTTAAATGTTTAAATTGTTTTATAAATAATTTTCTTTTACTTTTAACACATTTCATACAAAATTGGTGTACTTTTATCATTTTTAAATGGTTTATGGGATTTATCCAATCCAAAGACTGGAGCCTTGGAACGAGTTAGGTGTTTAAGATGTAAAATGCGACCCCTACTTACGAAATCCCCGCAAGACGAAAAGGCTGTGGAACGGATTAATTTCGTAAATTGAGGGGCGCCTGTACATAGGTGCAAGTTTTCCGGCATATGCCAGAAATTCTGGTTTTCCCAAGACATAGTAGGCGCTGTCTACTATGCATACCGCCATGTGGCTGTGACCGCGCGTTGAATCACGGGATTACATAGCCAAACGAAAATGCAGCTATTATAAAACCTGTTGTTTCTGTGAGCCTCGCATGCATATGCTGCCTAAAATATTGCATTGTCGCTAGCGAGAACCACTAGAAATACAGAAGAACTGGAAAGAATTGATGCCCCCCCCCCCCCCCACGTGGCAAAGCTTTGCCATGCACACTCAACTACATCTTGCTTTTTCAGGTTTTTCCAAATTTTTTAACTTGCACCCATGCAGATATGCGTCTCTATGGCACAGTGAGCAGCACATTGTATTCTCGGTTAGCCAACCCGAGTTTTGATCGCGGCTAGGGACCCAATTTTATAATTATTAATTATTTACTCTCACATTTGCCTTTTGTTTTGAAAATCTCTTGCTGATATCGGGCTGTACCAGAATTAGAAGGCTAACATGTGGCTTCTTAAAACTAAGCCTGCATACTGTCCACTGTATTTTGATCGACCCTTGTTTTCAGTCCGTTTCTATTCCATTTGATTTGCACTCGCCCATAAGTAAAGCTCAATATTTGCACATGCAGTGATGGATCCCTCCTAGACAATATGATTCCTTCCATTTTTTTTCATGAGTTCAGGTGACTCGAACAGTGATGCATACAACAAGTTTATTCATCTGTCTTGAAAGATGCACCACATTTCATTAAGTTTATGCGTACGTACGCTACAGCTGCTATATATGTATAATGCGTATCATGTACGTACATAACGGGGGATGGGGTAAATTTTGTCAGGTTTTATGTGTACGTACTTTACAGACATCCCTAAACTGTGTGTCTGTGTGGTTCAGGATGAAGACGTGAACCGGACACTGGAGGGCGGTAGGAAGCCCCTGCACTACGCTACAGACGGCGGCCATTGTGACGTGGTGGAGTTCCTGTTGTCTAAAGGAGCAGATGTGAATGTAAGCTTGCAGTACTTCAGAAAACGTCACATCTGTAATTACGAGTGAAATTATGATAATGCATGATTGTGTTGATGAATCACTCACTAATCGATGAGCTTTTGAGTTTCATTTCTGACACATGGATTGCTTGGTTGCGTTTTCACTCCCATCCCAGTGAAGCAAGAGCTATAGCAAATGGCTTCTGTTGCTCCCTTTGTATGTGGTGCGATAACTTTGGGAGGAAATGACATAGGGTCGCCTCATATGGTGGCTTAATCCTCCTAAGGGCCCAATAGGGTGGGATTGCATATGGGTCACCTTGACCTTTTTTCAAGGGAAATTTTTATGTATACATCAATGTGATAACCTTGAAAGAAAGTAACGTGGGATCAACAAATTTTATGGACAGGTTCCCCTAATACAGTGCTTCTCAAATTATTTTCTGTGACGCCCCCTCTAGGAAGAAGAAAACATTTCATGCTCCCCCACCGCCCCGCAAGCGACTATAAACAATATTTTATTTTTTTTCCATCCGAACCCAGTGGCTCATCAGGCCGGTGCTTATCCCCGGTTTCCATAGCGTGACGTGACTAGGAGTATAATTCCTCCTGGATGGGACGCTAGTCCATCACAGGTTACCTTCCCAGTATATTTTACTGGTACCCATTTATACTGCTGGGTGAACAGAGGCACATTTGTGGTTGAGACCTTGCCCAGGGGTCTTAGCACAGTGAGGGCCTAACTGGGATTTGAATTTACAACCTCCCAATCCTGAGCCCAGCACCCTAACCACTATGCCACCGGCCTCATAAATAGTATCATTTGTCTATTTATTATTGTAAATTTATTATTAGAACAACTCTGTATAATGCATCTTTGTTGACATTTAAAAACTAAAAAAATAAATAAATGTAGTTCAACTTACAAAGATAAACTTCATTAACATTGTTTTTTAATTTGTAACAGAAAAGATTAAAGTGCACCAATGTGCCCAAAATAAACAAAAATACATTCTTATTTAAACTCATTCAACTTATGTCTTAATATCTCCGTCTCTCTCCACCTTTCTCGTCATTCCTGTTAAAAATTTTTCCGTATCGTTTCTTGTTTTGACACGAGCAAAACCGCTACACCATTGCGGGACAATGAGAGCGCCACTGCCAACTACTGGAATGGATGTGAAATTACACTTAATTCTACTACAGTATTCCAAAATAGCGTGTTCCCCAGGGTCATACGCGCTCCCCCAGCATCATACTGCGCCCTCCTTTGAGAAGCACTGCTCTAATATAAGGTTCTCCTTCATAAGGAGTCTGACCACGTTCTCTGCTGTAACTCCAACGAGAGCAAATTGTTGATAAATGCCTAAGCAATAGACCAAGTTCACATCTCGGCTCACGCACGGCATCATGGGTTCGCAACTACCAAAGAAGCTACCAATATGGCGGAAATAAACCTTGATGTGGATGATAACTACACTATCGATACGTTCAATTTATGGAAAGTTCCCGACTTCCGAATGTATTGTATACATAGGGGTCTTCCCAGTTGTTCCCGCAAGCGTAAAGATGAACTTGTTGCGCTTGCATTTGTGGCAATGTTACAAAAGCTACCAATAGTTTTGTCAAAAGCCAAGGGATCTAAACAAATCCAACGTGACTATGCCGGCTTGTTGACGTTTGACGTGAATGAGGAAAGCGTGACAATTGCCGACCCCTTGGGACTTGTAGACGGCTGGGAGACAGAAAATTACACCGTATCGAAGTGGCCCCCCATGTATGTACGCTGACATAGCGGTTTTTTGTTAATGAAGGACCAGGCACCTCTACTAGTGCGACTTCGTAATGACTACAAAGAAGGTAAATACAAGTTTGACAACTGTCACCGAGTGATCTCACAGCTCTTGTTTGTCTATTTTATTATTATACAATTATAAGATCTAGATGCATATTGTAATTATTGATCAACATTAACGTAGGCCCCCATTTGGCCCAGCATTTGGCATCGCTGATTTTTATGGTAATTTATCAGGTAAATAAAAGGTAATATAGTCTATAGGGTCTATGAATTCAAATAAAGAACACTTTAATTATAAACTTACTGCTTTAATCCAACGTTTGCGTCCCTCCGGATCCTTCAGCTTGGTAGGGAAGGTAAATAATGTGAATGGAGGCGGATATGGACACACGTTATATCCAAATTTGCAGGCATGTATACTGGCTACAGTATGCAAGTGCCTTCAAGAAAGTTTGGTAGCCGTGACCCTTGGACCAGATCTTGGGTCAAGTTCCCCACACATGCGCAGTCGTAATGCGAATGTGGTCTATTGCATACGAGCAGCTCTTTTTAAGGCTCTGGCACACAGAATTCACATCATTCTCCATCCATATGCATTGTGTCTGGCCTCCTGAACTCTTCTGTTTGTAAAGGGGTGATCTGGAGAAACAGAAAACATCAGTCTTCTGGGGAGACACTGGGTCACCTTTCACTTCCTTGAAGCCATATTTTTAGGTTGTAAAGCCAGATCTAAATCAAGTTTTGATTTCATGCAATGTCGAGTCGATGGATTTTGCTGAGATGGCAAAAATAACTTTAAGATTGCCTTGAATAGTACAACTCTTTATTCGTTATGGTTTTCGTGTAACTTTCCTGTGACCCATGTGAAGTCTAAGTACTTTGACTGGCTTGCACATGTGCACCTGGCTACCTAATCTCTTAAAACCCCCACGTTCATGTTGAGTTAGTGTTAAGTAGTGTGTTAGCACTATGTTTTTCTCATGCTACATGAATGCTCTCATTGTTCACCCCGAACTTCTCTGGATGTTATATAGGCCTTATTGTTACACTAAAGAGAAAACTGTGCTTGATAATCTTGCACTAGCCTCCTTTACATTGGTATTAACACTCCTTTTTTCCTCCTACTTTCCAGGCTGCAGACAAACATAGCATCACTCCATTGCTGTCTGCCATTTATGAGGGTCATCTTGCTTGCGTGAAAATCTTACTAGAGAAGGTACACAGATTCACCTCCCGGGTTTGGTTTGTTGGCTTGTTTTACTCATCAGGCATCTTGTTTGTGAAAAATCAGGAGGTTCATGCAGAGTATTTGGAGAAAGATAAAATGCTTGTACTATATTTGCACAGGAGCTCCATGTGTTACAATCGTACATTGTGATATCAGTCAGGCAGGACTGTATCGTTCTGCTCCTCAATAAAAACGGGCAATAATATGCTATGGTAGCTCAATGCTAGCCGCACCACGGCTAACAATTAGCCCTGGCGGAGTTTTCAGAGTCATGCTTCTTTTTATTTGTTTTATTTGTTGTTTTGTTGGTTCATGTTTTGCACTTTGCTCATCTGTGACTGGTCACCCTACTACAGCTGATGAGATCGGAGTGTCTTTGGGCATATATAATTAAGCACGCTCAACTTCTGAGCTAATATGCTATGGTAGCTCAATGCTAGTTGCATCCCGGCGAACACTAAGCCCAGGCGGGGAGGGGCCGAACGAAGGTGGACGAAGTTCATGCTCAGATTTCAGCGCAGATGGATCTACTGGACTCTTGAGGAGATGACACCCGATGAGGCGATTGCACCAGCCGGCTACCCGGCCTTCATCCCGTGCGATCCCAAGTGTTGGAGTCGTCGTTCGGCCCCATCCCACCTGGGCTAATTGTTAGCCGGGGTGCGGCTATCATTGAGCTACCATAGCATATTAGCTCAGGATAGGAAGGTGCTAAACCTACGGAAGTGTTTTTTTTTTTATGTTTGGCTTTACAGATACAATACACTGTATCCTTACGAAATAGTCATGCCTTGCAAACAAATTGCCTTTCAGTTCAAAGATATGGCCTGACAAGGGAAAATTTCACAATTCCCTTTCATCCCTAATTTGATTTTGAAGCATATGATGAGATGGAGTGTCTCGTTCATGTGGTACATGTTTACATATTTTGAATATGTACCACCCGAGCGGACCCATATACACACACAACGTTGCAAGCTAGTTGTATAGTTAGATAGATTGTTCTCCTTTTTTTCTCCATTATTATTATTATTATTATTATTATTATTATTATTATTATAATATGTGCAAATGGGAGTCGTGGTGTGTGAGATTCTATTTTTGGGCTTCCAGTTTCTGAGTGGTGGTGAAGAAGCATGTATTTTTAGGGTTTTAATTTTGTGATTAGTAGGATAACTCCCAGTGTAAATTTCCAGTACATCTATGAAGTTTTTATAGTATAAAAACTTATCAGTTCTACTAAGAAAGTTCCGCTGTTTGTAAAATTTCTTTTTGGTTGCGAGTGGTACTGCTTCATCCTTACGTATAAAATGAACAGAGTAAGGCTAGAAGGATCTGTTGATATAAATCTTCAATCGTGAACATAAATGGGCCTTTCGTGTTGAATGCATCATTGTTGCACTTTTAAATTTCTTTGTGGTCACTGGGGCCATCCCTTCTTTCACAAAGGTTTTTGGGAGTTTTTTGTTTGTTTTTTTCCCCCCATGTGATTAATTGTTATTTTCCGTTTCAAGTAGGACCATCTTCCCTGAATGGCAGCCTCTCGGTCCATGGTGATGTTCAAATCTCTTTGTTTATAGACAGTGGTACTGGCTTTTTTGGCAACCTCCGGTTTATTTACCTTGATGGTTCCTTTTTTCTTCTTGACCATTCAAACCAAAGCTAAGGATGATTGTTTTTGGTCTTTGTTTCTGTATTGGGAAGTGGTTAGGCCTAACAATAGCTTGTACATGCTTGCAATTGTATGAGCGGATAATCTTGAAATCTGCAAGAGATGTTTGACCACAAGAGACATTCCTAACTTCTGTACATCTAAAACCTTTAGTGGCCAAGTCTGGTGTGGATCCTGCACAATAATGTTGAATACATCAGATGTGTCCTCTCATTTCCAGTAGTCATCAACTCAACCGCTGATGCACAGGATTTGGTAGAAATTAGTGTTTGGGATCGGCAATGTGTAGTTCATTTTCATTATCAGTGCTCGGGTTGAGCAAGTTATCAAGCCCCCTAGAGTACATTATATTCAGAAATTTGGGTAGGTTTCCTCGTCCCCCCCTCCCCCCACTTTCTTCATCATCACCATTGCTACACTATTACAGGATGAAACGAGCATCTCTGAAAATTTCTAAAAAGCACCAGTAAGTCCCCAGTGACCTGATTGCTTTTTAGAGATCGCTTTCAAATCAACAGAAACCACAGTTCTTTTTAGTATGATAGGTTCAGTAATCTATTCTTGTTTTTGTTTTATGGTGTTTGGGAACTGGCGTTAGTGTGCATTACTGCCACTTGCTGTGTTGGAGTGTGGGCCAGAGTAAATAGAACAGTGCAGAAAGTCAGGAAATAGTGGAAAGTGAACATTCATAATGAACATGTACAGGACAGACTTTGTTGTCTTCTGATGAAAATGTTTGAAGGGGTGTTTGGGGGGGAAACATAGGGACTTGGGCCATGATATTTGTGTTCAATAGATTTGGAAAAGGCCCTTATTTATCCATGTGAGCTTTGGCTTGAACGTTCCAACACTGCAAAATGGCTTTGCATGGTTATTGATTATAACCGAGTCGGTTTCAAGGGGTTCATAGAACAAAAAAGTTCAGTCTTCTGATTAAAAAAAAAAAAAAAAAAAAAGGGAATAATTTTACTGTGAAATACTCATAAAAAACATTTTGGTTCAGAAGTAAGAATTGCTGCTTTGTTCTATGGAGCCATGAGTGTGTAGAGCTTGGTATTGAACACGTTTCTGCTACTTTTTTATTCCACTACACATCAACTCTTAAGTGTAAAAGAAAGTGAGGGTATATGTGAGGGTAATGTATCAGGTCATTTATTAGTTTGTTAGGTAGACATTAAAACGCCTCCACTGATAATAGGCACCTTCTCAACCAAAGTATATAATCACTTCCTTTTCATCCTCACATAATCTCATTGAAATACATTTTGATATTCATTTCCTGAGAAATGTTCTCTCCCTGATTTAGTTACAGGTTATTCAGGAGAGACTGCTTTGTTTTGATGGAAGGTTTTGGCCAAATTCTGTTTGCACTTCTTGAACAGAAGATTTGGAAACAAAGTTTGCCATGTGTCTGGTTTTTGCTTATTTTGCCCGTATATACAGTGATGGATTTGAGGGTCACCTATCAGTCGATCAATCATGTTCCAGCGCTGCAACACACAAAATCACACTGAAACGGTCTTGTAGTTTTATGGAATATGTTGACCATCACGTGGTTGATGTTGCAAGGTGGACTGACACCCCAGTTTATGAAAGTCAATCAGTAGGTGAGTCTGTAGGTCACGCCAAACACCGACGGGACATCATGACGAACAGAAAGAATCATTCTGGTCCCAGTGAAGCATTGTCACGTGGTCTGCCAATTACATGGGACATCCCATAAAAGCAGCCAGTGACCACCAATGGATGACTGAGGTAAAGCTGACGTGCTAGGCTGGTTCAGGCTGATAAAATGGGTATTGTAATACCGATAAGCATTAAGGATCTTTGTGGTGAGCTAGGAGAAGTGTCCAACTGCACAATTTTACAAAACACAATATCTTTAAACAGAGAACATAAATAAATAAATAGTAATAATAATAATAATAATAATACAAAAGAGAAAAAAATAGTAGATTCAGTCTGCAGCGGTTACAAAAATATCAGAACTGTATATACTTTCAAATTATATTACAAGACACATTATAATGTATTCAATGACCTTGCCAATTTACCATAGAACTTATCAGCTTTTTATTTGTTATTGCAATGATTTTTTTTCTATTTCCAGAACATATTTTAAGTATACTTTGCAGCAGCACTTGGTCTCCTGCTACTAAGTTTGTATCTGTATATTACAAATTTAGAGATTAATATAGTACAGTTAAAAGAGACATCATTATCAAGCTTACTAAATATCAGAATCTATCAGAATCCTTAATTCTTATTTGGGCGAGAAGTTTGTTGGTGGGTAGGATACGGAGTAGTATCTTATATTCAAAATATCTCAAACATGTGTCAAGCGTGACCAAAAAAGGTATTTTATATTTTTTCCAATTGATACTATCACAGTCCTGAAAATTTAAGTCCCTTCTCCGTTTGTTTTGAGCAGATGGGGTTATCTCATTTTTGCGAGGAAAAAAAAAAACTAGAATAGGCACTACAACCCTTTTTCCACAGTGAGAATAGCTTGCAATTGTGGTGGTATAAATGGAAAATGAAATGGGATATATTTTGGGTGGAGATCTTATTGAGCCATGTATTTGGATTGGCATTCATCAGCCTACAATAGTCAAAAAATGTAATTTGTACTGGTCCTTCTCAAAAAATTAGCATATTGTGAGAAAGTTCATTATTTTCTGTAATGTACTGATAAAAATTAAACTTTCATATATTTTAGATTCATTGCACACCAACTGAAATATTTCATGTCTTTTATTGTTTGAATACTGATGATTTTGACATACAGCTCATGAAAACCCAAAATTCCTATCTCAAAAATTAGCATATTTCATCCGACCAATAAAAAAGTGTTTTTAATACAAAAAAGTCAACCTTCAAAAAATTATGTTCAGTTACACACTTAATACTTGGTCGGGAATCCTTTTGCAGAAATGACTGCTTCAATGCGGGCGTGGCATGGAGGAAATCAGCCTGTGGCACTGCTGAGGTGTTATGGAGGCCCAGGATGCTTCGATAGCGGCCTTAAGCTCATCCACAGTGTTGGGTCTGGTGTCTCTCAACTTTCTCTTCACAATATCCCACAGATTCTCTATGGGCTTCAGGTCAGGAGAGTTGGCAGGCCAATTGAGCACAGTAATACCATGGTCAGTAAACCATTTAGCAGTGGTTTTGGCACTGTGAGCAGGTGCCAGGTCGTGCTGAAAAATGAAATCTTCATCTCCATAAAGCTTTTCAGCAGATGGAAGCATGAAGTGCTTCAAAATCTCCTGATAGCTAGCTGCATTGACCCCGCCCTTGATAAAACACAGTGAACCAACACCAGCAGCTGGCATGGCACCCCAGACCATCACTCACTGTGGGTCCTTGATTTCTGAATGACATGCAAAATTCCTGGAATCGGCCCTTCTCCACAATCTTCCTCAGGGTCCGGTCACCTCTTCTGGTTGTGCAGCGTTTTCTGCCACACTTTTTCCTTCCCACAGACGTCCCACTGAGGTGGCTTGATAGAGCACTCTGGGAACAGCCTATTCGCTCAGAGATTTCTTTCTGTGTCTTACCCTCTTGCTTGAGGGTGTCAGTGATGGCCTTCTGGACAGCAGTCAGGTCGGCAGTCTTACCCATGATTGTGGGTTTGAGTAATGAACCAGGCTGGGAGTTTTTAAAAGCCTCAGGAATCTTTTGCAGGTGTTTAGAGTTAATTGGTTGATTCAGATGATTAGGTTAATAGCTCGTTTACCTTTTCATGATATGCTAATTTTTTGAGATAGGAATTTTGGGTTTTCATGAGCTGTATGCCAAAATCATCAGAATTAAAACAATAAAAGACCTGAAATATTTCAGTTGGTGTGCAATGAATGTAAAATATATGAAAGTTTAATTTTTATCAGTACATTAACAGAAAATAATGAACTTTATCACCATATGCTTATTTTTTGAGAAGGACTACTATATTATAGTCTAACTTCAACTCCTGTAAAGATTTAAAGCTACCATCTTCCTTCACTATGTTCTTAACACACTTAACATTCTTTTTATGCCACATTCTAATATATTCCATTTTTATCCTGGGATTTCCCCAAATTGGTTGATTCAGTATATCTAATATAGTGTCTGGTTCAAAACACTCACTGAATTTTGCAAAAGCTGACATGACATCAGACCAGAAAGGGTTTTCAATTTTAGGAGTGCATTTATGAAACATGGGACCCGTGGCCTGTGTAGTATTAACTATGTGTAACCAAACAACTGTTGTTTTTTTTCCATGTTTACTTTTAGTCCTGAAATTTTGGGAGCAGTGGTGGTCTAGCGGTATAGGGCGCTGGATCGCTGATCCAAAGGTTGGGGGTTTGAGTCCCACTCTCCACAAGGTTGTCACTGTCCCCCCCAGTGCGGCTAACTGGGTTATCAAAGGCGGGCCATGTCTCTCACTGTCTATGGTGCGAGGCATGTAAAAGAACCATTGCTGACTTTCGTAAAGAGTAGCTGCAAAGTCGTCAGCGTGTTTCTATCCCTTGCTAAAAGGGTTGTGACAGGAAGGGCATCCGACGTAAAAACCTCTGCCAAATCAAAAAAACGTGCGAATCAAGATGATTCGCTGTGGCGACTCCCGAGTAAAAGGGAAAAAGCCGAAAGGAAGACAGACAGACTTTTAGTCCTGAAATTTTGTAAAACCATTCCAAAGCAATTAAGGATTCTCTTAGTGATTCCTCACTGCCATCCAACAACAAAGAAGTAACGTCTGCATATTGAGATATTTTAAATGTTGTATCCTACAGTCTAATAGGGCAGTGGTGGTCTAGTGCAGGGATCACCAACGTGGTGCCCGCGGGCACCAGGTAGCCCGCAAGGACAATATAAGTTGCCCGCGGACCTGTTCACTGCTATTTTTAGGACAGGCCCATGGCTCCATAGCGCCACTCTTCATTGAGCTGCATCTTATTTTTTTCTATATATTTTTAAATCCAAGCAATATCTTCACATAGATGAATCTCATTAATTATTAATAATAACATATAATTAAAGGTAAACTGAGCAAATTTGTAATTTCAGAAGTGTATATCGACCTGGTATCCCTTCGCATTAATTGGTACCCAAGAAGTAGCTCTCAGTTTCAAAAAGGTTGGTGACCCCTGGTCTAGTGGTATAGGGCGCTGGATCGCTGATCCAAAGGTTGGGGGTTCGAGTCCCACTCTCCACAAGGTTGTCACTGTCCCCCCAGTGCGGCTAACTGGGTTATCAAAGGCGGGCCATGTCTCTCACTGTCTATGGTGAGAGGCATGTAAAAGAACCATTGCTGACTTTCGTAAAGAGTCGGCTGCAAAGTCGTCAGCGTGTTTCTATCCCTTGCTAAGGGGGTTGTGACAGGAAGGGCATCCGACGTGAAAAATCTCTGCCAAAATTAAACGTGCGAATCAAAATGATTCGCTGTGGCGACTCCCGAGTAAAAAGGGAAAAAGCCGAAAGGAAGACAGACATCCTACAGTCTAATATCTTTTATACCTTTGTTGCCTCCGATCGCTCTTCCCAAGAGCTCGGCACACATGATAAAAATGTAGGGAGAGATTGGGTCCCCCTGTCTGCAACCTCTACCTAATTTTGAAAAACTAGAAAAGTGGCCATTTTGTATAATACATGATTCGGTGCCTTTTTGAAACAACTGAATCCATTTCTGTATGGATTTTCCAAAGTTGAAAATGTTCATATATCAAGTCCCATGAAACAATCAAAGTCAATTAGCAAAAGCATTCCCACTTTGTTTTGTTTCTGTGTGTCGAATATTTTCCCCAATAAATCTCCCCGGGATAAAACTTTTTTGATCTCCGTGAATTAAGTTGTCGAGTACAGATTTGATTCTTTCTGCTATGCAAAGTGACATGAGCTGATATGAAAAATTTAAAAGAGAAATGGGGCGCCAGTTTTTTAGAAGATGACATGGTTTGCCAGGTTTAGGTAAACATGTAAGAACTCCTTGTTTCTGAGTTACAAACATATTATTTTCATATGCAAAATTAATGGTGCGAAACAGGAAATGTCCAATGTCAATCCAAAAAATTTTTTTTAATTCTGCCGTGTATCCATCTAATCCTGAACTTTTATCGTTTTTTTTTTTTATCGTTTTAAAGCCGCCAACAGCTCGTCATATTTAATCTTACCTGCTATACTATTTCTTTCATTGTTTGATAAAGACGGGATATCTTCTAAATTTAGCTTTTCAAAAAACAATACATCATCAATGTTGTCATTTTACATGTATATAAATCCTCATAATATTTGTGAGCCACTCCACCAAAAGTAGGCTCTTGAGTCCAAAAATGAAAAATGTGATTTTTACACAGTCAGATGGAGGAGGCCCAAAGCTGCAAAATGCAGCAAAAGTGTCAATACCTTGAAAACTGAGCGAGCTATGCTATTTCTTGTGTCAGCATTCAACTAAAAAGGACGTTCTAGAGAAAAATGAGCACAAAGATTGCACTTCTTCCAACATCATTAGTCCTCAGCAACCAAACATTTTTATGCACTTCAGCCATATAAACTTTTGGGGCAGTGGTGGTCTAGTGGTATAGGGCGCTGGATCGCTGATCCAAATGTTGGGGGTTCAAGTCCCACTCTCCACAAGGTTGTCACTGTCCCCCCCCCAGTGCAGCTAACTGGGTTATCAAAGGCGGGCCATGTCTGTCACTGTCTATGGTGAGAGGTTCATGTAAAAGAGCCATTGCTGACTTTCGTAAAGAGGAGCTGCAAAGCCGTCAGCGTGTTTCTGTCCCTTGCAAAAAAGGAAAAACAGGAAGGGCGTCCGACGTAAAAACCTCTGCCAAATCAAACGTGCGAATCGGATGATTCGCTCTGGCGACTCCCGAGAAAGGGAAAAAGCTGAAAGGAAGACAGACAGACAGCCATATAAACTTTTAGAAAACATGTCTAGGAAGAGTTTTACGAAGCGATGATGAGAGAAATCATCCATATTTTAATCTGACACGCCCTTTTTAAACCCACCAGTCATCGTGGTAAGCCCCAAAAATTAACAAAAAAAAAAACCCTGACTTTTTTTTTTCATTTCTGTTTATCCCAATAAGATCAGCATGTATCTTTTTGACCATCATATAAAGGTCCAAATGCCTTCAAATTATACTGATTGAAAAAAAACACTGTCAGGTTCAAACAATCACACTGAAATTAAGAAAACTATATATATATGATGACCATATAACAAAACTCTCTGATCTCTTTATACAAGTAAGCTTCATCAACTCGGCCCTCAGCATCATCATCTTCATCTATATCCTGCTCAGCAGATCAAATCACATCTTCACAAACACCAGTCATCACACTTTTATTAACAGATGCCTCTTCTACATCAAAATCTTCATCTTAACATCTATACTAATGCTGCTAGACATCACAGATGACATATCACTCTCCTTTTCCATAAATTCTGTGTATTCACAATCTTATAAATAAACTTACTTACTGTTATTGAAGACAAAGTCGGAGATAAGTTCTGCATGCTGTATACTAGAGTCAGGAAGTAAACCGGAAGTTAACGTGTGACGGGCACTGAGCATGTGCAAGCTCGAGTTCACCAATCAGGGTGCTCGTTTCAGATCTTCGTTAACAACTCGCCTGCAATGTTTACGTGCATATTGCCTTTATTTCATTATTTTATTCATTGAAACGGCATTTTAATATTAAAATAGTATTCAAATTGGAGAGACGACTTCACATTCTTCTGGTGTATGGATTATAGTGTCTTGTACCGAACTCGGTGAATAATTGCAAAGAAAACCAGTAAGTTTGCTACTGTTTTTATCTAGTTTAATTAGGGTACTCGTCAGAAAAATGGAAATAAAGGACATTTTTAGTAAATTTTTACCTGATTTCCCTTGAACAACTGATAGTTGAATACTTGTTTTAATGGTTTATGCAAAAATCTGAATTTCGATTAAAAATTACCATTTTTACTTTTTTGGCCATTTTCTCGAAAGTAGTCTGTGCAACAAGCGCCTACATTCGGTGGAGCGCCTCACAATATTATTTTGTTTATATGGTTTCTATTTTCTCAATTACAAAAATATGCTGATGGTTTTCCCCCTAACTCATGCCATCTTGCTCTGGATCGAGTCATTGTTCAACTAATACGGTTATTTCGCATGTCTTCTAGTTCCAGATTCAATTGTTCCAGGGTATCCAGCTTGGTTCTTAGAGTGTTTGGTTTGTTTTTATTTGCTCATCTACTTCTGAAATTTTTCTTTCTAAAGATTTTTCTAATTCATTGTCAGTCCGTTTTTTTACGAGATGCGTACGAGATAATTTGACCTCGGAGTGGTACCAGAAGAGTTTCCCAAAACAATTGATCCGAGATTCGAAGTTGTGTATTTTTGGATGGACAGGATGCCATAAAATCCGGGTTATATGGGGAGGCTGCATACATAGTTTTTATATTAATCATTTCCTGTTTTATTATTTTACAAACTCATAATCCTTAAGTAGGCAGTTGTTAAATTTCCAATAACCTCTTCCACATTATTCTGAAAATGTATTTATAACAACAGTGACTGGAGCGTGATCTGATTTGTATTTTGGGAGAATAAAAAAAAAAAAAAAACAACGGAAGTTAACGTGTAACGGGCACTGAGCATGTGCACGCCCGAGCTGACCAATGAACAAACATAATATTATGAGTAAGCAATAATAGCTGAACACTGTCAATCAAACAAAATGCAAGTGTGAGAATAAAGCACAGTTTGTTCGTCCCGCCTCCGGCTCCTGCACATGTGTTAGAGCACAAACATTGACGCACAGAGAATGAATGGCGAAAATAATCATAAGCCATCCAGCCTGGATCTGCAGCCTAATGCTCAGAACTTTTATAAAATTAATAGTATGTCTTTGTGCTGTAAATATGTATTAATATTTGTTTGTGCCTTGGAATAGATAAATAACTTTATCTCACTTTGTAAATGTATTTAGCACATGTAGTTTGAAATATATTTGAGAATGTTTTTGGTTGAACTATAATATTTGATTCTGATTCTGAGAGTAATAGATGAATCGTCTTCTGCTGAAAAACTGTGCGTGTTGTTGGCGTGAGATTCCATGTTGTTTATATCATATACTGTGACATGCATGCACTATATTTTATGTGGTACTTTGTATCAACTCAGTGATGTCACAGTAACTTTGTGTAGGCGGGCACTTAGCAATGGCGGCTTTCGGGTCGATAACTTGTACGGCAAGCACATAAAACCAAAACCGCTGTGTGTGCAATAGTTTATTTATGATATAGAATTTAAGCCACAATCGCTTCAATAAACTGTACTTAAGCTACCGACAACTTATTTAGTCGGCGTTTCATTTCCCCTTTAAGTTTTAGACTCCAGTCAACCGAGATGTGTACTCCCCCCACGCTCAGACCAGCCCTTGTTGATCACAAACTGAAGCGGCGGTCGTCCAAAAGCCAATGACCAATAAAAAATGCAGACATTTTGAATTATATTTTAATATAAAATAATATTATTAAAAACAATGTCATTTTTATTATTAAAACCAAATGTCTTAATATTAATATTAAAGCAGGTGTCATTAAAAAGAATTCTTTAAAAGCATTTTTTTTACTACTGATTTCATTATTATTTGACTGGTGTATAAAAGTATTGATCAAGGAAATACATTGATTTATTTTATAAAAGAGGTTTGACCAAGGTTTTGTTTAATATCTTATTTAAAAATCTTACCGAGAGATCAACATTTATTTGCACACTTTTTTGGGGGGGGGCAAAAAAAAAAAGCGTACTCTCTGTTCACTTGGGAAAATGTTGAACTGCCCCTAAGCAACATACCAAATAAACATTATTAATACCTAACAGTATATTCGTGGGGCAGTGGTGGTCTAGTGGTATAGGGCGCTGGATCGCTGATCCAAAGGTTGGGGGTTCGAGTCCCACTCTCCACAAGGTTGTCACTGTCCCCCCCAGTGCGGCTAACTGGGTTATCAAAGGCGGGCCATGTCTGTCACTGTCTATGGTGAGAGGTTCATGTAAACGAACCATTGCTGACGTTCGTAAAGAGTAGCTGCAAAGTCGTCAGCGTGTTTCTGTCCCTTGCTAAAAGGGTTGTGACAGGAAGGGCATCCGACGTAAAAACCTCTGCCAAATCAAATGTGCGACTGTGGCGACTCCCGAGTGAAAGGGAAAAAGCCGAAAGGAAGACAGACAATACCTAACAGTATATTCACCAGTCAGTCAAGCTTAGACAGCACGTTTTTTCCACGGCGTGGACATGTTGCTTTGGACTTCTAGCCACACATCCGGACCCTTCTCTCGGCTTCGTGTTTGTAATTGTTCTTCTCGCCGAATTCTGTATGCTTCCTTTGCCAGCTTGCCCCGCGGTACTGTTTAAGCGCCGGTGGCAAGTCTGTGTAAACTCATTCAAGTAGATTTCAAGTTTTTAGCTGCCCGGAGAAAAGCTTCTGTTTCACTCCAAAAAACAAAAACTACAGTAATCGGTGTTGGGCCGTCCGTCCGTTGTTTCAGTCTGTGTGCGTTTTTTATCATCATTTGCTTTGCGAATTGTTCACCCAGCAAAAGTTTGGTCTCAGCAAAGACCCGCACGACTTTAATAGTGTCCTCGGGATTTCTCTCATATCCTTCCGTATCTCTGCTCTGTTCAGTCATCGCCCAAGGAAGGTTTAAGTTTTGTTAAGGCCTGTCAGTCTTGGTTTTGTCAGAGCAAGCATGCTTTTGAGCCCCAAATGAGAAATGTGGAGCTACAATAGAAGGTTCATCTTACGGCCGTGAACTTGACCTGAGAGAAGCGCAGGCTTGAGAGCCGCCATGTTGCTTTTCAGGTGTTTGATGTCCTCGCGGTCCTTTCTTTGATCTATCTTTCTTTATTTCGGAAACATTAATTTCAAGACCGCTTAATCTTTCAGTCAGTTCTTGAATCGAATGTTTAATATCCGCAAAGCCGCTCATCATGGTGGCTTTCATGGTAGTGAGCATTTTAAACAGGTCCTCATTTGTTTTAGGCGCCATCTTGTCTGGAAGTTTTTTCTCATGTTGTAGTGCAGAGACCGACGTACTTTCACACTCGGCTCTTGCAGCTGAACGTGTCAAACACTGTTGAATAGATTCTCATTCTATCTCTACAGACTTGTGCGTCATAGTCTGACTCAAAAATTCAAATCTTCATTCACAAAAAACACATCTAACCGGGAGCCTACCCCACGCACGTCCAACTACTACGGGGCCATTACCGGAAGTCCTTATTTTCACATCAAGCATACTTCTTACCACCGCACTCACCAAAATTGGACAAGCATCAACTGATGAATCCTAATTTCTTCTAAGATCGATAGATTGGCACCAACAGCATGGACCCTTTCTGCCTTGCATCAACAACCCAGGCTGGTAGAGGTTGGGTGATATTGTGGAGAACATTTTCTTTGGGACCATTAATAGCTATTGGTCATTGCTTGAATGCCACAGCCTGTTTAAGTCTTGTTGCCGGCCATGTGCATCTCTTCATCACAACAGTCCACCCATCGTCTAATGTCTACTTTTGGCATTATGATACTCCTTGTCAAGTCATGATTATGATGAAGATTCTTTCATGGCTTTCCCTGTCACTGGATCTCTTGTAGATCTCTTGTAGAACCAGAGCTCTGCAGCATGAGAGTGTACCTGAAGAAGCTCAAAGGAGCCCCCCGCCCCCCCCCCCCCAACTTTTTGGGGGTTGGGGATCCCCATTCAATGGCGGCCTCTCCATGCACCTGTACATACTTTTAAATGAAGTACTCAGTGATTGTACAGTGATCCCTCGCTACTTCATGCTTAAGATTCTGTGGCTTCAGAGCATCGTGGGTTTTTCAAAAATATTCACCGAAAAAATTAAAAATAAGGAAAAACAGGGAAAAAATTAAGGAAAATGCCACAAAACAAGGCCAATTATGCAAAAAACAACCCAATGAAACTACTTAGATTTTTATGAGGTGTGCATGAGTGTGTGCACGCACATGGACATTTGTGTGTGCGTGTGTATTTATATTTCATTTAAATATTATGCATTATTTTTAAATGTTTGTTATTATAAGCATTTATAGCATTGAATATGTATTTATTGATATTATATACATATATACATGTATGTATACGTCAATCAGGGGGGGTCGATCCTACTTCGCGGAATTCGGTGGTCACGGGGAGCTCTCAGTCCCCATTAACCGCGGAAAGTGAAGGATCCCTGTATTTTGTTTCATTTACAAGCTGGATTTATACTGTATACAGCTTGTGATCAAGACTATACCATGAATAAATGTTGAGAGTAGTGTCTGTAGCACGATTGCATAGATGAGTTGAAATGCTAAACACACTTTGGCCTGCTCTTACATTATGCATTGTGTATTTCCTCCTGTCACTAAGTCGTGATGAAGACAGTTCAGTGGGGACGTATTTGTGTAGTGCATGCCAATGCTCACTGTCCTCTCTCCTTTTTCTAGATTTCTTTGCACTGAAATCGTGTGTATAATTTTTCTTTCTTCTTTTTTGTTGAATCCGCATGAAGTCATCGAGACTAAGAGCTGTCAGCGTTCGTCGTTTATGCCGATTCCTTTCCCTGTGTGTTCTCATTTAGCTACTTCTGTATGAGGCGGTATTGTGTGTTACCCCCCCCGCTTGTAACAATCATGGAAACTTCGTTAGATGGTGAGTGTTCAGGCGTTTTCACAGTAATACCTGTTTAACATTCGATTAAAAAAAGCTCCTTATAGTCCATTTTCAGTGTAATCCTTTTACAATCAGTTTCTCCGTTTACTCTGCTGCTGCTTAAAATGTTTGAATACATTTGCATTGATCTCCTTTAGTCATCAAGAGAAGCTCAATGTATTTAACCATGGTATAATTTATAACCTTTCATGTTGTTTGGAATATGTTAGATTTGACACTATTAAAGGAGTATTACATTTTATTTGGGTCCAATTTTTCATTTTATACCTGATAAGCTTTTGGCCTGCCCTTACCTTTTTTGCTGCCCCAGGAGTCACACAGACTAATAACACCCAATAGGCTTCCTTTTTCAGCTGGATGGCCCCCTTCACCTCAGGTGTCCACCACCAGGTTCGGTTGTTGCCGCCACAACCTTTCGACCACAGCTATGGGCTGAACGCCTCAACAATGGAGGAACAAAACATGGCCTTTTCAGATTCCGTGTCTCCTTCAGGATGTGGTTGCAGCTCTGCCTGAGGTTGGAGTTAAAGGCCCATATGACAGCAGTCTTGGCCAAACATTCCCAGGAGACCCTAGCCACACGCTTGGGCCTTCCAGGTCTGGAGGGTAGCTTCCCCCACCATCGGAACGGAAGCACCAGGTGGTGATTGGTTCACAGCTCAGCTCCTCTCTTCAAAGCAAGTAGTGTCCAGAACATGCGGCTGCAAGTACGGTGGCACGACTACAAAGTTGATCATCAAACTGCTGTCTGGGGTGTCCTGGTACCAAATGCACTTCTGGACACTCTTAATGGGGGGGGTCTCCAACACACACCCTAAAGACTCCAAGAAGGGTCGGCACTGTGAGGTGTCATTTGGTGCGTAAGCACAAACAACAATCAGGACCCGTCCTTCGCCTACCCTTTCTTCAACAAGGGAGAACTCCAGCATGTGGGCACCGAGACGGGGCGCAACAAGTATGCCCACACCGACTCTCCGCCACTCCCCATGAGCAACTCCAGATTGGAATAAGGTCTAGTCCCTCTCAAGATGGGTGGTTTCAGAGCTCAAGCTATGCGTTGTGATGAGTCTGCCAATATCTAGTTGGGGTATATCAACCTCATGCAGCAGCTCAGGCTCCTTCCGCGCCAGAGAGGTGACATGTCCAAAATGTCCAAAGAGTCAGAGTCAGTAGCTGATGATCGGTCTGGCAGAACCCATGCCTTTGGCTGCCACCCAACTTACAATGCATCCAACCCCTGTAGTCATTCCCACAAGTGGTGGGTCCATGGGAGGTCCATGTCTCCTTTTCGGTCTGTGCTGGGCTGGGCCAGGCTCCATGGGCAGAAGCCCTCCCACCAGGCCCTCACCTTCAAGCCCCTCCCCCAGGTTTGACTTTAGGGGGTAAACCGGTGGCCCGCATATGGGTGACTGTAATCTTATATGTATTTCCATAGAGGTCTTTTGAATTGTGCTTCGTCTGGACCTTCACCGAGGACCCGTTTGCCTTGGGTGACCCTACCAGGGGCATAAGCCCCAGACAGCATAGCTTCTAAGATCATTCGGACATGCAAACCCCTTCACTATGATAAGGTGGAGATTTTTTTTTGTGTTTTTTTTTTTTTTTTTTTTTTTTTCATTTTATTTAATAGGGCTGTGTGTGAACTTTCAAACTTCTGTACAGAATTTGGAAATTCTTATCTATGGAAGTTGTTTTTGTTTGTTTGTTTGTTTGTTTTTGTCTGATTTGAATTCTGCTTGCTTCGTCTGAAGTTAGATTTCGGTGAGCCATTTATATTGGTCAGCTCCGAGCATCCTTCTGTTCCTTAACACAGGTCTTAAACTACATTTATTTCAGTTTATTTTTTATTTTCAGAATTAACAATGTTCAAAGAAATTTACCTTTCATGTTTGCTTTCATTAAAACCTAGTTTTAAAACTTAGTCCTTTTCAAGAAAATTAGCATATTGTGATAAAGTTCATTATTTTCTGTAATGTACTGATAAAAATTAAACTTCCATATATTATAGATTCATTGCACACCAACTGAAATATTTCAGGTCTTTTATTGTTTTAATACTGATGATTTTGGCATACAGCTCATGAAAACCCAAAATTCTTATCTCAAAAAATTAGCATATTTCATCCGACCAATAAAAAAAAAAAGTGCGTGCAAAACCGTGAATAGTCAAGATATATATATAAATATATATATATATATATATATATATATATATATATATATATAATATTGTATAGTGTGTGTGTGTGTGTATATACGTGTGTGTATATATACACACACGTGTGTGTGTGTGTGTATATATATATATATATATAAAACACACACGCATACACACAGATGCTCCTCGACTTACGTTTTAGTTACGTTCTGAACGGCCGAACGTAAGGTGGGAAAAAAAAAAACGGAAGTTGTTACTGTACGTTTCAGTGACGTATGACCATTCATACTGTACTATACATCATAAATACTATTACCGTATCTCATAAAACATCCCTAAATCAATTATTATAAACATTACTTGTAAAATAATGTCAAGATTAATTTCAAATAAATTAAATTCAAGCAAAATAATTTCAAATAAATAAATTTTAATCAAATCCACTTATTGCCACTGATTCTGATTACCACTATCACTAGTAGGCTTGCGCTTCTGACACACCATATTTGCTTAGGGTTACCTCACCTTACAAAATTAATCCGTTCCAGAGAGTTTTTCGTAACCTGCATTTTTTGTAAGTTGAACCACATCTTACATGTAAAACGCGTGATTCGTTCCAAGGCTCCCAATACTACCCCTAAACCCTTTAAAAATTATAAAAGCATACTTTAAGACCTCCTTCTGCTTCAATATTGTACCGATGGTAGACGAGTTTTGCCATATTCCCTTGTAATATCACTCGAGCCTGTTTCTTCTTCTCACTGTGTGTGTGTGTGTGTGTGTGTGTGTGTGTGCGTGCGTGCGTGCGTGCGTGTTGACCATGTCTTCTTAGCAGAATTATAATCTTACAAATATTTATGGAAGGTTTAAAGCTTGAGTTAAGAAATAAAGCATAAAACAACCATAACTCTGTCCTTTACACGAAAAGCATCATGGTGGATTCAGCTCTATAATAGGCAATGGGAGGTAGATGTGTCATTCCTCCAAGGCAATGATGTCCAAGATGGTGTCAGGTCAAGATGGCGTACCTGCCCAAGATGGTGCTTGTGTGAAGTCGACATGAACGACAGCTCAGTTGTTAGCCAATGGGAGGCCAGCGGGGCGGGATGTTTGAATGTCATTGATGGAAGAGCAGCTCATGCATTTTTTGAATTTTTGAATGGCGCGTTTTAATGTCATCTTCACTCAAGCGCCATCTTGGACAGGGCGCGTTTGAATTTTTATGATGGCGCTTTAGTACCGTGAACTTGTTTTGTATCCTGAGACAAAAATTTTAGGAAACTGCTTTTCGTAACTTGCGTTTTTCGTTTGGTGAGACTTTCGTAAGTTGAGGTACCACTGTACGCAAAACAGTGTAAACACAAAGATCACAGAGATGACATCTTAATACAAGGGTAACTAACACGCAGTGAACTTGGAAGAAGCAGGGCACGTTCAGTCTGTTGTTTGTAAACAATAAACGATGCAGCGCATGTAAACAATGAACGCAGCGTCATGCGTAAGTAGCGTAATACGTAAGAACGTCTCATACTACGGAGAGCGCGCAAAACTCAAAATGACTTACTTTTTTTTTTTTAACAAAAAACGTAAAATCGAAAAAAAATGTAAGGCGAATAAACGTAAAGCGAGGAGTGTCTGTATGTATGTGTATATAGTCACGATTTTTATTTGCCATTTGTGCTTTTACACACAGGAATTCTTGTGTGGTCATACAAAGAATCAAGTTATATAAAACAGGAAGGCTCAAGTGTGTGTGTGTGTGTGTGCGTGTGGGTATGTGTATGTATGTGTGTGTGGATATATATATATATATATATATATATATATATATATATATATATATACACACACACATGCATTTTTTCTGAGTAACTGACTTTAACTGTGTCATAAAAAAGAACAGATAACCGAATCCTGTGATTGGATGCCATACTATTTTGATATCATGTGAAGACGATACAAACTTTGTAATACAATCAGAGAGTGAATCCCATACAGAACTTGAGGATGAAATGATGTAGTTGACAACTAGTAACCAAGTAATCTTAGTAACTAAGATGTGCAGCAAGCTGTATTATTGGAGTGTGATGTGTGAGAAAGTGTGCTTTGTTGTGTGTACAGGGTGCTGATAAGGAGACAAGGGGTCCAGACGGACTGAGTCCGCTCGAGGCCGCGGACAACGAGGCCATAAAAGCCCTGCTGAAATGAGGCTCAGCCTGTCAGCCTGCAGCTCTGAGGTCCAAACATATGCTTGGCCGTCACCAGACAGATCATACACTCATGCACACACCTTTTGCTTCTGCCCGGTGGCTGCCTTGTTGTCCTATGGATTTTTCTTTTTGTGTTACAGATTTTCTTTTTTTTATTGTTATTTTGGGGGTATGGGTGTATGATTACTCTACTAGTGTATTTGAATTGGTGAACCTCTCAATCAGTCATGCCATCTACACGGACCACTGGCTTTGAGGAAGTTATTAATTTCTACCCGTGTCCCACTAAATACACTTTATACCACTTCTTACAAAATAAAGCTTTCATATTTTGCAAATGATCCCCAGCCAAAGAATCAGCAGTGGGTAAAGATGTAAATGTGTTTTGTACTGTACAACTGAAAGGGGCTGATTTTTTTATTTTTTTTTATTTTTATTTTTTAAATTTGGAGGTTGGGGGGGTATGATGTGTAATACCTAGTTCTATATGTAATCAGGGGTGACAGATGGGTCAGGGGAGTGGCATAGAAATGCTTTACCCTGTCATGGGGATTAAATATGAATTACTAAATAACACCCACAAACTACTTCCTGTAAAATATATTCCATTCCCACCAAGTGGTCCTGTTGAGCCCATTTTACGGGGATAATAATACTAGTAATACAGCCAATAGTCATGAATAAAAATGGTATTGATCAAATCACATCACATCCGCCTGCATTGCTCTTTTTTCCTCTTCAGTCATGTTTGTACACTTGAACATCTGGGTGAGGAAGAAAAAAAAATAAGTCAACACTCCATGTTTTGTGCTGAGAGAGAGAGAGAGAGAGAGTGGAACCAGAACAGCACTTGTGTCACTGATAGTGATGGACTCATCTGCTTCGCCCACTGCATGCTAATAATGCCACTGCTACACTCTGGGTTAAAACTAGATAAATAAATAATGCTGTGCTTTTGTCTTGATCTTCGCTTGCTTTCTGGATTTGTTTGTTTCTCTCCCCCCACCCCAGTTTGAGTTCAAGGTTGATTTTTGAGCTTCAAAAGAAAAAAACAAACAACAACCAAAAAAACAGTTTAAAGCTTTCTATCTGGCTTTGTCGTGAGGAAGGTTGGTGAAAAAGAAATAAAAAAATTAATTTGAACACATTGATCTTTGTCTCTTAGCCCTGTTTATTTAATAAATGTGAGGTGCTCCACTGAATGTCGGCGTTTGTTGCAAGTGACTTATGGTGCTTGTGAGACAAAGCACGGGTTATTCAGACTTCCGATCTTTCAAGTGAGCAAGTGAAGGTTGAGTATTCAACACTTACTTGAATGATCGTAGGTCCGATTAAGCCGCGCTTTGTCTCACAAGCACCATAAGTCACTTGCAACAAACGCCGACATTCAGTGGAGTGCCTCTCAAATATCAAGCCTCTGGATATTTTTACATTATATATATATACACACTAGTTCTTCTCAAAAAATTAGCATATTGTGATAAAGTTCATTATTTTCTGTAATGTACTGATAAACAATAGACTTTCATATATTTTAGATTCATTACACACAACTGAAGTAGTTCAAGCCTTTTATTGTTTTAATATTGATAATTTTGGCAAAAAAGAAAAACCAAAAATCCCTATCTCAAAAAATTAGCATATTACATCTGACCAATAAAAAAGTGTTTTTAATCTAAAAAAAAATGTCAACCTTCAAATAATGATGTTCGTTCTACACTCAATACTTGGTCGGGAATCCTTTTGCAGAAATGACTGCTTCAATGCGGGCGTGGCATGGAGGCAATCAGCCTGTGGCACTGCTGAGATGTTACGGAGGCCCAGGATGCTTCGATAGCGGCCTTAAGCTCATCCACAGTGTTGGGTCTGGTGTCTCTCAACTTTCTCTTCACAATATCCCACAGATTCTCTATGGGCTTCAGGTCAGGAGAGTTGGCAGGCCAATTGAGCCCAGTAATACCATGGTCAGGAAACCATTTAGCAGTGGTTTTGGCACTGTGAGCAGGTACCAGGTCGTGCTGAAAAATGAAATCTTCATCTCCATAAAGCTTTTCAGCAGATGGAAGCATGAAGTGCTCCAAAATCTCCTGATAGCGAGCTGCATTGACCCCGCCCTTGATAAAACACAGTGGACCAACACCAGCAGCTGACATGGCACCCCAGACCATCACTGACTGTGGGGACTTGACACTGGACTTCAGGCATTTTGGCATTTTCTTCTCCCCAGTCTTCCTCCAGACTCTGGCACCTTGATTTCCGAATGACATGCAAAATTTGCTTTCATCCGAAAAAAGTACTTTGGACCACTGAGCAACAGTCCAGTGCTGCTTCTCTGTAGCCCACGTGAGCCGCTTCTGCTACTGTTTCTGGTTCAAAAGTGGCTTGACCTAAGGAATGCGGCACCTGCAGCCCAGTCCACTGCTTCCACAGGTCCCCCAAGGTCTGGAATCGACCCTTCTCCACAATCTTCCTCAGGGTCCGGTCACCCTCTTGCTTGAGGGTGTCAATGATGACCTTCTGGACAGCAGTCGGGTCGGCAGTCTTTACCCATGATTGCGGTTTTGAGTAATGAACCAGGCTGGGAGTTTTTAAAAGCCTCAGGAATCTTTTGCAGGTGTTTAGAGTTAATTGGTTGATTCAGATGATTAGGTTCATAGCTCGTTTAGACTACCTGAACATCATATGCTCATTTTTTGAGATAGGAATTTTGGGTTTTCATGAGCTGTATGCCAAAATCATCAGCATTAAAACAATAAAAGACCTGAAATATTTCAGTTGGTGTGCAATGAATCTAAAATATATGAAAGTTTCATTTTTATCAGTACATTACAGAAAATAATGAACTCTATTACAATATGCTAATTTTTTGAGAAGGGCCAGTGTGTGTGTGCGTGTGTGTATTTATAAATATTGTGTGTGACTGTTCTATCAGTAACATTTTGGTATATGTGTAAGATAAGTGACTTAAGAAGTACTGTGTGGGAAGTGCTGAATTCTTATAGGAAATTAATCCACACCATGATGGTGTGATACAACCAGATCAGACGTGCTTTGATTTCTCTATGACCACGGGATACTATACACACACACACACACAAACACACATACAAAACCAGCACCAATCAGAATGAGGATCTCTCTCTCTCTCACACACACACACACACACACACACACCAGGTTAAGGTGGGTAAGGAGCACACCAGAACCAAAACATTCCTGTCTGTCAGATTCCCATCCAAGTTGAAGCCTGAAGTGATTTTAAACACTGTGACTGATGAGCTCTGTCTCTGAAAACTGTCGTCATAGTGGTTGTCACGATCTGTCACTCAAATCGAAACCTCTGACCTCATATTCAAAGTTATTTCCTTTGCTTAAAATTCTTTGATATTCAATATTGACCCTTCAGTAGCTTTGAAAGAGACCAAGTCCAAATTGTTATCTAGTGACTGGATAGTCCGTCGTAAATGCCAGGATCAATCATTTCTGAACTTGTCTCATCTTTATGTGACCTATGACCCAAACGGTTCAACTGGAAAATGAAAATACTGAAGATGTGTCTGATTATTGTGGGTTGTGGCTGTGTTTTGAATTAACCATCCCTCTCGCTCATTTACCAAACCATTAATCCTATTCAGGTTACAGGGAGGCTGAAGCCTATCTCAGCCAACACAGGACGAAGGTATACCCTGCATTGCGGGGCCACACAATCATTCACACTTGCATCCACACCGAGGGGCAATTAGAAACAGCCAGTTTGTCCAATGTGCGTGTCTTCAGACTGTTGGAGGAAACCAGAGTAATGTAGAGGAAACACACAAGCACAGTGAGACCATGCAAACTCCACACAGAAATCATGATCCAGGGAACTGAACCCAAGGCCTTCTTGCTGTGAGGTGGACATTCTAACCAGTACACCACTATGCTACCCGAATTAAACAGTCACATTCAAACTCGTGAAAGTAAGGCAGTGGTGGCCTAGTGGTATAGGGTGCTGGATTGCTGATCCTAAGGTTGGGGGTTCGAGTCCCACTCTCCACAAGGTTGTTACTGTCTTCCCCCCCGAGTGCAGCTAACTGGGTTTTCAAAGGCCGGCCATGTCTGTCACTGTCTATGGTGAGAGGTTAAAAGAACCATTGCTGACTTTCGTAAAGAGGAGCTGGATAGCCGTCAGTGTGTTTCCGTCCCTTGCTAGAGGGTTGTGTCAGGAAGGGCATCCGACGTTAAAAAAAAAAAAAAAAAAAAAAAAACTTATGCCAAATCAAAATCTGCGGATCGGATAATTCGCTATGGCGACCCCTGAAGAAGGGAAAAAGCCGAAAGGAAAAGAAGACGATTCAAACTCGTGAAATAAATGTCATTAAACACCTGCTGTTAATTAAACGGACGAATTAACCCCAATTAAAATTTGGTTTGTAGGATATTTCTGATGATAAAATTTTACAAGAGGAAAGTATCAGCAGGATTTGTGTCGAAAGGGATCAGTCAGGAGAAGGGTACAAAAGAATATACAAGATATTAGAGCAGGGGTGTCAAACTCGTGCCACAAAGGGCCATGTGGCTGCAGGTTTTTGTTTCAACCAAGCAGCAGCACACCTGACTTGGCTCATTCAAACAACCGATAAGAGTCTTCAGGCAGTTGATTGGTCAATCTATGTGCTCTGTCCAGAGACTGACCAATCAAACGCCTGAAGACACTTATCAGTTGTTTGAATGAGCCAAGTCAGGTGTGCTGATGCTTGGTTGAAACAAAAACCTGCAGCCACGTGGCACGAGTTTGACACCCCTGTATTAGAGCGTAGGCATGGAACGTAGTAAACACAAGTTATCAACAGTCATGCAAATATGACACAATACAAAGAGCTGGACGTTCTTCCGATATTGTTGGAATGATGAGAGGAAACCTGGTCCGGAAGGCTGCCGGGAGACCAACCATGTTCTAAGTTGATCCTTGAGGAATACCAGAATCTCTTGGAAAACCATCCAAGTCTGACTAAACTTTGTGAAAACGTACATGAAGTTTCCCAAAAGCGTGATTTGTGTGTAAAAATGTATTTTGATCCAATGAGAGCATGGTTGAACATTTGGGCCATAATTCTTAAAGGTATTTTTAGGGTAGAACACCACCATATGCTCCTTATATTCCAGATGACAGCTGGAATTGAAATCTTGGTCAAAGTAGAAGGAATTATGAACATTTCTAACTACTCAGTAATTTTGGCATAAAGCCTTCAGGCATCCACTGAAAAGCTGAAGATGAAGAAAAATTCCATCTGTCAACATCAATGGCCCAGAATGTGCTTCCAAATCAACAAAAGAACAGCTTTATCAGCAGATGATGAAAGTTTTGGTCGGCCAGGCAGAGCTGAGACCTGAGTCCACCTGAAAATCGTTGCGGCATTACACAGGAGAGACCCTCACAATCCGACAGATTTCAGCACCTTCTGTAAGGCTAAATTAGCAAAGATTGCTAAGTCATGATTTATTTATGGTGAGAGACTCAAACACACGGAATGGTGTCATAAAATCAAAGGTTGCTTCAACAAAGCATTAAAGTCTACATATTTATGTAATCTGTATATTGCCAGGTAATATTTCTTTGTACAGATGTTTGGTCACATTAACCAAGAAACTTGTTCTGTGTCCTTGTGACAGGGCTGCGTAGACCTTTTATATACCCTGTATGTAGTGCGTAGTGGTTCCTCACAGCAAGGTCCTGGGTTTGATCTGTGTAGAGGTTGCATGTTCTCCCCGTGCTCGCTTGGGTTTCCTTGAGGTACTCTAGTTTCCTCCCACAGTGAAAAGTCATGCACATTAATCTAATTGTCAAGCGTTTGTTGCCCTGTGATTGTCTATTAAGCAGCTTTGGGTGTTCCCCGCCTTTTTACAATGTCGGAGGTTTTAGGCTCCAGGCTCGCCATGACCCTAATGGTAGGATTAAGCAGTTGAGCAAATGCGTTAAAGTGAGTATGTGGTTTGTGAGCAAGTACTACCGACAGGAATACTTTTTTATCGATGGATTTAGTTTGTGTACCATAGTTTGACTATCTCTTATGTAATATGAGCTATGTGTGAAGAGAGTCTGCCAAATGTTGTAGTAATAGATGTCTAGGTGAACTGTCAGGACAGAAGATATGAGAAATAAAAAAGAAAAAAATGAATAGTGAAGGCAAAAAGAGACAACGGGAGAGAATGATAAGAAAATATGAAGAAGTCTCACGTGTAAATGCAAGTGTCATTAAAAAGGTTTTCATCATATCAGGATATACCAGGGAGCTGGAAATGCATTTTCAGTTAATTGTATTAGTACATACATACATATATATATATATATATATATATATATATATATATATATATATATATATACATATATATATATATATATATATATATATATATATACACACACAACATTTTATCCGTTCCAAAGGTGAGCTTGTAAGCGAAAACATTTGTGAGATGAAATAATTAATCCCAGCAGAAATGATAGAAAACCATTTAATCTGTTCCATCCCCCTCCCAAACTCATATAACCTGACACAAACACATATATTTGACCTAATATATTAAAGATAAACATGTAAAAACAATAAAGATTTCATAATAATAATAATAATAATAATAATAATAATAATACATGTACAATAACATTAATAATAAATAGTAATAAAACAAGAATAAGTCAACTCACCCTTCCGATCATCAACTGCAGCGAAGATGTCACGTGTGCAGGCAGGAGGTGGTGCGGAACAGAGGAGGAGGAGAATTTTGTGCATGTGCGTGTGCACGCTACGAATGCCAGCAAGGAAAGGCTTGTAGTGAGCTCCCACAAGGCCAGTGCTTCTCAAAGAGTAGGGTGCATGGTGTGATGCTGGTGGGGGTGCGTATCACCCTGAGGAACATGCTTTTTTGCCATACTGTACTAGAATTAAGTGTAATTGCGCATCCTCTACAGTAGTTGGCAATGGCGCTCTCATTGTCGCGCCATGGTGTAGGGAAAAAGCACTGAACAAACAATATGAAGTGCTGCTGGGGCGTGTGATTTTTTTTTTTCTTCCTCGAGGGGTCATCACAGAAAATAATTGAGGAGCACTGCACAAGGTGTTCTCAGAGTACGGAGAAATACACGAGGAAGAATACAAGACTAATCTGCCTGGAAAAGCCATTTCCCTAGCAGAGTTCGTAAATCAAAACTTTGCTGGTTGGATGGGTCGGATTTTTGGTGGGAACGAAGCTCGTCGCTTGGAAAATTCATTATAAAAGACACTCGTAAGTCAAGGTACCATTGTATATACTTTTTTGCACTTTATATTCTGGTTTATGCCAGAAGTGTCAAACTCCCTGAATTTATAGGTCACTTAGGGCCAATCAGTGAAGCTCTATTTAACCATAAAATCTGCATGCAGCTTGCAGTCCTTCTTTCATTTACAGTTTATGAAGAGTCCAACAGTGGTGATAACGGGTATTGCGCCGCTGACTATCGGATCTCTATCTCAGTGCCTTAACCACTGAACCACCACTGCCCAGTCATAAATCAATAGCTGTTTATCAGAAGTAGGCTGCTGCTACCTAGTGGAAAGATGATGAATTAGTTTTCATGGTAACAGTTAATGCAAAGATTGTACGATAATCATAATTGTTGAAAGGTCTTGCTGGCCACATTACAATAGGTTGGCATGCCAGACACCTGTGGTTAATGAAAATTACCTAAGGCATAAACAGGGGGTGGGGAGGTGGAGGCGGGGCAGTTTTTGAGATATTTGCACATCATTACATTTTAGGCAATTAACAAATTAACAAAGAGGTTGCAGCACAGCCAGACTAGGTTATAATCGTGACTAACCATGTAAATCTGAAGTCTGTCCTGCCCAGATTCTATAAAAATGTTAGTTTTCTGACGAGAAAAAAAAAAAAAAAAAACACACATTGATTCAGGTCTACGCCTACATCATAGATGCCTATAAAGCCTCCCTCTGCCGCATCTCACGCACAGGATGATGCCTTCAAGTCAGGAGACCAGCAGGCTTACAAAGAGGCATGCCGAGCCCAGCCCATAGGTATTCAAAAAGGTAAGCACAAATATAAATAACTCATCGAGGAGCATTTTGAAGAAAAAAACACCAGGAGCATGTGTAGGGGGATCAAGACACTCACTAGCCACAAGGACACGTACGCATCAACATATTTCTTGGACAGTACCCTAGAGGACACCGTGAACCAGTTCTTCTCTTGCTTTCACCGACTCAATGGAGAGGCACGTACCTGCTCTGCTCTTTCCAGAGAGGGGCAATGACCCCATCCAGCTGCAGGAGCACCAGATCAGAGCCACCCTGCACAGAGTCAATGCAAGGAAATTTACTGGTCTAGACAGAGTAACAGGAGGGGTAATTAAAGCATGTGAAGATCAACTAGTGAGGGATTGTGTCACCATCTTTAACTTCTTGTTATTGAAATGTACGGTTCCCACCAGCCTCAAAACAGCCACCAACATTCCAGTGCCTAAGAAGAATACAGGAATGACTATCACCCAGTTACCCTAACTCTCATCATTACCATATGTTTTGAGATGCTTGTCTTTTCTCACATTAAGGCTGCCATCCCTGCTGATCTCGATTGACATCAGCTCGCATACAGAGCAAACAGGTCAGCGGAGGATGCCATCAATGCCACCCTGCACACAGCCTTCACTCACCTGGACAAGAGCAACCCCTATGTGAGGATGCTGTCCGTCGACTTCAGCTCTGCTTTTTTCACAATCTAACCACATAAACTGGTTCAGGAGTTGGGCAATCTGGGCCTAGGGAGCTCATTGTGTACCTGGATGGACACTGGACTTACTCAGCAACAGACCTCATAACATCAGGATAGGAGAACACATTTCCTCCACTTTCATCCTGACCACTGGAACACCACAGGGGTGTGTTCCTCTTCTCGCTCTTCACACATGACTGTTCCCCCACTCACATCATCAAATTTGCAGATGGCACCATTCTCATATGTCTGATTACAGACAACAATGAGTCAGCCGACGGGAAGGAGGTCCAGCATTTGTAGCGATGATGTGACAACAACAATATGGAACCAACCACACCCAAAACTAAGGAGATGGAAATGGACTTCAGATCGAAACAAACTGAGCACTCAGCCCTCTACATTGATGGACAGGAGGTAGAGAGGGTGGAGTGCTTCAAGTATGCTGGAATCCACATCCCTACTGACCACCTGGACCACAAACATCTCCTACCTGTTGGGGAGAGCACAACAAAGGATGCCCTTCCTCAGGAAGCTCCGACAAGCCCGTCTACCCCGATGTCTACAGACGAACTTTTACCGTTCCTCCGTTGAGAGCCTCCTGACCTACTGCTGTACGGTGTAGTTCAGTAGCTGTACTGCAGAGGACACAAAGGCCTTGCAGCTGGTGGTGAGGACGGCAGAGCGGGTGATTTGAACTACACATATTCCCCTCAGGGACATTTATGCTGACAGACTTCAGAGGAGAGCCAGTGGAATTATCAGGGATAACCTACACAGCCTGGACACACCCTTCCTCCCCTCTGTCCTCTGGAATAAGGTACAGTGGACGAAAAACAAAAACTAATACACAAGAACAGCTTTTACTCGGGATGTTGTGAAATGTGTAACCCCGCCAATAGGATGCTCTATAATTTTTTTTTTCTCATTTCTCTAATTAAGAAGAGAAATAACAATTTTTAGCTTAGTTCAATTAGTTAGGGGCAGTGGTGGTCTAGCGGTATAGGGCGCTGGATCGCTGATCCAAAGGTTGGGGGTTCGAGTCCCACTCTCCACAAGGTTCTCACTGTCCCCCCCAGTGCGGCTAACTGGGTTATCAAAGGCGGGCCATGTCTCTCACTGTCTATGGTCAGAGGTTCATGTAAAAGAACCATTGCTGACTTTCGTAAAGAGGAGCTGCAAAGTCGTCAGCGTGTTTCTTTCCCTTGCTAAAAAGGATTGTGACAGGAAGGGCATCCGACGTAAAAACCTATGAACCAAATGAAACGTGCGAATCAGATGATTCACTGTGGCTACTCCCGAGTAAAAGGGAAAAAAGCCGAAAGGAAGACAGACAGCTTAGTTCAATTAGTTCAATGAAATTAAGCCTTGCCAACCTCATTGCATAGCTTTAACTGCTATTTAGCTTTGAAATACGGAACATGGGCTTATAGATGCGCCATATTATGGAAAATAAACTGTTTCTATTTTTGGTTAGGGCATACTGGTTAGTGAAATTAACCTTTGTACTAGTCTATAATTGCATCTAAACTATAGGACTAATAGAAAAGCGTAGAATGAGTCTCATAAGGACCAAAAATACAATAGTATTGTTTCATATTAAAGCCTTAAGGATCTGAATTTGCACCTAATTTGCAATTACATATAGTTAAGAACTTAATCGAACAAATCGCATATGCTCGCTAAGTAAACAAAAGCACAACAAAGGTCCCCTGTGTGACAAAATCAAAGTTTCATTAAAGTCTTTTTTGCAAAATCCGGAGCATTTTGCCGGTGTTCAATGACACGGAGCAAAATTTGTTTATGCTCTTCATCCTCTGTAATGCTGTTTGCACAGTATGTGATCAGCTTTATTGCTCTTTCTGGCAAGTCATTCACAACTTTGACGTGTTTAACAAAGTGTGCTGCCTTCAAGTAGTCAGCACTGTTCTCCCAGACAGAAGGCTCTTCAGACTGCCACCCACTTTACAGCCCAAAGACATCAAATTAGAGGCAGGATTTATTTCCAATCAGACACCAATCTAATGCATTCAGCACTGGGAAAACCGTAAATCCTTTTTCCAGCGGTTGATCACTCTTTTCTTTGAGAATTTATTGAGCAACTTGTTGTTTTTTTTCTCTAATAACAATACGCAGCCTGAGAAAGGTGGGCAATAGTCTATTCTCTCAGTTCAGTATCAGAAGTTCCATTCAAGTGTGCTGACTGCAACTTCAGCAATTCCCAGTTCAATTAATAATATAATATTATATAATATTAATAAAAAATAAAATAGCTATTTGTTATGGTATTAAAGCACAAAAACATGAATTCAGAATACAAACTGTTCCTCGGGTAGCGTAATAAAACTGTCGCTATTGGCAAACCCCAGACTTAATAAATTCATTTGAAATTCCACTTGCTGAATCTGGGGATTAGATGGAATAAAAAATAAAATGCTCAGGGAGCCTGATTTCAAACAACGTTTGTAAAGTTTTTTTGGATCAAGCTCCCCACCCCCAGCACCGTCACCCACTGACTGAACAAACACCATTCAGACAATCTTCCTGGACAGTGTCATACTCGTTTTTAAGTTTCAAATGCAAAACTTTAGAGCAGGTCTCGAACATTATAACATTTATCACCATGTATCTTATAGTCTTATTAAGTCTTTATTGCTTCAAGTTCTATCCTGGATATTTTCTGTTCTGGTAAGGTAGCATTCTGAATTTTGTATTACTGTCCACTTGCCTCAGTTGGACTTGGTTGTTGTCAGAAATATTTTTTAAGTATAGGAAGCTTAGCCGGTTCTGTAGTCTTATTGTGGTGCTTAATCAACAGTAGTTTCGGTAGTCCTTAAGGTGTGATTTGGGGGCTGGACCAAGAAAGTATATACCGTATAAGTATATTGAAGGTATCCCTGCATCAGTTTTTAGTGTGTTTTAAGTTCTATCCTGGATTTCTTCACTGGTTATTTTCAAACGACAGTGTGTTTGTGTGTGTGTATGTAGGATATATGTATGTATATGGTATATGTGTGTAAACAGTATATATATATATATATATATATATATATATTACTAGGACTAGTGTATGAATATATATATATATATATATATATATATATATATATATATATATATTACTAGTACTAGTGTATGTATATATATATATATATCTTCTTTTCCTTTCGGCTGTTCCCTTCAGGGGTCGCTACAGCAAATGATCTGCCTCCATCTCTCCCTATCCTCTGCATCTTCTACTCTTACTCCAGCAACCTTCATGTCCTTCTTCACCACATCCATAAATCTTCTCTTTGGTCTTCCTCTGGGCCTTCCTGTTAGTTCCAACCTCAGCATCCTACTACCAATATACTCACTATCCCTCCTCTGTACATGTCCAAACCATCTCAATCTAGCCTCTCTGACTTTGTCTCCAAAACATCTAACATGTGCTGTCCCTCTGATGTACTCATTCCTGATCCTATCCATCCTCGTTACTCCCAAAGAGAACCTCAACATTTTCATCTCTGCTACCTCCAGCTCTGCCTCCTGTCTTTTCCCCAGGGCCACTGTTTCTAAACCATACAACATCGCTGGCCTCATCACTGTCTTGTACACTTTTCCTTTCATTCTTGCTGATACTCTCCTATCACACATCACACCGGACACTTTTCTCCAACCATTCCAACCTGCCTGCACACGCTTCTTCACCTCTTTTCCACACTCTCCATTGCTCTGGATTGTTGAGCCTAAGTAATTAAAATCCTCCACCTTCCTTAACTCTGCCCCCTGTAACCTCACCGTTCCTCTTGGCGCCTTGTCGTTCACACACATGTATTCTGTCTTACTGAGACTAACCTTCATTCCCCTAACCTTCATTCCCCTGGCATACCTCCACCTCTCTAGATTTTCCTCCACTTGTTTTCTGCTCTCACTACAGATCACGATGTCATCTGCAAACATCATAGTCCATATATATATATATATATATATATATATATATATATATATATATATATATATATATATGTGTGTGTGTGTGTGTCTGTGTGTGTGTGTGTGTGTGTGTGTCTGTGTCTGTGTGTGTGTGTGTGTGTGTGTGTGTGTGTAAATGTATGTGTGTGTCTGTGTGTGTGTGTGTGTGTGTGTGTGCATATATGTGTATGTGTCTATATGTTTATATATAGGTATGTGTGTATGTGTATTTATTGCAGTGCTTCTCAAATAGTCGGGGCATGGTATGATGCCGGGGGCATGGTGTGATGCCTGGTGAAGCATGTATGACCCTGTGTAGCACTCTTTTTTGGAATACTGTACTAGAATTAAGTGCAATTTCAGTAGATGGCAGTAGCGCTCTCATTGTTGGGCTGTGGTGTAGCGGTTTTTCACACCGAGTACACGATATGAAGTGCAATAAACAACCCCTCAAGAAACAACATTCAAAATTTCTAACAGGAACGAAGATAAAGGTGGAGAGAGACAGAGATATTAAGATATAAATAAGTTGAATGATTTTAAATAAGGATGTATTTTTTTATTTCAGGCACATTGGTGCACTTTAAATCAAATTTTAAAATTTAATTTATATTTCAATTACAGATTAAAAAACAATGTGAATGAATTTTTTCTTTGTTGTAAGTTGAACTATATTTCTTTCTTTTTTGTTTTTAATGTGAACAAAGATACACCGTTATGCAGAAGTGTACTAATAACAATTTTATAGACATAAAAAAACTATTTATAGTCGCATTCGGGGTGGGGGGGTGTGAAATGTTTTTTTTTTCTACCTCGTGGGGTCATCACTGAAAATAATTGAGAAGCACTGATATATAGGTATGTGTGTATATGTGTATGTAGGATATATGTGTGTATACATGTGTGTATATGTGTATCTTGTCTTTTGTGTCTGGTCTGGTCTGGTACCTTCTGAGTCGTAGGACGACTCTTGGTGACCTGCCATGAAGGATAACGCCTTGATCATCATCTTCATGGAGGTTTCCTTGTCAAGGATAGTGCAGTGGTTTGACATTGCCTTCTGCACGATCCAAACCTACAGGCAATTTAGAACAGCCAATTCGCCTACTGTGTATGTTTTTGGACTGTGGGAGGAAACTGGAGTACCCAGAAGAAACCCACGCGAGCACGGGGAGAACATGCAAAGTCTGCACAGAAACGCCCAGGTCTAGAATTAAACCCCGGCCTTCTTGCTGTGAGGCAGACGTGCTATCCATTACACCACCGTGCCGCCCTTGTCTTTTGTGTAGCTTTTTATAATTACTGCTAAACTGATTTTCATTGTTCACGCAACAGTTGACAAGAAAGATCGCTTTATCTTTATTATTGTTGTTGTTGTTGTTATTATTATCATATTACTACTACTACTACTAATACTACTGGCATAGTGGTCAGCATGTCCGCGTCACAGCAAGAAGGCCTGGGTTCGATTCCCAGCTCAGATGTTTCTATGTGGAGTTTGCATCTTCTCCCTGTGCTTGGTGAGTTTCCTCTGTGTAATCCGGTTTCCTCCTACAATTAAAAAACATGCACAGTAGATTAAATGGCTGTTCCATATTGCCCCTAGGTGGGAGGATGAATAGTTATGTGAATGTTGATCTGTGATGGCCTTGTGAGCTGTCCAGGGTGTACCCTGCAATCGGCCATAGTCGGGTGAGACGGGTGCCAGCCTCTCTGCAACCCTAATTCGGATGAAGCGGTTCAGAAAATGAACGAATGAAATGAATACAAACAACAACAACAACAACAACAACAATAATAATAATAATAATAATAATTATTATTATTATTATTATTATTATTATTATTATTATTATTATTAATCATTGATCAGTCCATTTGAAGTTTGGAAATTTGTCCAGAGATAAATTCAGTGCAAACCAAGAATATCAATGAATGTTTCACACCCACTGGACTCCCAAAACAAGAATTAATTGATACGATTTCTCCAAAGCCAAGTACGTAAACAACTGAACTCTCTCTCTATGGTCATAAATAATACTGTATTCGAGCTGTCACTGTCCCACATAATTAATGTGGGACTTTCAAAGCTTTCTGCACCCTCAAGAAATGTTGGTACATTCATTTAAAACAAACCACACATGCTTAATGAAAATCATTTTATCAGATGCTTTTAATAAGCCTTGTATTAAACTCCTGACCGTATTCCATCTAATTTCCAGCTCCTTTCCCTCACTTCAGCCAGCTTTTTTACTTCAAAGCAGCTCAACCAAGCAAGGGAACAACACAGAACATTTTTTCTTTAATAGCTGAGCATTATTTGCATCTTCTACCTATTGAAGAGTTGTGGAGGCAACAGGTCTAGTAGGGAAACTCTCAATTCCTTCTGGAAGATCCTGAGGTCTTCCCAGTCAAGACGATTTCTCCAGCAATTCCATCTTCCTCGGGAAGCCTTCCCAGTTTTATTTGCCTGTAACTAAACTGAAGGGAGATGACCAGGAATCATCCAAATCAGATGCCAGAACCACCTTAACGGACTCCTTAACAAAGCAGGAGCAGTGATGGCAGGCAGTGACCCAAGCGCCCCAGGATATCTCGAAGGCTGAGCAATCGTTTTTTGCGAAAAATACCTAAATTTAATGGCATATTTTTCAAGTTTAGTTGAAGAAAAACTATGGAATCACCTTGCATACACAGACCAGCACAAGTCTAAAAAAAAAATTACATCAAGCCAATTAGTCTGCAGGTAAAAAGATCTTATAGACATTACCAAGCTGTTGGACGACTTAAAATAAGGGAAAGCCTTAGTCCACATATATCTCTCCAGTCCACGTGCATATCAGGCAAAATGGCCAGTTGTATGTGTGTGTGTGTGTGTGTGGGGGGGGGGGGGGGGCTGCTTTAGTGAGCTATTCAGGTGTACTATACCTTCACCCATTGTCAAGCGTCCCCATGACCCTAATTAGGATTAAGCGATTACAGAAAATAAAGAAACGATGAAAGAACGGTTTGAATTCTTTCATCCCATCAAACCTTGAGCTTTGTTATTTTGGCCTCAGCTGTATTTCTGCTGTCGTTGCTGAACCATATTGTGAGTGTGGAAGGTGTTTGTTTTCAGGACCATCACTTTCCACTTTGTGTGGTCAGAGCACATTTTGATTTCAGTCGACCAGAGAAACAGATTCTTATCAATGATCTATTGACATTTCGACAACGCCAGTGTTTTTAGTGCTCTGGATGAGCTCAGGCAAGTGGCTTTCACATGTTGATTTATCATGCCTCAAGTTGTTTTTGCAGCCTTAATGTAGAAGATAAAGAAATGTTTTCTGGGATGCCTGGGAAAAGTAGGGGAAGTGAGGTGTAGTTCGGAGGGTGCAGGTGATTGAAGAGACACAATATAGAACAATAACGGGGGAATAGACAGTTACAAGTAAATCTAAATGTTCATCTAAAACAACCATTGCTGACTTTCGAACAAAAGGTACTGCATAGCCATCAGTGTGTGTCTACCCTGGTATGGTCCCACAAGCTATCCAAGGTGTACTCTGCTCTCACCCAGAGTTGGCTGAGATGGGTGCCAGCCTCCCCATGATCCAGTGGTTCAGAAAATGAACGAATGAATTTTAGAGTAGCTGCTTAGAAGAGATAAAGTTTAAAAGGTAAGTGATCGGCAAATTTATCAGTCATAACATATTCGATTATGTATCTTCTTCTTTTCCTTTCGGCTGTTCCCTTCAGGGGTCGCCACAGCGAATGATCTGCCTTCATCTCATCCTATCCTCTGCATCTTCTACTCTTACTCCAACTACCTTCATGTACCTTCTTCACCACATATACTCCATAAATCTTCTCTTTGGTCTTACTCTAGGCCTTCTGCCTGGTAGTTACAACCTCAGCATCCTACTATCAATATACTCACTATCCCGCCTCTGTACATGTCCAAACCATCTCAATCTAGTCTCTATGAAATTGTCTCTAAAACGTCTTACATGTGCTGTCCCTCTGATGTACTCATTCCTGATCCTATCCATCTTCATTACTCCCAAAAAGAACCTCAACATTTTCATCTCTGCTACGCCTCCTGTTTTTTTCCCAGTGCCACTGTTTCTAAACCATACAACATCGCTGGCCTCAATACCATCATGTACATTTTTACTTTCATTCTTGCCGATACCTTCCTATCACACATCACACCGGACACTTTTCTCCAACCATTCCAACCAGCCTGCACACGCTTCTTCACCTCTTTTCCACACTCTCCATTGCTCTGGATTGTTGAGCCTAAGTACTTAAAATCCTCCACCTTCCTTATCTCTGCTCCCTGTAACCTCACCGTTCCTATTGGGTCCTTGGCATTCATACACATGTATTCTGTCTTACTGAGGCTAACCTTCATTCCTCTCCTTTCCAGGGAATACCTCCACCTGTCTAGATTTTCCTGCTCTCGTTCTCTGCTCTCACTCCAGATCACAATGTCATCTGCAAACATCATAGTCCATGGAGATTCTTGTCTAACCTCGTCTGTCAGCCTGTCCATCACCATAGCAAACAAGAAGGGGTTCAGAGCTGACCCTTGATGCAGTCCCACCTCCACCTTGAACTCTTCTGTCACACCAACAGCACACCTCACCAGCGTCTTACATCTCTCATACATGTCCTGCACCACTCTAACATACTTGTCTGCCACTCCAGACTTCCTCATGCAATACTACAGTTCCTCTCTTGGCACCCTGTCACATGCTTTTTCCAGATCCACAAAGGCACAATGCAGCTCCTTCTGACTTTCTCTGTGCTTCTCTATTAACATCCTTAAAGCAAACACTGCATCTGTGGTGCTCTTTCTTGGCATGAAACCAAACTGTTGTTCACAAATGCTGGCCTCTGCCCTTAGTCTAGCTTCTCTGATTCTTTCCCATAACTTCATCGTATGGCTCATCAACATTTTCCCTCTGTAGTTGCCACAACTCTGCACTTCTCCCTTGTTCTTAAAAATGGGCACATCACACTTCTCCTCCATTCCTCCGGCATCCTCTCACTTTCTAAGACCTCGTTGAATGTTCTTGTCAGAAAATCTACTACTACCTCTCCTAGACACTTCCATACCTCCACCGGTATGTCATCAGGACCAACTGCCTTTCCATTCTTCATCCTCTTCAATGCCCTCCTCACTTTACCCTTACTAATCTTTGCTACTTCCTGATCCACAACGGTCAACTCTTCTACTCTTTCTTTCTCTTTCATTTTCGTCATTCATCAGCTCTTCAAAGTACTCTTTCCATCTTCCCAGCACACTTCTGTCATCAGTCAATACATTTCCCTCTCTGTCCTTAATCACTCTAACTTGCTGCACATCCTTCCCATCTCTATTTCTCTGCTGTGCCAACCTGTATAAATCATTTTCTCCCTCTTTACTTTCCAACCGAGCATACAAGTCATCATACGCCCTCTGTTTGGCCTTTGACACCACTACCTTCGCCTTACGCTGTGTCTCCCTGTACTCCTGTTTACTCTCTTCATTCCTCTCTGTGTCCCACTTCCTCTTAGCTAACCTCTTCCTTTGAACACACTCCTGCACTTTCTCATTCCACCACCAAGTCTCATTCTCTCCTCTCCTTCCAGATGACACACCAAGTATTCTCCTACCTGTCTCCCTGATCACATTAGCTGTAGTTGTCCAGTCATCTGGAAGCACTTCTTGACCACCCAAAGCCTGTTTCAACTCCTCCTTGAAGACAAACTGACACTCTTCCTTTTTCAGCTTCCACCACTTTGTCTTCTGCTCTGCCTTTGCCTTCTTCACCTTCCTCACCATCAGCATCATCCTGTACACCATATCCTATGCTGTTTGGCAACACTCTCAGCCACTACTACTTTGCAGTCACTAACTTCCATCAGTTTTTTACATCGCCTCCACAATTTCCTCTCCTCTTCTCTCTCTGCCTACGGCCACACGTCCCACCTCTTCTTCTTCGACATCTTCGACCAACAGTAGTCCAATTTCCACCAGTCCCCTGTTGGTTAACAGCACTGAAGGTGGTCGTTGTTAACCCGGGCCTCGACCGATCCGGTATGAATTTCTTTGTGTTGACTCGCATATTCGCCATTGGTTTTACGCCGGATGCCATTCCTGATGCAACCCTCTGCATTTATCCAGGCTTGGGACCAGCGTGAGGGTGGACACTTGCTTCTGCCTCCCCAATCCCAAGGCTGCATTCCATATTCAATGGAATCCATATTCGATTATGTATCAAGCTGCTTAGTCCTACTACAGTTGCGGGTCAACTGGTGCCTATCTCAGCTAGCACAGACCAAAGGCCAGGTCACCCTGAACACCTCACCTAATGATCACATGGTCTTAAACACACTTACACCTACAGTCGACTTAGAACAGCCAGTTCGTCTAATGTGTATGTATTTGGACCGTAGGAGGATACCCACACAAACATAAGGAGAGCATGTACACTTAAATGCCCTTGCAGAGTCCAGAACTTGAACCCAGGGCCTTCTTGTTGTGAGGCTGACGTTATATAACATAATCAGAACACTTACAGTTTTCATCGCAGGAATCCCAGCAGACAGCAACAGTGAATGTTGAGTGTTCAATCAGCCTTGTGTACATGGACCCTCATTCGTAAAACCCCCTTGGTGTAAATGTGCACGGACTTTTTGTTTATCTATTTGAATTCTTCGCCACACAGGAATGGTACAAACGGATGGATTCGCTATATTGCAATGATTACCAATTATGTGCCAAAGACGAGGGGATGTCGCAGAATGGCGAGTGGACTATTTATTTTTATAACAACTACTGAGCCTAGTGGGGCCAGTGGCATAGTACTGAGGGTGCTGGGCTTATGATCGGGAGGTTGTGTGTTCAAACCCCAGTGAGACCGCCACTGTGCTAAGACCCTCAGGCAAGGTCTTAACCACAAGTGTGTCTCTGTTCACCCCTGCAGTATAAATGGGTACCAGTAAAATATACTGGGAAGATAACCTGCAATGGACTAGCGTCCCATCCAGGAAAAGTTCAATTCCTGGTTGCTTCACGCTATTGAAACCAGGGATAAGCACCGGCCTGATGAGCCACTGGGCTTGGGTGTAAAAAGCCCAAAGGACTTTACCTTACTGAGCCTGAGTATCATGTTTAAATATATACGACATTTGTAAACATGCAAATAAATAATAAATCATATTAATGCAAGATTGTTATGGTTTATTTTAATTTTAGTTTTGAAATCATGACAGACACAGAAGAGGTCTCAGAGCAGGCCGATGCGGAAGGTGCAGAGCCTCGGAAATATTTAATGGTGTCCTTCAAACCCTTCTCGACATTTTAATACTTTCTGGTTTTACAGTGGTGTAGTAGTTAGCGCGTCTGCCTCATGGAAACACGGGTCTTGAGTTCATTTCCATTATGTGTGGAGATTGCAAGTCCTCTCCGTGATTTCATGGGTTTCTCATGGTACTCCGGTTTCCTCCCACACTTCAAAAACATACATATTATGCGAACTGGCTGTTACAAATTGCCCCGAGGTGTGAGGGTGAATGGTTATATGTCTGTTGACTCTGCGCTGTTCTGGCAAACTGTTCAGGGTGTACATATTACATATTATTAGCACGGCAGATGTAAACTCAGTGCTTTCATCTAAGATAGTAAGCAGTATAGCGGACAGGTATACAGTTGTGAAAAAATCAGGACGCCCAATTAAATAGTCAACTATTTGAAATTAAACAACATAAAGTAATATATTTTTCCTCATTAAACAAAAGATATGAACAACTAGCCTGCAAAGTCTGCAAAGCTGTCAGCGTGTTTCTGTCCCTTGTTAAAAGGTTGTCTCAGGAAGGGCATCCGACGTAAAAACCTATGCCAAATCAAATGTGCGAATCAGATGATTCGCTGTGGCGACCCCTGAAAAAGGGGAAAAGCTGAAAGGAAAAGAAGAAACAAAAGATATGAACAACAATGCATTTCAAATTAGGACACCACCACATATTCTCCCACTTAAAATGGCTATAATCACACACAGGTGTTTCAGAGCAGGTCACATGATCAGAACGTCGTTACCCAAGATTCTAAAGAAGGCTCACCCTATTTAAAACTTCAGACATTTAGTTTAGTGAATGTGTCTGTTGAAGTAAGACTGAGCACCATGGTGAGAACCAAAGCATCGCCTGAGGCCTTTACAAAGATGACTGTGGTGCTTATGAGTCTTGTAAGGGGTTTAAAAAGATATCAAAAGAGTTTGACAGCAGCCATTCAAAGCACATCGAAAACACCGATAGACCTAGGTCCACCACGCCTAGGTCTGACTGTCTGAGCAAGTTCACCCCGATAAACGTTTTACATTGAGCAGTATTATGCTGTAAGGCTCATTGATACCAGCACTGACTGACCACCACTGAACCAAGAAAAGTCTCATTCAGCGTTTTAGTATGTATGATGGGAAAGAGTAAGAAGAACAAGCTAAAACAACATGCTATTCTTTACTGTTCTATTTTTAAAATGTGACAATGAAATGTTTTGTCAGCCACATTGATTCAAGCCTCATCCACACTGATGATTAGCCTGGAGAAAGCAACCAATCAAATTACACCATTCCCATGTTTTTATATATATATATATATATATAAAAACATGGGAATATATATATATATATATATATATATATATATATATATATATATATATATATATATATATATATATATATATATATATATATAAATGGGATTTCTCACTTTCCGCGGTTAATTGGGACCGAGATGCCCAGGCGACCACTGAATTCCGCGAAGTAGGATCACCCCCCCAACCCCCCCCCACTGTTGGATACGTATATGTATATGTGTATATAATATCAATAAATACATATTCAATGCTATAAATGCTTATAACAACAATTAAACATTCAAAAATAATGCATTAGATGTAAATAAAATATAAATACGCACAGAAACAGACACATGCGCACACACTGAGATGCACACCTCACAAAAAATGTAAGTAGTTTTCCTGAGGGGTTTTGGGTTGTTTTTTTATTTTTATTTATTTGGGGTTTTTTCTGCATAATTGGCCTTGTTTTTGCAGCATTTTCCTTAACTCTAGCCCCTATTCTTCCTTAATTTCCTTATTTTTTTAATTCGATGAATATTAATATATATATATATATATATATATATATATATATATATATATATATATATATATATATATATATATATATATTACTCAATGTTATTTATTTTGTCTGTCAGTGGTCTTAACAGTAGCTGATCAGTGAATATGTTTAAAAGCTATAGTGTGTGTGTGTGTGTGTGTGTGTGTGTGTGTGTGTGTGTGTGTGTGTGTGTGTGTGTATAAAATGGGTGCACATAAATACCATTTGTGGGTACTGTCCCAATGATATGCCACATAATTTTTGGGGTCAGGTAGCTGAAGGAATGAGGACACACATTGAATGTAAGACAAGAAGAAGACAGGGAATTGCATTCTGTTTTCAGCGAGAACCAAATCAGTTATTCTAGCAGCTATGTAATAAACATGATGATGATTATTATTATTATTATTATTATTATTATTATTATTATTTCCTCTAAATCTTCAGCCCACACACATTAAAGCGCTTTAAAACAAGCCAGTTGGCATGAGAAGAAGCGTTGCTGACGAGCACACATTCTCCGAATAACTCGCTTTGTCCTTACCACACCACTGAATGTGCTTGATGGAGACGGAAGGAGGGGGAAAAAAAGCTGTGAATGTTGTTAAATGTGATTTATTGTCTTCACATTTTTTTATTTATTTATCTGTGACTGCTTGGGTGGTGCTGGTGGGAAAAGGAGTGAGGCAGCGTGTCTGCACAGATTCCTTATCAGTCCCTCCCTGTACACCACTATCATGGCCTCATAATTAAATCTATAGACTATGATTCCACTCTTTTCTGCTGGTGTAGTTTTATCTACATTTTATTTTGAACTATTTTTTTTAATCCTGAACCATCACCATTACCACTACTGCTCCCTGCTGTCTGGCATGAGAAGCTGGTTGTTTACATCCTCTGAATGTGACACCTTTTATTACAAATGGCAAACAGAGCCACAAATAAAATAAAATAAAACAAGACAGAATTTACACACACACACACACACACACACACATACACACACACACACACACACACACACACACACACATACACACACACACACACACACACACACACACACACACACACACACACACACACACTGAGTTGTTTAAGTCTCCTGTAGTTTCCACAGTGATTCCATACAGCACATGGC
>CM045742.1:4682500-4715000 GCA_024760905.1 Plotosus lineatus | reverse complement strand
GTGTCCGTCCTCACGCCGGTCCCAAGCCTGGATAAATGCAGAGTGTTGCGACAGGAAGGGCATCCAGTGTAAAGCATTTGCCACAGGTAGACTACATCTTGTGTAGGTGATGTAATTTGAAGGAAGTCAGTGACTGCAAAGTAGTAGTGGGTGAGAGTGTTGCCAAACAGCATAGGATGGTGGTGTGCAAGATGATGCTGATGGTGAGAAAGGTGAAGAAGGCAAAGGCAGAGCAGAAGTCAAAGTGGTGGAAGTTGAAAAAGGAAGACTGTCATGTTGCCTTCAAGGAGGAGTTGAAACAGGCACTGGTTGGTCAGGAAGTGTTTCCAGATGACTGGACAACTACAGCTAGTGTGATCAGGGAGACAGGTAGGAGAATACTTGGTGTGTCCTCTGGAAGGACAGTAGATAAAGAGACAAGGTGGTCGAATGAGACAGTGCATGAGTGTGTAAAAAGGAAGAGGATAGCTAAAAAGAAGTTGGACAGAGAGAGGACCGAAGAGAGTAAACAGGAGTACAGGGAGACACTGCGTAAGGTGAAGGTAGCGGTGTCAAAGGCCAAACAGAAGACGAATGATGACTTGTATGCTAGGTTGGACAGTAAAGAGGGAGAAAATGATTTATACAGATTGGCACAGCAGAGAGATGGGAGGGACATGCAGCAAGTTCGAGTGATAGTGATTAAGGACAGAGTGGGAAATGTATTGACTGATGACAGAAGTGTGCTTTGAAGATGGAAAGTGTACTTGAAGAGCTGATGAATGAGAAAAATGAGGGAGAGAAAAGAGTCGAAGAGGTGACCGTTGAGGACCAGGAAGCAGCAAAGATTAGTAAAGGTGAAGTGAGAAGGGCATTGAAGAGGATGAAGAGTAGAAAGGCAGTTGGCCCTGATGACATACTGGTGGCGGTATGGAAGTGTCTAGGAAAGGTAGCAGTATTTTCTGAAAAAAACATTCAACAAGGTCTTAGAGGGTGAGCAGATGCTGGAGGAATAAAGGAGAAGTGTGCTTGTGGCCATTTTTAAGAACAAGGGAGACGTGCAGAGTTGTGGCAACTACAGAGGGATAAAGTTAATGAGCCATACGATGAAGTTATGGGAAAGAATAGTGGAAGCTAGACTAAGGGCAGAGGTCAGCATTTCTGAACAACAGTTTGGTTTCATCCAACAAAGAGCACCACAGATGTTTGCTTTGAGGATGTTAATAGAGAAGTACAGAGAAGGCCCACATTGTGCCTTTATGAATCTGGAGAAAGCATATGACAGGGTGCCAAGAGGGGAACTGTGGTATTGCATGAGGAAATCTGGAGTGGCAGACAAGTATGTTAAAGTGGGGCAGGACATGTATGAGAGATGTAAGACGCTGGTGAGGTGTGCTGTCAGTGTGACAGAAGAGATCAAGGTGGAGGTGGGACTGCACCAAGGGTCAGCTCTGAGCCCCTTCTTGTTTGCTATGGTGGAGGACAGGCTGACAGACGAGGTTAGACAAGATGCCCCATGGACTATGATGTTTGCAGATGACATTGTGATCTGTAGTGAGAGCAGAGAACAAGTGGAGGAAAATCTAGAGAGGTGGAGGTATGCCCTAGAAAGGAGAGGAATGAAGGTTAGCCGCAGTCAAACAGAATACATGTGTGTAAATGACAAGGACTCAACAGGAACAGTGAGGTTACAGGGAGCAGAGATAAGGAAGGTGGAGGATTTTAAGTTCTTAGGCTCAACAGTCCAGAGCAATGGAGAGTGTGGAAAAGAGGTGAAGAAGTGTGTGCAGGCAGGTTGAAATGGTTGGGGAAAAGTGTCCGGTGTGATGTGTGATAGGAAGGTAGCGGCAAGAATGAAAGGAAAGGTGTACAAGATGGTGTTGAGGCCAGCGATGTTGTATGGTTTAGAAACAGTGGCCCTGGGGAAAAGACAGGAGGCAGAGCTGGAGGTAGCAGAGATGAAAATGTTGAGGTTCTCTTTGGGAGTAACTAGGATGGATAGGATCAGGAATGAGTACATCAGAGGCACAAAACATGTTCGAGGTTTTGGAGACAAAGTCAGAGAGGCTAGATTGAGATGGTTTGGACATGTACAGAGGAGGGATAGTGAGTATATTGGTAATAGGATACTGAGGTTGCAACTACCAGGCAGAAGGCCTAGAGGAAGACCAAAGAGAAGATTTATGGATGTGATGAAGGAGGACATGAAGGTAGTTGGAGTAAGAGTAGAAGATGCAGAGGATAGGGTGAGATGGCGGCAGATGATTCGCTGTGGCGACCCCTGAAGGGAACAGCCGAAAGGAAAAGAATAAGAAGAAGAAGTGAAGGAGGACATGAAGGTAGTTGGTGTAAGAGAAGAAGATGCAGAGGAAAGGGAGAGATGGAGACAGATGATTCACTGTGGCGACCCCTGAAGGGAACAGTCAGAAGGAAAAGAAGAAAAAGAAGACTTACACAACTTATTTTCTTATGTATAAATCAATGAAAGAATTCCAATTTCATGCCCAGGTTGATTTCAGTCATTTTATCTTGTATATTTTTCAAAAGTCAAAAGTTTTTTTCCATTACATTTGAACAGCCATCCACTGTCATACCTACCAGTCCAGGCATGTGTTTAACTCTGAACAAATCACTGCCCATCATTGTCCCTTCCATTGACCGCATCGCCACCAGCTGCTCAATGATCCTTTCAATAGTCCTTTTTTAACCCACAAACAAAGATGAGTAACTGGGGCTGTGTCGCAGACATCACAGCGCTTGTCCAAAGCCAAAGAGAAAAAAGTCAATGTTGTCCACTTTATTTTGAAGCTCCAGATTTCCTGCGATGTCCTCAATCTTTCTCATCATTGTTCACCTGGAAAGGGCCACATTCTCAAATGCTTGTTTTTTTTCTAGAGACATATTAGCACTTCACCGAACACTCTTTGATGAATTTGCCCTTGGAAAATAAATTACAGTTTCCCGCGATTTTATAAGCTATCACTTAGCTGGTCGTGGTCGCTGTATCTCTGGATGTATGAAGCTTGCTAAAAAAGGCCTTGTTTCTATTGTAGCTTAGCGAGCAAAGCTTTAGCTAGTCCATGCCCATTCGGCAGATGTCATGTTTTTTTCATTTCGCAGGTGAACATGCATAAATTTTGCAAAAAAAGGTAAAAATGTGCGCACACACGAATTTATATATATGCACACATGTACATATGTATACGTTCATAGCTTATGCACGTATACATAGGTAGACTACAATGTATGTATACGTTTGTAGGGTGTGTATGTTTACATACAGCCATATGTATGATTGTAACTTACGCAGGCCGGTCAGGGACAACCAATGTACCAGACTTCTTTTGGCTTCATCAAGCCATAACCTACAGCTTTCATTGGAACAATTCACAGTTGAGTATGAAGCGGCCAGGATAACACTCAGAATTTCTAAGTCCAAGGCCACGGTGCTCAGCCGAGAAAGGGTCGAATGCACCTTCCAGGTGTGGAATAAGGTCCTGCCCCTAGTGGAGGAGAACAAGTATTGCAGGGTCTTCTTCTTTTCCTTTTGGCTAGTCCGTTTTTCTCAGGGGTTGCCGCAGCAAATCATCCATAGACAGTGAGAGACATGGCCGGCCTTTGATAACCCAGTTAGCTGCATAATAAAATTATAATAATGACAATACAATGATCTCTCGCTACTTCGTGCTTCAGTTTCTGCTGCTTCAGTGCATCAAGGGTTTTTCAAAAATATTCATGGAAAAATTAAAAACCAAGGAAATTATGGAAAAATAGGGGTGGCACGGTGGGGAGGGGGGGGGGGGCAAGGCAAAGCAGCATGGATAACACAAAGTCAGCCAACTACGGGGGTTTGGGGTCATGCTCTCCCAGAAAAATTTTGAGTTTTTAAAGCCCAGATGTGCATTTTGGTGCAGGTTCTGAGTACCAATCACCAATAATGTTTTGTAGATGTTTAATACAGTATGCATATCATCACAAGAATATATTTGGAATTTAAACCGAGCTTCACTTTTGAGAAAAAATTAAAATATAAAGTAACAGTCTGGACCATTGAAAATAAAATAATAATCTTTTATTTCAAATTATTTGATATCATTAATATATATTAATACATTGAACAGTTCTTGATTTCTATCTGGAAGGCTCTGTTCACCTCTTTGTTTTTCAGCATTTTTATGTTTAGTGCTGGTGACCTTTGGGCTTTCTGTTTTGCCTTGCGGAGCTTCAGCTTGACCTTTGCCAACACCAATGTGCGGTCACTTCCTACATCTCTGTCCCTCGCCTTGCCACTACATCCTGTAGGCTTCCCCTCCATCTGCTATTGATGATGATATGATCAATTTGGTTTTCTGTATGACCATCAGGGGAGCTCCAAGTTGTTTTGTGGATGTCTTTATGTTTGAATAGGGTGCCACCTATTACCAAGTGGTTCTCTTGGCAAAAAGCTATTAGCCTCTCACTACTGCTGCTTCGTATTCCTATACCTTGTCTACCCATGATGTTCTCCACGCCACTAAAAAGGGTGACTTAACTAAGTGTAACAACTGGAGAGGAATCATGCTGCTACTTGCTACAAGCAAAATCCTAAACTGAGTGATCTTAAACAGAATGTCAAGAGCAGTGGATCCACTACTTCACAAAGAACAGGCAGGCTTTAGGAAAGGAAGATCAAGGGCGGATCAAATTTTTACTCTCCGACAGATGAGTGGAATGCCACAGTGTACAGCAACTTCATTGACTTCTCAAAGGCATCTGACAGCATCAACAGGACAGCCCTATGGAACATACTGAGACCCAGCTAAGATAATCTCAATTATACAGATGCTGTAGACAAATTTCAGCTCCAGAGTAATCTGTGGATCCAGTGTTACAGAAGAATTCCACATAAGAACAGGCGTCAGTCTTCTATCTCCTGTCCTCTTCACACTATGCATGGACTGGCTGATGAAGGAAGTTACCTGGAATAATACAAGAGGACTCAGTTGGACGTTCACAGAAAAGTGAGACGATCTACACTTTCTTCTTCTTTTCCTTTAGGGTTTTCCCTTCAGGGGTCGCCACAGCGAATCATCCGCCTCCGTCTCACCCTATCCTCTGCATCTTCTTCTCTTACACCAACTGCCTTCCTGTCCTCCTTCACCACTTCCATAAATCGTCTCTTTGGTCTTCCTCTAGGCCTTCTACCTGGTAGTTCCAACCTCAGCATCCTACTACCAATATACTCACTATCCCTCCTCTGTACATGTTTAAACCATCTCAATCTAGCCTCTCTGACTTTGTCTCCAAAACGTCTTACATGTGCTGTCCCTCTGATGTGCTCATTCCTGATCCTATCCATCCTCGTTACTCCCAAAGAGAACCTCAACATTTTCATCTCTGCTACCTCCAGCACTGCCTCCTGTGATTTTTCCTCAGGGCCACTATTTCTAAACCATACAACATTGCTGGCCTCAATACCATCTTGTACATTTTTTCTTTCATTCTTGCCGATACCTTCCTATCACACATCACACCGGACACTTTTCTCCAACCATTCCAACCAGCCTGCACACGCGTCTTCACCTCTTTTCCACACTCTCCATTGCTCTGGATTGTTGAGCCTAAGTACTTAAAATCCTCCACCTTCCTTATCTCTGCTCCCTGTAACCTCACCGTTCCTATTGGGTCCTTGGCATTCATACACATGTATTCTATCTTACTGAGGCTAACCTTCATTCCCCTCCTTTCCAGGGCATACCTCCACCTCTCTAGATTTTCCTGAACTTGTTCTCTGCTCTCACTACAGATCACAATGTCATCTGCAAACATCATAGTCCATGGAGATTCTTGTCTAACCTTGTCTGTCAGCCTGTCCACCACCATAGCAAACAAGAAGGGGCTCAGAGCTGACCCTTGATGCAGTCCCACCTCCACCTTGAACTCTTCTGTCACACTGACAGCACACCTCACCACTGTCTTACATCTCTCATACATGTCCTGCCCCACTCTAACATACTTCTCTGCCACTCCAGACTTTCTCATGCAATACCACAGTTCCTCTCTCAGCACATTGTCATATGCTTTCTCCAGATCCACAAAGGCACAATGCAGCTCCTTCTGACTTTCTCTGTGCTTCTCTATTAACATCCTCAAGGCAAACACTGCATTTGTGGTGCTCTTTCTTGGCATGAAACCAAACTGTTGTTCACAAAAGCTGGCCTCTGCCCTTAGTCTAGCTTCCACTATTCTTTCCCATAACTTCATCGTATGGCTCATCAACTTTATCCCTCTGTAGTTGCCACAACTGTGCACATCTCCCTTGTTTTTAAAAATGGGCACCAGTACACTTCTCCTCCATTCCTCTGGCATCCTCTCACTCTCTCAGATCTTGTTGAATGTTCTTGTCAGGAAATCTACTGCGACCGCTCCTAGGCACTTCCATCCCTCCACCGGTATGACATCAGGACCAACTGCGTTTCCATTCTTCATCCTCTTCAATGCCCTCCTCACTTCACCCTTACTAATCTTTGCTACTTCCTGGTCCTCAACAGTCACCTTTTCTACTCTTTTGTCTGTCTCATTTTCCTCATTCATCAGCTCTTCAAAGTACTCTTTCCATCTTCCCAGCACACTTCTGTCATCAGTCAATACATTTCCCTCTCTGTCCTTAATCACTCTAACTTGCTGCACATCCTTCCCATCTCTATTTCTCTGCTGTGCCAACCTGTATAAATCCCTCTTTACTTTCCAACCGAGCATACAAGTCATCATACGCCCTCTGTTTGGCCTTTGACACCACTACCTTCGCCTTACGCTGTGTCTCCCTGTACTCCTGTTTACTCTCTTCAGTCCTCTCTGTGTCCCACTTCCTCTTAGCTAACCTCTTCCTTTGAACACACTCCTGCACTTTCTCATTCCACCAGCAAGTCTCATTCTCTCCTCTCCTTCCAGATGACACACCAAGTATTCTCCTACCTGTCTCCCTGATCACATTAGCTGTAGTTGTTCACTCATCTGGAAGCACTTCCTGACCACCCAAAGCCATTTTCAACTCCTCCTTGAATACAACACGACATTTCCTTTTTCAGTTTCCACCATTTTGTCTTCTGCTCTGCCTTTGCCTTCTTCCCCTCCTCACCATCAGCGTCATCCTGCACATCACCATCCTATGCTATTTGGCAACACTCTCACCCGCTACTACTTTGCGGTCACTGACTTCCTTCAAATGACATCGCCTACACAAGATGTAGTCTACCTGTGTGCTCCTACCTCCACTTTTATAAGTCACCCTATGCTCCTCTCGCTTCTGGAAGAAAGTATTTACCACAGCCATTTCCATCCTATTTGCAAAATCTACTAACATCTGTCCTTCTGCGTTCCTGTCCTGGATACCAAACCTGCCCATCACTTCCTCGTCCCCTCTGTTTCCTTCATCAACATGTCCACTGAAGTCTGCCCCAATGACCACTCTTTCATCTCTGGAGATGTTCTGCATCACTTCATCTAACTCACTCCAGAATCTCTCCTTCTCTTCTAGCTCACATCCTGCCTGTGGGGCATGACAACTAACAACATTGAGCATTACACCTTCAATTTCTAACTTGAGACTCATCACTCTGTCTGACACTCTTTTCACTTTTAGAACATTCCTGACAAACTCCTCCTTCAAGATGACTCCTACTCCATTTCTCTTCCTATCCACACCATGATAAAATAGCATAAACCCTGCTCCTAAGCTTCTAGCCTTGCTATCTTTCCACCTGGTCTCTTGAACACACAGTATCTCCACCTTCCTCCTCTGCATCATGTCAGCCAGCTCTCTACCTTTTCCGCTCATAGTTCCAACATTCAAAGTCCCTACTTTCAGTCCTAGACTCATGCCTTGTCTTCTTCTCTCTCTGCCTACGGACACGCCTCCCGCCTCTCCTTCTTCGACGTCTTCGACCAACAGTAGTCCAATTAACACCTGCATCCTGTTGGTTAACAGCACTGATGGCAGTCGTTGTGAACCTGGGCCTCGACCGATCCGGTATGAATTTTTTTGTTGTGACTCGCATGTTTTATTTGGCATTTGTTTTACGCTGGATGCCCTTCCTGACGCAACCCTCTGCATTTATCCGGGCTTGGGACCGGCGTGAGACAGAGAGAGAGAGAGAGAGAGAGAGAGAGAGAGAGAGAGAGAGAGAGAGAGAGACACTGGCTTGTGCCCCTCCCTCACAGCTGCATTAGAAGATCTAGACTTTGCGGATGACATATCCCTTCTGTCACACTGTTTTCTGGATATCCAGACAAAAATCAATGATCTAGACACAATAGGAAGATGGATTGGCTTACAGATCAACACAGATAAAACCAAACTCCTAAAGATTAATGCCATGTCAAGTGGTGCAACTGAGAGATGAGAACATCGAAGAGGTCCAAGAATTCACTTAGCTGGGCAGCAAGAGCCATGCCAGTGGAGACTCGTAAGCTGATGTAAGATCACGATTAGCTAAAGCCAGAGGAGCTTTCTGTTCTCTGAGGAACATTTGGAAGTCTAATAAGATTATAGTTACCACCAAATTGAGGATATGTAAAATCAATGTCCTTGGAGTCCTCCTTTATGGATCAGAATCTTGGAAAGTTACACAGACCATCTGTAATATGATAGCTGTATTTCAGACCAAATGCCTCAGGAGAATACTTCATATATACTGGCCAAATATCATCTCAAACGAAGACCTGTACCAACAAACCAACAGCTGCCCACTGTCCCAAGAGATAAAGAGGAGAAGATGGCGATGGATAGGACACGTCTGCAGAATGCAACCAAATTCCATCCCAAGAGTAGCTATGAGATGGACACCACCAGGGACGGAAAGGAGAGGTTGACCTAAGGAAACCTGGAGGCGATCAGTGGAGAAAGAAATGAAGGAAGTAGGATGGACATGGGGACAGGTGCAGCGATGGACACAAGACAGACAGCATTGGAGCTCTCAGGTGATGACCTTATGTACAATCAGTACGAAGAGGATTAAGTAAGTAAGTAGTAATACATTGAACAGCATAATGTATATTAACTGGAATTAATATCTAATTTATATAATTATATAACTCTTGAAGTATGTCTCTAGTAGGCCAATAAACAAGTTATTTTATTATTTTAATGTTACAAAATGTGTAAAAGTGTAAATGTTTCATTTTCAAGAACATTTATTGTTAATATTAAGCTAAATAATGACATGCTTTTGTCACTTATAAAAAATGTAAGGCTGGAAGTATATATAAAGACTGGTGTCTGCATATATGTGAGGCGCTCCACCGAAAGAAGGCCCACTTTTGAGATAAAGGCCAGAAAAGTAAAATTGGTCCATTTTTATTAAAATTCGGATTTTTGCATAAACTAGTAAAACTAGTATTCAACTATCACTTGCTCACGTGAAATCGATTAAAACTCACTAAAAATGTCTTTTTTTAATTTTATTTTTCTGGAGCATCCCCTCATAAAACTAGAAAAAAACAGTAGCAAACTTACTGGTTTTTGTTGCAATTATTCACGGAGTTCAGTGCAAGACACTCTATAATCCATACACCAGAAGAACGGCCGTGAAGTAGTCTCTCCATTTTGGATACTGTTTTGAAAATGCCGTTTCAGCGAATAAAATTAAGGTTATGAAGATGATATGCTCATAAACAATGCAGGCTAGTTGCTAAGGAAGATCTGAAACGAGCACACTGATTGGTCAACTCGGGCTTGCACATGTGCAGTGTCCGTCACACGTTAACTTCCTGTTTACTTCCTGTTTATGGCTTACCGCATGCAGATATTATCTCCGCCTTTCTCTTCAATAACAGTCATTAAGTTTATTTATAAGATTCTGAATACACATCATTTCTGGTTAAGAAGAGTGAAATGTCATCTGTGATGTCTAGCAGCATTAGTATAGATGTTAAATTCGATGCAAGAATTGGGCGTTGAAGATGCCGGAATGCTTGGCGTTCTTGAAGATTATTTTGCCAATGAGTATTTTTCTCTGCATGCAAAATTTGATTAGATAATTTTTTGATTATTGGTAGTAGGATGCTGAGGTTGGAACTACCAGGCAGAAGGCCTAGAGGAAGACCAAAGAGAAGATTTTATGGATGTGATGAAGAAGAACATGAAGGTAGTTGGAGTAAGAGTAGAAGATACAGAGGATAGGGTGAGATGGAGGCACATGATTCGCTGTGGCGTCCCCTGTAGGGAAAAGCCGAAAGGAAAAGAAGATTTTTTTTTTTGATTATTTGATTTGTGTGTAATCTTGTCTGGACTGGACATGCTGGATCATGGGTTGTTTAGTTTTGTATGAAAATTGGTCAAGACCTGAAAAATACTTAAATGATTAATTCCTTTTACATATGAACAAATTGATGATGATGATGCCAGCTGTGTTGATGAAGATTTTGATTTTGATGTTGATGAAGAAGCGGTGGGCAGTGGTGGTCTAGTGGTTAGGGCACAGGATTGCTGATCCTAAGGTTGGGGGTTCGAGTTCCCACAAGGTTGTCACTGTCCCCCCAGTGCAGCTAACTGGGTTATCAAAGGCAGGCCATGTCTGTCACTGTCTATGGTGAGAGGCATGTAAAAGAACCATTGCTGACTTTCGTAAAGAGTAGGCTGCAAAGCCATCAGTGTATTTCTACGACCTGGAGAGGGATGGGCTCCGCCAGGACAAATCAGCCCAAGTCTCGCCATGAAGGCACCCCAACGACATCCTCAGATGTTAAGGGATAAGTGAAGAAGAGGCATCTGTTAATAAAAGTGTGATGAGTGGTGTTGGTGGTGAGGATGTTCTCACTTTTGCTGAGCAGGACAGATTAAGATGATAAATATTGAGGGCAGAGTTGATGAAGCCAGCTGTTGAGCAGAGTTGATGATGCCAGCTGTGTTGAAGAAGATTTTGATGTTGATGAAGAAGAGGCATCTGTTAATATAAGTGTGCATGAGTCACTTTTGTTGTGTTTGGGATGAGATGTGATCCTTTCTGCTGAGCAGGATATAGATTAAGATGATAATGATGAGGGCAGAGTTGATGAAGCTTACTTGTATAAAGCGATCAGAGAGTTTTGTTATATAGTTTTCTTAATTTCAGTGTGATTGTTTGAACCCGACAGTGTTTTTTCAATCAGTATCATTTGAAGGAATTTGAACCTTTATATAATGGTCAAAAAGATACATACTAATCTTATTGGAATCAACAGAAATGAAAAAAATAGTCGTTTTTTTTTTTTTTTTTGTTCATTTTTGGGTGTTACCACAGTGACTGGTGGGTTTAAAAAGGGCGTGTCAGGTTAAAATGAGGATGATTTCTCTTATCATCTTTTCATAAAACTCTTCCTAGACATGTTTTCTAAATGTTTATATGGCTGAGGTGCATAAAAATGTTTGGTTGCTAAGGACTAATGATCTTGGAAGAAGTGCAATGTTTGTGCTCATTTTTCTCGAAAACGTCTTTTGAAATTTTTAGTTGAATGCTGACACAAGAAATGGCATAGCTCGCTCAGTTTTCAATGCTGCATAGCTTTGGGCCTCCCCTATCTGACCGTGTAAAAGGCTCATTTTTCATTTTTGGACCCAAGAGCCTACTTTTGGTGGAGTGGCTCACATGTACAACTACATGTACATGTATAAGAATCAATAGTAATTCTTTAACAAAAATTTGTGAATGAATCCATGTATTTAAACACATGATATTGTATAATACAGTACAATAACAATACTTATTTTCGTATTTAACAGTTTCTTTAAAGACAAATCTTTATTTGCCAAAGTAGCTCACTCGCCTGTCATTTCTTGATACAAAATCCTTTACTATATCATCCATACAAATACTGTTAAGTTGTTTCTTGTGGGTGTGGCAAGCAAGTGTATTGTTTATTCTTCATCAGAATCATTGAAAGTACATATGACTTGATCTGATCATAACATACTACTCAGTTAGTATCTGCTATTAGTTGTGACTTAGCTGTCAAAGCCTCTACTAATTTTGTATTAAACTGTAAAACTGGGGGTCCAAACAGGCTATTGGCCCCCTAGATTTTAAAGTGGTGGGGCCAAGCCCCCATCCCCATTCCTATGCCTATGACAGTAGGTTAATTGGCCATTTACAACCCAAACCCCCCCAATAAAACTACTTACATTTTCATGTGAGGTGCACATCTGTGTATATGTGTGCACGCATGCGTCTGTATGTGTGTATTTATATTTTATTTACATCTTATGCATTATTTTTTTAATGTTTAATTGTTATTATAAGCATTTATAGCTTTGAATATGTATTTATTGATATTATATACACATATACATGTACGTATAGGTCAGTCAGGGGGGTCGAAATTAGTTCTTACTTATAGTTACTTCGTGGAAATTAGTGGTCGGGGGGGGGCTCGGTCCCCATTAACCGTGGAAAGTGAGGGATCTCTGTATTATTATTATTATTCATTCTTTCAGTATTCATTTTCTAAATTGATTCATCCTAATTAGGGTCACGGATAGGCTGGCGGCCATTTCAACTTACTTTGGGTTAGGGTTGGGTACACCCTGGACAGCTTGCTAGGTTATCGCAAGGCACACACAACCACAACCATTCAACTCACACAACCATTCACACTCACAACTCACTGGGGTGGTTTGGAACAGCCAATTCGCCTATTGTGCATGTTTTGGATTGTGGGATGAAACTGGAGTACCTAGAGGAAACCCACACAAACACGGGGAGAGCATGCAAACTCCACACAGAGACGCCCGAGCTGGGAATCAAGCCGAGTCCGTCTTGCTGTTAGGCGAACATGCTAACCACTACACCACTGTGCCACCTATTATTATTATTATTATTATTATTATTATTAATATTATCGTCATCACTCATTCATTCATTCATTTTCTGAACCGTTTAATCCTAATTAGGGTCACGAGGAGGCTGTAGCCCATCTCAGCCAACTCTGGGTAAGGGCAAAATACATACTAGACAGCTTGCAAGGCCTTTGCAGTATCATCATCATCATCATCATCATCATCATTATTATTATTATTATTATTATTATTATTATTATTATGTTTTTGTTGTTGTTGTGGTGGTGGTGGTGGTGGTGGTGGTGGTGTCACTTAGTAAGTATTCTAGCCATGTACTTTTTCTGGAACATTAAATTGATCCCATCATGTTTTGCTGAAAGTCTCTGTGTCCTCCTACACTCAGCCAGACATGAAAAGCTTTGCCGTTTCGGGAGTGAGCTTAGCACTTGACCTCTTTGTTTTCCTCAGGGAGTAATTGAAACTCGGGCCAAGCGCTCTTTAAGACCAACATGTCTGGGAGATAAAACCAGCCTGCGTGTTCAGTGCTGCCTTTCAGACAGAAACCTATGTGGTTTGACAGATTCCTGCGATTTTCTCTCCACTCTCTATTGATTTACTTTCTTTCAGTAGGCGATGCATGGCCTTTTATGAAAGAGAGGAAAAAGAGGGAAAATAGAAACAGTTGCTATATTGAAAATAGCCATCAACTTCTGCATGAAAGCGTTGGAACTTTTGACCTTGCCAAAGGAAACTAAATTGGGTATACCGTAAACATCATCTTCAACATCAGGAATTTAATTAGGTCAGTGATTGAATGGTTTGGACCCAGAACAGATAAGGAGCAGCAGCTTTCTGACAGCAGTGCTGATCTCTGTGTTACATTGATTTAAAAAAAAAAAAAAAAAAAAAACCAATGCTGTCCATCCATTAGTCCATTAGCTGCGTCCCGAGTGTGTATTTCATTCTCAGTTCAGCTCTACAGGTGCCACTACAAATGCTCCCAAGGGTGCAATCCTTAATCAATAACCACTATTGTTTATGGCATTTTTCAAAGTTGTTGGTTGAGAGTAATAACAGCCCCATAGCACCACTCCCTAACAGCATGCAAGACCATCAGATGCGCGGGAGCTGCCGAGGTGTTGGGTGGAGCCTTTACTAATATCGTAAGCATACTCTGGCAGCCTTGAAATGGTTGAGAGAAAGTCAAGACTGAGTGTTCATTCATGTGTCCTGTCTCTGATACATAGCTGCACGCATTTCCGTCTCAGCTCTTTACTGTTACAGGATTACAGGTCCTCTACACATGATCCATATTTTTCACTCAGATTCAATCACAACAGTATTTTTAGAGTTCTTGTAAATGAAAAATGCACTTGTGTCCAGCGAGGATTTAAATCAAGAGTCTGTAACCTTCCTCACTTTATAATATACTGTACCTACATTAAATTCTATAGCCTAGCCACTCATTATCACATCTGCTTCATAGCAAAATGTGAAGGTTAGCATCCCAGGCTCAGTGAGGCCTATTCACGTTGTGTTTGCGTGGCTTTCCTCTGGGTTATCTGGTTTCCTCCCACAACAACAGAATGCAACAGTTACCGGGGGGTTACTCTCCTCTCAGTTCCGGGCAAGGTCTTCGCACGGATTCTGCTGGACAGGATCCGTCAGCATCTTATAGCGCACCAGCGCCCTGAACAGTCCGGGTTCACACCAAAGAGGTCTACCGTTGACCGCATCCTGGCGCTCCGCGTCCTAGCCGAGTGCTTGCGGGAGTTTGATAGGGGGTACATTGCCGCCTATATAGATTTTCGCAAGGCGTTCGACAAAGTGGATAGGTAGGCCCTCCGGGGCATACTTCATCTGTGTGGGATCCCGTCGGCTTTGGTCCGGCTGATATCATCGCTGTATTCTGGGACAGAGAGTGCTGTGAGGTGTGGGGGCTCCACCTCTGACTTCTTTTCGGTCGAGACCGGAGTGAGGCAGGGGTGTGTTCTGGCCCCCACTCTCTTCAGTACCGCAATGGACTGGATCATGGCGGCGGTATCAGGTGGATCGGCCTGCGGTGTGTCGTTCGGTGAGGATTGGATTACTGATCTGGACTTTGCTGATGACGCAGTGATCTTCGCGGAAATGGTGGATGTCCTGACGGAGACTCTCTCTTCGTTGGGTGAGGAGGCGAAACCAAGATCCAGGCTTTCGGTGACCTCTTGGATGCTGCTGTTGACTTGATCGCTGTGGGTTGTGAAAGAGTAGAGATCGTGGACTCTTTCACTTACCTTGGCAGCAGGGTCCATCGTTCCACTGATTGCATTGCCGAGATCAATCGTCGACTTGGTCTAGCCTATGGGGCGATGGACTCAATGGACAGGACCGTGTGGCGGTTGAGGTATCTGAGCAGGCGGACGAAAGTCCGAGTCTTTCTCTCCCTTGTGCTCCCTGTCTTGCTCTACTCAAGTGAGATATGGACGCTCACGGTTGAGCTTGGACGATGACTGGACTCCTTTGTTACGACTTCCCTTCGCCGCATCTTCGGATACCACTGTTGGGACTTTGTTACCAACCAGAAGGTGTTCGGGGATGCGGGGATGGTAAGAGTAACCTGCTTGATCCGCAACCGTCAGCTGCGCTACTATGGGCACTTGGCGCGTTTCCCGCCTTCGGACCCAGCACACTCCCTTCAGGGGTCGCCACAGCGAATCATCTGCCTCCATCTCACCCTATCCTCTGCATCTTCTACTCTTACTCCAACTACCTTCATGTCCTCCTTCACCACATCCATAAAATCTTCTCTTTGGTCTTCCGCTAGGCCTTTTGCCTGGTAGTTCCAACCTCAGCATCATACAACCAATATGTCTACCTTCCTCCTCTGCATCATGTTAGCCAGCTCTCAGGGTTTTCCTGTCACAGTTCCAACATTCAAAGTCCCTACTCTCAGTCCTAGACTTATGCCTTTCCTCTTCTCTCTCTGCTTATGGACACGCCTCCTGCCTCTCCTTCTACCTCTCCTTCTTCGACCTCTCCTTCCTCAACCAACAGTAGTCCAATTTCCACCAGCATCCTGTTGGTTGACAGCACTGATGGCGGTTGTTGTTAACTCGGGCCTCGACCGATCCAGTATGAAATTACTATTGATGGTTCGCATTGTGTATTTTGGCAAAAGGTTTACTCCAGATGCCCTTCCTGTCGCAACCCTCTGCATTTATCCGGGCTTGGGACCGGCATGAGGATGGACACTTGTTTGTTCCCATCCTAATGGCTGCATTTAAATAATAATGCATATAAATGTGTACTGGGAAGGTGACCTGCGATGGACTAGCGTTCCATCCAGGAGGAGTTGAACTCCTGGTTGCTTCATGCTGCAGAAACTGGGGATAAGCACCGGCCTGATGAGCCACTAGGCTCGGTTGTAAAAACCCAACAGACTTTACCATACCAATCTGCAAGTACTTTGGAATCTAAAAGGAGCTGGATAGTTTGTGGTGAGACAGATGCCTAGGTTTTCTTCTTATCTTAGAACTGTTGCCTCTATGATCCGACTTCAGATAAGCATAGGAAAACTGACAGATGAATGTATGGATGGATGGATGGATTGATGGATGGTGTTAGGTTAAGCCATACACTGATTGCTCATAAAGTGAGTATCATAGGAATATCGTATCATGGAAGTTACAGTAGTGTAGTGAACACATACAGCAAGAAGGTCCTGGGTTTGAGTCTCTGGCCTGGGGTTTTCTGTGTGGAGTTGTGGATGTTCTCCTCATGTTTGTGTGGGTTTCTTCAGGGTGTACTAGTATTATGCCTTCACCTAGTGTTGGCTGAGATGGACACCAGGCTTTCCGTCACCATAGTAAGATTAAGTAGTTTGGAAAATGAGTGAGTTGAGCGAGCAAACAATTGTTATAATTTCCTAAGAACATCATTTGACTCCTGACCAACCTTCCTAACGATGAAAGTACAGCACATATTTTATATATGAACACAGCTTTTAACCCCTTACCCGGCAGAGACGAGTATACTCGCAATCACCCAAATTGTATTTTCCAGTCATTGACGAGTTAACTCGCCAAAACTTACGCTTTCAAAACCAGAGGGAAGCGGCTTTACTCGTCATTTCTATTGATGCCTGAGGATGTTATCGTACACTAATCATCATCATACGCCTCAAAAAAATGAACTATGGCATCTCAAGGCAACGTTAGACAAGAGGTAAGCGGCGAAACGTTTTCGACTCAGTAACCCGCAAAGAGTCAAAGGGGGAGTGTCACGCTCTTTAGAATCGGTACTCTCGGCCTCGTATTTTACAATTTCCTTGAAATTTCTCGGCATCCCTTATCCCAATGGATAACAGTGATGACAACAGCGATACTGAAGCTTCTCTTAGAGGCTTGGATACGTCTGATGAGAGTGCCAGCTCATCAGAAAATGAATATTCAAGCGAAAGTGAAGATGATGAACTGATTGACGCAAGAAATTGCACATAATGCTTCACACATCTCAAATTTCGTCTACAAATCATATGTGACATCATCACAAAGTATGGATCAGAACTGCCACCACGGAGATCCCCAGGTAGACCATCAGCAGGTGCAGTAAGGACACGGAATACACCTGGACATTTTCCCAAGGAAATCCCGCCAACAGAGAAAAAGGCAAATCCAACAAAAAGATGTGTTGTATGCAGTCAGAAACATGACCATAGAGGGAAACCAATTAGGAAGGAGTCACGGTATATGTGTAAGATGTGCCTTGTACCTTTATGTGTGGTTCCATGTTTTGATAAATATCACACACACTGACTGTAATTTCTTTTCTTTTTCTTTTTCTTTTCTTTTTCTTTTTCTTTTTCTTTTTCTTTTCTTTTTTTTTTTTTTTTTTTTGAATAAAGAGCAAAGTTGAATAATCAATCGTGTAAGATGTGTCTTGTACCTTTATTTGTGGTTCCCTTTTTTGATAAATATCACACATAAGACTGTAATTTCTTTTGATTGTAATTTCTTTTCTTTTTCTTTTTCTTTTCTTTTTCTTTTCTTTTTCTTTTTCTTTTTTGAATGAAGAGCAAACTTGAATAATCAATCGTGTATTCTTCATTACATTAATTTTTGGTGACAAAAAACTAAATAAAAATGTGCTAAAAAAAAAAAAAAGGCGAGTTATCTCGTCTCTGCTGAAAGGGGTAATTTCAAATTACAGTTGCATGCAAAAATAGATGAAAAATTAAAAATAGACTTGAATTTCGTATTCAGCATAAAGTAAAGAACTTAAAAAAAATTGGTCTGAAAAAGGAACGTTTTTGTCAAAAAAATGGTTGGTTAAGGGGTTAAATCCATCTCATCAGTTTACAACAGTCTATCCATCCATCCATCCATCCAACCTACATCCTACAACAGATCCTTTTGTCACAGTCATCATTCGCAACACACACACACACACACACACACACACACACACAAACACACACACACACACACACACACACACACACACACACACACACATATACACACACACACACACACACACACACACACACACACACACACACACACACACGCAAAAAAAAAAAAAAAAACAATCACAGGTTGCTTCTTTAAATCTTCAGTAAACTACTAAAGAATCCTTAGGATTAAGTGGTTTGGAAAATGAGTACATGAGTGATGTGAGTTAGATGACCACTATATTTTCCATGGGGATGTATGGGGTGTAGGAGATGTATGGGGTGTCAAGGAGAGGTAGTACCTTTGGCGGGGGGGGTCGCCATATCCTTTTCAGAACAGCTCATCTGCCACTGGTCCTCACCTGGCACTCAACTCTCACCTGTGGCTCCTCGTAGCTGTCGTATGCAACAGCAGCCACTCCGCGGGCAATGGCTTTGGCTGGCCGGCTGAACAAGAAGAGGGTAGTCGAAAGGTCTGAAACCCTTGGTCTTAAACCCTTAGTCGAAAGGTCTGAAACCCCCAAAAGACTTGGGCTGTGCCAGCCCCACTGCATGCAAAGACTGACTTCCCTTGGAACCAGTGGTAGTGATCACCAGTGGATCCAATGATTGTGAAGACGGTGGCAGCATGGGTTATAGAGTGCATTAGAGCAAGATGTGGCATCTTAAGAGGTCCTGATCATCCACTGCAGCCAGGAAGTCTCCTGTTGTAACAGTTTTCCCATGCCACTGGCTCAAGGCCTCCCAAGCCAAGTGAGGTGGGTCGTCCTCATGCAATGGTCGTCTCACTTTAAACCTCCAAGCACAGGTTTCTTTTACAATTCATCATGATCTGTTGACATACACACCATAAGTTCTGGGGCAATGGGCAAGTGGCAAAGTAACAGGTGGAGATGAACGTTGGCGGTTGTAGCCACAAACCTGCATGTAGGAGGTCCATGGGCCAGTGGAAGTTCTATATCTGAATTTAAGGGTAACAGTAGAGTACGGCAGCACCTGGCTATATCTTCCTCTGGAAAGGCAAGCCATAAGCTGAAAACAGGATTCATTGTGTTGGTTTTGCCATCAAAACATCATTACTGAAGAGCATACCTGCCATGTCAGTTGGTATCAACAAATGACTAATGAAACGTATTCCTCGCAGCAAGCCAGACACCTAAATGTCATCAGTGTTTACGCTCTTACACTCACCAGCTCAGATGACTCAAAGATGCAGTTTTACAAATAACTTGATGAAGCTATCAGATCAACCTCACTGGGTGACAAAAGAGTCATTCTCTGTGATTTGAACGCGATAGTAGGACAGGATTACAGCAGCTGGGAAGGCATCCTAGGCAGACAAGGAGATGTTGAGGTCAGTGACAACAGCATGCTCCTACTTAACAAGTGTGCAAAACACAGCCTTTGCATCACCAACACCTTATTCAGGACGGCCAACAAGTACAAGACCACCAGAGGTCAAAACATGCACATGATTGATTTCATCATTGTACAGCAGCATGGCATCAGGGACATCCAAGTGATACATGTCATGAGAGGTGCTGAGTGCTGGATTGACCACAGATGGGTCAGGGCTGTATTGATGTTGCACATTGCCCCGCCTCACAAAAATCGACCCAAGACTGTCAGAGCAATGTCAACAGACTGAAAAGACCATTCGACCTGTCTCAGTTTCTAGAAGCCCGAAAAAAGAAACTTCAGGACGGCCTACTCCTGCCAACAGCACTGAGAAATAGTCCTTCTTTAAGGAAACAGTCGTTGCTGTTGCAAAGGAGGTCCTTGGAATCAAAACCAGAGTGCATGCTGGTTTGATGAGAACAACCAGCAAATCCTAGAAGCCCTCCATGCTAAGAATAAATCTTACATCAAATGGTAGAATCTTCTTCTTCTTCTTCTCCTTCTTCTTTTACTTTCGGCTGCTCCCTTCAGGGGTCGCCACAGCAAATCATCCGCCTCCACCTCACCCTGTCCTCCGCATCTTCTTTTCTGACTCCAACGACCTTCATGTCTTCCTTCACCACATCCATAAATCTCTTCTTCGGTCTTCCTCGAGGCCTTCTGCCTGGTAGTTCCAACCTCAGCATCCTACTGCCAATATACTCACTATCCCTCCTCTGTACATGTCCAAACCATCTCAATCTAGCCTCTCTGACTTTGTCTCCAAAACATCTTACGTGGGCTGTCCCTCTGATATACTCATTTCTGATCCTATCCATCCTCGTTACTCCCAGGAGAACCTCAACATTTTCATCTCCGCTACCTCCAGCTCTGCCTCCTGCCTTTTCCTCAGCGCCACTGTTTCTAAGCCATACAACATCGCTGGCCTCACCACCATCTTGTACACTTTTCCCTTCATTCTTGCTGACACTCTCCTATCGCACATCACACCGGATACTTTTCTCCAACCATTCCAGCCTGCCTGCACACGCTTCTTCACCTCTTTTCCACACTCTCCATTGCTCTGGATTGTTGAGCCTAAGTACTTAAAATCCTCCACCTTCGTTATCTCTGCTCCCTGTAACATCACCGTTCCTCCTGGGTCCTTCTCATTCACACACATGTATTCTGATTTTCTGAGGCTAACCTTCATTCCTCTCCTTTCCAGGGCATACCTCCACCTCTCTAGATTTTCCTGCACTTGTTCTCTGCTCTCACTACAGATCACGATGTCATCTGCAAACATCATAGTCCATGGAGATTCTTGTCTCACCTCGTCTGTCAGCCTGTCCATCACCATAGCAAACAAGAAGGGGCTCAGAGCTGACCCTTGATGCAGTCCCACCTCCACCTTGAATTGGTCGGTCACACCGACAGCGCACCTCACCACTGTCTTACATCTCTCATACATGTCCTGCACCACTCTAACATACTTCTCTGCCACTCCAGACTTCCTCATGCAATACCACAGTTCTTCTCTTGGCACCCTGTCATATGCTTTCTCCAAATCCACAAAGGCACAATGTAGCTCCCTCTGACCTTCTCTGTACTTCTCTATTAACATCCTCAAGGCAAACATTGCATCTGTGGTGCTCTTTCTTGGCATGAAACCAAACTGTTGTTCACAAATGCTGACCTCTGCCCTTAGTCTAGCTTCCACTATTCTTTCCCATAACTTCATCGTATGGCTCATCAACTTTATCCCTCTGTAGTTGCTGCAACTCTGCACGTCTCCCTTGTTCTTAAAAATGGGCACCAGCACACTTCTCCTCCACTCCTCCGGCATCTGCTCACTCTCTAGTACCTTGTTGAATGTTCTTGTCAGAAAATCTACTGCTACCTCTCCTAGACACTTCCATACCTCCACAGGTATATCATCAGGACCAACTGCCTTTCCATTCTTCATCCTCTTCAATGCCCTTCTCACTTCACCCTTACTGATCTTTGCTACATCCTGCTCCTCAATGGTTACCTCTTCTACTCTTTTTCTCTCTCATTTTCCTCATTCATCAGCTCTTCAAAGTACTCTTTCCATCTTCCCAGCACACTTCTGTCATTAGTCAATAGAGTTCCCTCTCTGTCCTTTATCAATCTAACTTGCTGCATGTCCTTCCCATCTCTATTTCTCTGCTGTGCCAACCTGTATAGATCATTTTCTCCCTCTTTACTACCCAACCTATCATACAAGTCATCATATGCCCTCTGTTTGGCCTTAGCCACTGCTACTTTCGCCTTACGCTGTGTCTCCCTGTACTCCTGTTTACTCTCTTCGGTCCTCTCAATGTCCCACTTCTTCTTGGCTAACCTCTTCCTTTGTACACACTCCTGCACTTCCTCATTCCACCACCAAGTCTCCTTATCTACTTTCCTTCCAGAGGACACACCAAGTACTCTCCTACCTGTGTCCCTGATCACATTTGCTGTGGTTGTCCAGTCATTTGGAAGCACTTCCTGGCCACCCAAAGCCTGTTTCAACTCCTCCTTGAAGACAACACGACACTCTTCCTTTTTCAGCTTCCACCACCTTGTCTTCTGCTCTGCCTTTGCCTTTTTCACCTTTCTCACCATCAGAGTCATCCTGCACACCACCATCCTATGCTGTTTGGCAACACTCTCACCCACGATGACTTTGCAGTCACTGACTTCCTTCAAATTACATCGCCTACACAAGATGTAGTCTACCTGTGTGCTCCTACCTCCGCTTTTATAAGTCACCCTATGCTCCTGTTTCTTCTCGAAGAAAGTATTCACCACAGCCATTTCCATCCTTTTTGCAAAATCTATCAACATCTGTCCTTCTGCGTTCCTGTCCTGGATACCAAACCTGCCCATCACTTCCTCGTCCCCTCTGTTTCCTGCACCAACATGTCCATTGAAGTCTGCACCAATGACCACTCTTTCACCTCTGGTGGTACTCTGCATCACTTCATCTAAATCACTCCAGAATCTCTCCTTCTCTTCTAGCTCACATCCTGCCTGTGGGGCATAAGCACTAACAACATTGAGCATTACACCTTCAATTTCTAACTTGAGACTCATCACTCTGTCTGACACTCTTTTCACTTTTAGAACATTCCTGACAAACTCCTCCTTCAAGATGACTCCGACTCCATTTCTCTTCCCATCCACACCGTGATAAAATAGCTTAAACCCTGCTCCTAAGCTTTTAGCTTTGCTACCTTTCCACCTGGTCTCCTGAACACACAGTATGTCCACCTTCCTCCTCTGCATCATGTCAACCAGCTCGCTACCTTTTCTGTGCATAGTTCCAACATTCAAAGTCCCCACTCTCAGTCCTAGACTCATGCCTTTCCTCTTCTCTCTCTGCCTACGGACACGCCTCCCACCTCTCCTTCTTCGACGTCTTCGACCAACAGTAGTCCAATTTCCATCAGCACCCTGTTGATTGACAGCACTGATGGCGGTCGTTGTTAACCCGGGCCTCGACCGATCCGGTATGGAGGTAATACTTTTGATTTGCATTTTAAGTAATTGGCATTGGTTTTACGTCGGATGCCCTTCCTGACACAACCCTCTGCATTTCTCCGGGCTTGGGACCGGCATGAGGGGGAGAGACACTGGTTAGTGCCCCCCCCCCCCCCCCACCTCATGGCTGCATTATAAATGGTAGAATGACCCTTCCTTTGTCTCTAAGCAGATGGAATTCAAGTCCCTCCAAGCCAAAATACAGTCCGATCTTAGACTTATGCAAGACCACCAGTGGAAGGACAAGGCCACCAAAGCTCAATTCTATGCTGACACCCACAACACTCAAAAATTCTTCAGATCACTGAAAAACAGTCTTTGGCCCATCTAAATCAGGCTGTGCTTCACTTCTGTCCTCAGACGGCACAACAGTGATCAAAGACCAAGAGGGACTAGGGCACTAGAATCCATAAACTGCCAGAGAACAGTGTCATAAGGTGAAAACATTAGTCATCATGATGGCATAGTTTCAGTGCCCCCACTGCTCCAGAGTCTGTACCCCAAGGTTGGGCTTGCAGAGCCACATCCTCATTCATAGATGAGTTGTAAAAAGAGAATGTCATCTTCAAAAATGAATGGCCACCCAGAAATATTTTCCATCTGCTAACACTGACTGAAGATAATCATTCAGAAAAATTGCCCTGGCTAGAAAATCAACATTTTTGGTTATGTATACAGTTTGGGAGAAGAGACACATGTTCCAAATTGGGACTGTTCTGCAAAAATCTGGATGGTTGGCAGCAGTCATAAAGTAGTGATTCATCATGTTACACATGCTACTTCAAGTACCACTAAAGTTGTGGGACACTGAGCAAAGGTGAGGGTGCACCCTGTACAACTCATCAATCTATTGCAGGGCTAGCATATACATAATGTTATGGACATGTAAATAAATGTATAAATGTAAATATAAATATAATGAATGTATAAACGTTGAGTGTAATTATATTCAGCTAGTGTGCTGTAAATGGTGGCGCATGGTATGACGCAGCTGTTTTGGGTCTGTAATTTTCCATTAGGGAACCTTCGAGATGGACCTAGTTGTGCATGTGCAGTGGTGGTGGGTAGGTGATTTAGAAAAGTCTAGAATGGAATTTTTCTGAACTTTGGGGAGGTTATACAGTGGTATGAAAAAGTATCTGAATCTTTTGGAATTTCTCACATTTCTGCATAAAATCACCATCAAATGTGATCTGATCTTTGTCAAAATCACACAGATGAAAAAAACAGTGTCTGCTTTAACTAAAACCACCCAAACATTTATAGGTTTTCATATTATAAAGACCTGTTGCCCACTGGCTCCAGTCTCTTCAGGCAGATCATCTAAGGAAACTCATCGCGGCGGATCCTCAAAAAAGGCGGATCATGGAACACGCTTCACCCAAGTTTCGTCATTCAAGACTTCATCACCAGTGTCCATCATCCATGGTCATCCACAGCCAACAGGAGGGTTTTAATAATTTGTTTTTTTCTAACGCGGGATTCCAAGCCTTTTACCGCCAGCGCGTGCACCGCCTCACAATTTGCCATGCTGCAGCTGCTTGGTGACTATCTTTATTTTGGGACCCTTGTTCAATTTGTATTTTGTTAAGTTCTATGCTGTAAGTTATTATTTTGCCTTACTTTGTTGATATTATTAAATTGTATATAGTTTATGTCGTGGTTTGTCATGCTTTTCTGGTTTCACAGGACAATTTCCATTTTCTAAATTCCATACATAACAATAACCATTCATACGCACACTCACAATCACATTTAGGTACAATTTGGAACAGCCAATTGGCTTTTTGTGCATTTCTTTGGACTCTGGGAGGACCCAGAAAGTACCCGAAGGAACTTAGACAAGCATGTATGAAAGCATACAAACTCCACACAGAAATGCCCCAAACACAGGACTTGAATCCAGGACCTTCTTGCTATGAGGTGGACATGCCAATCATTAAATATGTATCTACTAAATAAATGTATTTATTTTAAGGAAAAGAATTGTGGGAGGTATTAGGATCAACTGAACTCAGGCTAAGGTATGTAGCCTACATCTTACCAGCAAAGTGTAAGAGATTTCTTTCAGGCTTTTTCCCTTTTCCAGGGGTCACCACAGCGAATGATTTACGTCGGATGCCCTTCCTACACAACCCTTTTAGCAAGGGACAGAAACACGCTGATGGCTTTGCAGCTACTCTTTACGAAAGTCAACAATGGTTCATTTACATGAACCTCTCACCATAGACAGTGAGAGACATTGCCGGCCTTTGATTACCCAGTTAGCTGCACTGGGGGGGGGGCAGTGACAACCTTGTGGAGAGAGGGACTCGAAGCACCAATATTAGGATCAGCGATCCAGCACCCTATACCACCAGGTCACAACACTGTGAACTCCAGAATTATATCAAGAGGCGAAACATCAAGTAAAAGTGGAAAATAACATTCTTCTTACCCAGGGCCAGATTTTGCACATTGCAGGGTTCATGTCAAACATTCCCAGAATGACCCTCATCATTCCTATAGAATACATGAGCTGCTTTATACTTTACATATGTTCAGGGGCTCATCCATCCATCCATCCATCCATTTTCTGAATCACTTAATCCTAATTAGGTTCACGAGTAGCCTGGTGCCTATCTCAGCTGACTCTGGGTGAGGGGGGTGGTACAACCGGACAGCTCACCTGACCATCAAAGGGCCAACACTCACACAACTATTCATACTCACTACATAGGAGTGATTTGGAACAGCCAATTAACCTTCTGTGCATGTTTTTGGACTGTGGGAGGAAACCAGAGTGCCTGGAAGAACTCACACAAGCACGGGGAGAACATGCAAACTCAGACATGCTAACCACTACGCCACCGTGCCGCCCTCAGGGGCGCATTGCATAGAATACGTACACATCCAACTTGAGAGACTGACAAAAGATCAAAATAAATGATGCACATTTCACTGTGTGCTAAATATTGATAGTCATCTGATACAGTACAATGCAATACAATACCAATACAATAAGTACCTGAATTCTACACTTTGCCAGTAAAATATATTTAAACTCAAATGGTTTGCAATCATTAAAAACATGACTGCTGGTATGGCTACTTCGTAAACCAGACAATTAAAAAAAATAAACTTTTTCAACATCTGCTGCTGATTGGAGCATGGTGGGGAAAACCATCCCCTTGGTTTGTTTTGGCCAAGATCTACTGGGGGTGGGGGTGGGGTGGGGGGTTCGGAACATATTAAAGTTCATTCAGAGTATAAGTCTTCTCCTGAGTGGTCGTGAAATCTTACTGAAGTCTACAGAGTAACTTACGCAGTTATACAGGCACCACGTATTTATTTTTAACTTCGGCTTCAAAAAAGAAAAAGCAGATAAAAATACAAGAATTCTCACTGTCGAGGGTTTACAGAGACTTGTGGTGATAGATTTTATCTTTCAGTACCTTTAAGTTTCTGTATTTAGAGACGGGTTCTCGCCCTGCCTTCTGTATATTTGATAACGTTTCTGTACTGTTATCTGTAAAGATTTCAGCTACTGCATCTCCATGATGCTCAACCTCTCTCAGGTCCTTCAGTGATCTAATCTTCAGTGTAATCATGGTGTAGTACACAAAACTTCCTTCCTCCTCTTCCTCCTCTTCCTCCTCCTCCTCCTATTTATCTAACACCATCATGCAAGTTATGGCATGAGAATGATGAGAAGGCATCTTTTTAATGTAGATGATTATATCTAGTTTCATACCGTGGATCTGTAATGGATTGTTCTGTTTTTGTCTACATGGAGTATCTGTCTGAGGTTGGTCTTTACTCTGCACCGTCTCTGCAGGAACACAGATTCCCAGTTAATCCTTCACAGGGATTTGAACAAAGCCAATCAAAAGCATTCTGTGAACCATACGCCACCTTAATCACTCTCCGCTGTCTTTTCCTCCCTTCTGTCCAGATCATAGCTTCATATCAGATTACCCATGAACCCCAGACTTTTTTGGCAGTTTCATGTCACATGACTCATCTCATCACTTACTCATTTGTAAAGCTGATTAATCCTGCTGTAATGGTTGAGAGGCGGCTGGAGCCTATCCAGCCAACACTGAGCAAAGTCAGGGTACATCACAACCATTCACACTCAGAGCAACTAGCCTTATGTGCATGTGTTTGGACTGCAGGACGAAACCAGCGTACCCAGATGAAGCCCACACAAGCACAAAGAGAGCATGCAAACTCCACACAGAACCCATCTGTCCTGGGACTCGAACCCAATGATTTTTAATTTTTAAAAATGTTTTGCTGTGAGGCAGACATGCTAACCACTACGCCACTGCTTTTGTTTATCGTACTTCTTAATTTATTCTTGTTGGTTTGCTAATTATAATATCAGAACAATTCCATGGTAACAATCAGGACATTGCATAATATGGTAAATCTCGCCTTGATTGGTTAGTTTGAAGTTAGCACCTTGGCATAGTTGAAGCCTGATGCCTGGTGAAGGTGTTCTTCTTCTGTGCAGTTCGCCCCGTGTTTTGTGGGTTTCCTGTAAATAGTTGTGTGACTCTGACTTAGGGGCTTCATAGCAAAGGGGGAGAACACATGCACACACCACTTTTTTGTTGTTGTTTTTGAACATGGAAATTACACACACACACACACACACACACACACACACACACACACACACACACACACACACACACACACACACACAAACACCCAAGCCCGGGATTCAAACCCAGAACCTTCTTGCTGTGAGGCGGACATGATGGTCACATCTCCACAGATATTCACTTGCAGGAGTAAGCCAATATTTACAGAGAGATATTGCGGCTTTCTATTTTAGTTTCGAGAGATAACACTGTGTGTCATGTGTATGTAATAACCCCGGGACATGATTTAATTCACACGGAGCACAATGGATCTTACACAGATTAGGTTTTCTATTGATTTCTTGCAGTTTACATTTTCTCCCACTCTAATTTGCGACTCCGGTAAATTCACTGGGTCCTGGCCACCCAAAAAAAATCTGGATTTAGCGCAGTGTCCTTATTTCTACTAATTGCGAGGTGGATTTATTTTATATACAATACATACAAATCATGTTGATATAAAACTTCAAATACAAACATAGCATTAGCACATAGCATAGCATTAGCACATAGAAAACATAGCATAGCACATTAGCACATAGCATAGCATTAGCACATAGCAAACATAGCATAGTACATTAAGGACTTTTTACATTACATGTAGTTGTGGTATTAATAGTATAACTTGGACCAGCAGTGGCCTGGTGGTACGGTGCTGGATTATTGATGTGAAGGTTGGAGGTTCAAGCCCTACTATCAACGACTTATTACCACTGTCCCCCCCAGTGCAGCCAACTGGATTATCAAAAGCCGGCCATGCCGCTCACTGTCTGTGGTGAGAGGCATGTAAAAGAACGATTGTTGCCATTTGTAAATAGTACACCATTGAGTTGCTGTCAGAGTGTTTCTGCCCTACGATGGCCTGGCAAGCTGTCCAAGGTGTACACCGCCCTCACCCAGAGTCGGCTGAGATGAGTGCCAGACTGCCCGTGACTCTAATGAATGAATGCCATTAATACTTGCATGTAATAATTATACTCGTGGTACTACTACTACTACTAATATTAATAATAATAACAGCATTCCCGCACTTAGTAAATATACTACAAAACATCTGGCCTGGGAACACCTCAGGATCTCCAGGAAGAGCTGGAGAGTGTTGCATGGGAGCGGTATATCTGGGTTTCCCTACAAGGACCGTTACGTCTATGACCCATTATTGGATAGGCGGAGGAAAATGAATGGATGGATTAATAATAGCATGCTCTACATGAGTGAGGACATGCAGGTGATTGGAGAGATGGAGAAGGATGATCTGCTGTGGCAACCCCTAACTGGAGCAGCTGAAACAAGAAGATAACGAGTATAAGCCTTGGGAAACGTTGTTATTTTTATCTTTTCAGCTGATTTGTTAAAGAGGGGTATTTTTGGGACCTGATGTAATTCCTTTGTTCCGTGAATCTACCGGCATCTTTCTGGGAGCAGTGGGGGGAAACTGTAAAAGTTTTTACAGACACTTCTCGAATATCAAGCTGAAAAATGCTGCTGCTTTGAAGCACCAACGCCGCCTGAGGCACCACCATGTCTCTGTGATCATTTTATTTCCTTTAACTTTAATGGTCTGAAGCAGAAATTCATTCATAGCATCAACGCCCAAGTCATGTCAGGGATAAAAAGTTTAAATATAATATGCTTAAGTATTCTTTTTTCGACCCTTAGGGAGACAGGTTCAATCTAGAACAAAACACAGGGTATTACCCTTTCAGCAAAGGTTCTGAATTTCACATTTTCAGAAAGATAATGATAATATCCCTTGTTCATAAATAGTAATGGATGTATTTTTTTTTAATATAAAAACGAGCGCTGATTAACGGCTATTTCATCATTAATATGAGTCCACAGACAGGGAAATGAGATACATCTATACACAGTATAATATACATCATAGTTTATACCAGAGATGAGGTGGATGACCCGGAATCAGTTATATTACTATTCAATTCAGTGACATCCATCATTGCTGAGGCTGGTAAGTGTTTAGTATATACTACACAGAAACAGAAACAAACAATACACCAATGAATCAGTGAATGTTTATTATGATGATATATATGAATAGTGGTCAGTAAATAATGCTTATAGATAATACAATTACAAAAATCACTTAAATAATTACAAAAAAATGACTCTAAAAAAGAGATAATAATAATAACAACAATAATAATAATAATAATAATAATAATAATAATGTTCTCCCTGTTCTTGGTGGGTTTCCTCCGGGTACTCCGGTTTCCTCCAACTGTCCAAAAACATGCGTAGTAGGTTAACTGACTATTCCAAATCACCCCTATGTGTGAGTGTTCGTGTAAATTGTTGTGTGAGTGTTGGCCCTGCGATGGCCTGGTGAGCTGTCCAGGGTGTACCCCGCCCTCACCTGGAGTCAACTGAGATGGGCGCCAGTTTCCCCACGACCCTAATTAGGATTCAGCGGTTCAGAAAATGAATGAATGAATAATAGCAACAACAATAACAGCAACAGTAAGAAGAATGAAAGTAATGGTAGTAATATATTAATAATGATAATAAAGACTGACAAGTACGAAGCAGCTGAAATTGTTCACTGTACCATACAGAGATAGGAACCGACCTGTTGGAAAGTCCGAAGACTTAGAAGAGATAAGTTTTTAAATTCCATTTTCTCCAGTTATGACATCATAACTAAATACCTAATGTTATGACAGGAGTAAAGTTATTAGTAGTGTGAGCATAAACATGTCATCAGGGTTAGATAACGTCACCTCACGTTAAGTCCTTTTATACAACAACAAGCATCTGATGTTATATTTGCCAGTTGGTGCCAGGTGAAAGGTCACTGAATGCATGTGTTGGTTCCAACAGTCATTTCTTTTTTAATGATTTTTAAAAACAATGTTCGATTTGAGCACATATACGAGCTGGTGTCCCTTTAACTCTCTTCACGCCATTCGTTTAATTCTCATTAAAGTATAGTTTTATTATATACAACATAAAAAAATGGAATAATTCAAAGTAATTTAGTTTATTTTACATCTGGGTGGCACGGTGGCGTAGTGGTTAGCACATCCACCACACAGTGAGAAGTTCCAGTGTTCAAGTCCCAGATTCAGTGAGGTCATTTCTTCCCCCCACTCCCGACCCCACCACCACCATCACCACCACCACAACCACCACCACCTTGCGTGGGTTTTCTTTGGGTACTCTGGTGTCCTCCCACTGCTCACAGACATGAACATTGTTAATTGTCTAATTAACTGATCCAAACTGGTGTGAAAGTGAATGTGAATGGGTGTGAATGTTGGCCCTGTGATGGTGTGGAGGGCTGTGTAGGGTGTACCCCACCATTGCCCAGTATTGGTTGAGATGGACACCGGGTTCCCCATGTCCCTAGGATTAGGATTAAATGGTTTGGAAAAAGACATAGTTCGTGTGTATACGTGCATATTTTAACTACCTTTACCCGGTGTCTAGAGAAACAGTAATATCAGTGAGAAATGTCTCAGGCCAAACTAGATCAGACTTATTTATTTTCCACAGATGCATTTATTTCACTTCAGTCTGTGGCTGTTTCTGGTCACCTGACATTTCTGCTCGTAGGTCAGTGTAGCAGGCATTGATCAGAGAAGTGCACTTCCCCTGTTCTTTCTTTCATTTGCTAATTCTTCAGTAACTGCATCCATTTATTATTGCATTATTATTATTATTATTATTATTATTATTATTATTATTATTATTATTTCCTTTAAACAAGAAACAACTACTTTAATATATTTAAGAAAACTGTACTGCAGTTTTATATTATCAGAGGAGATGATTGTATAGATTTGACAATCTTCATTTTCTGTAACTGCTTAATCCTAATTAGGGTTGTGGGGAGACTGGTGCCCATCCCAGCCAACTCCAGGAGAGGGCAGAATACACCCTGGACAGCAGCTCGTCAGGCCATCACAGGGCTGAAACACTCCAACGGCTTTGCAGCTCCTCTTATCGAAAGTCAGCAATGGTTCTTTTACATGAACCTTCCACCATAGACAGTGAGAGACATGGCCGGCCTTTGATAACCCAGTTGGCTGCACTGGGGGGACAGTGACAGCCTTGTGGAGAGTGGGACTTGAACCCCCAACCCTAGGATCAGCGATCCAGTGCCCTATACAGTACCACTAGGCCAACACTGCCCCGAGATTTGATAATAATAAAAATAATTTTACTTAATGAGATGCCATTTTTTTCTTTTTTTTTTTTCTTTTTTTTTTTGCATACTTTTAAGGAAAACATTTCTCTTACATGTGCTAAAATGTCTAGTTTATGAATGCAAAATGAAAATATATTGGAAATTCTTTCTAGACATTTTGTGACTGTGCCCGGTGTTGGAGACAATGCAGCTGCAGGAAATACTGAATGTTCATTCCACAATGTTCAGGATATTCTCCTTTGTTATGATTTTTTTTTTCTCAGTGTAACAGCTGGAAATTCTTATAAAAAGATCACACTAAACCAAATTATGGTGTATTCCTATATATTTGAAATGACTCATAATTAAAAAAATAAAGAAGAATTATTTTTAGAAATACAGACTGTTAATAAATTGAGCAAAATTATCTCCTAATAAAAGAAGAGTATTTACAGCTCGACCTTTGTATAGTAAAACCTTGTGTGATACTATAATCTTATTATTGGAAAATTTAACACATTTGTTTATATGTGATGTATTTCCACTTTTAATTTTTTATTTTTTTTATGTATTTATTTTATTTTTTTGCTGTTGAA
>CM045742.1:4602500-4670000 GCA_024760905.1 Plotosus lineatus | reverse complement strand
GCACCAGACTGTAGAGAAGCTGAGCAGCTCCTTCAGTGGACGACTGAGACATCCTCAGTGCAGGAAGGAGCGCTACCGCAGGTCTTTAATTCCCACCGCTGTCAGACTGTACAACGCCACTTTGTAACTGTCTGTGAAAAAAACAGTTATGTGCAATAAAAACCCCGTGCACTTTAATCAACCACATCTACCCCACTGACTGTGAACCATATCAACTCATCTACTCCGCCCTCAGATACATGTACACTTGAATATAGGCCAGTCTACAAAGTTGTTCTTTTCTTTTTCTTTTTTATTGTATATTACTTTATACTATTTATTTATCTATTTATTTATTTACTTATATAATATATATATGTATGTGTGTATGTGTGTATGTATGTATGTATATGTATTATTGTATGTCTCTATTTTGCACCCCCCACTGATGGTACCTCAAGAGCCTGTAACAGTGAATTTCTCCATTGTGAGATTAATAAAGCTGTATCTATGCGGGTGTGTACACTAAATATTTATCCAATAGCCACTAGGGGAGACATTTCATTATAATTATTGCCACGTTATAACTTATAATAATCCATTTGTCCCGGGAGGAGGTTCCCTGAGCGCTGTAAGTGCACCTGTAGTTGAGAAAAATGAGATTTTGTGCTTCTCTGAAAGACCATTAAATTAGCTTTTAAATTATGCATCATTTTTATTTTGACAACAAAACTTGACAAGAAATGTTTCAACTTTTTGGAAAAAAAATAACGAAAAGAAAAGAAAAATGCAGAAATGCAAGGTGGTCAGTCAACCTTACACATCACCTAACCTCCTGTTTTCATTCATTCATTCAGTTTCTAAACCATTTAATCCTAATTTGGGTCACGGGGAGGCTTCTCAGTTGGGTCCAGGCGAGGGTGTAGTATGCCCTGGACAACTCGCCAGGCCATTGTAGGGCCAACACTCAAGCAACCATTTACACTCAGATTTAGTGGGGATTCGGAAAAGCCAATTAACCTGCCATGCATGTTTTTGGATTGTGAGAGGAGGCCGAAGTGCACGGAGAAAGCCTGCGCAGTGATGCTGGGGCTGGGAGTCAAACCCAGGACCTTCTTACTGTCAGAGGGGATGTGTTATCTGCTAAGCCACCATACTGCACCATGCACCTCCACCTCTTGTTTTGATTTTTAAATTTTTAATTATTGATGTACTGTATTAATCCCATAAGGGAAATTATTGCTTCTGCATTTAACCCATCCAAAGTGAGCACACATACACACACACACACACACACACACACACACACACACACACACACACACACACACACACACACACACAAATGGAGCAGTGGGCTGACCCACATATTGTGGGAATTCCGAATCCACTTTTCCCATTACAAATAATGTAAATGGTCTTAATTCGTTTCATCATCTTTGAGAAGAAATTAACGGTACCGTAACTCATACCATAGGTTTTCAAATTAAATGAAAAAAAAAATATTGAATACAGTCAACTATGTTATGGTCTGTGTTGTGAGAATCGTCTAGCCTTTCTATGATGCCAGGAACATTTAGCCGGACCCAAAAATGCAGGACAGAGGGTGATGAAAACAGATGAGCTTAATTATTCACAGGGAAGGCACTAGAGCACGGGGAAATCGTAGTCACTGTTAGAGATGCGGAGAAACATGGAAATCAAACTAAAGCGGGAACTGGTGGAGCTCGGAGCTGAGAGCCAGAGAGATCATGGAGAAGAGGGACGATCTTCTAGCACCAGGAGGAGCACTGCTTGTCTTTATAGCCCATGATTAAGTGGAATCAGGTATGTGTGTTTAGCATGCCACCTGTGTGTGACAGCCACTCCCCTCTCCAACGTATAGAGAGAGAGCCGCCAAAACCAGAGTCTCTCACAAAAGAGACCATAACACACTAAAATAAAAACTACAGTACAGTTAAAACATGAGAAAAATAAAGAGAAGAATTTTAACCTTTGTGGTGGTGAGCGGTTGGCATACGTAAATGTTGGAGAGGGAAAGAAGTGGAGGATCCCCTTCCATAACAGCTTCAGGTGAATCAGCCAAAGGTGTTTTTTTTTTTCTCTTGCTACTCGCTTTGGCGTGGATGACTCTTCTTCAGGATGTCCCTTTCTATTCTTGAAGAACATTTCTAACGTGGCTTGTTTCTGCCTTCTTTTCAAAACCTTATGGAAGTGGCTCATGCCCTCGTTGTTACAGGTGTTTACATTTAGCAGAGCGAAACAGCGCTAACTAGCGCTAGCTTTATCAGGGTGATCCATAGTGTCAACAACTTCCGGACTTCCTGAAAGTGTGCATTTCCCCTCCCTCTCAGTCTCAGTTTTTCTCATGCTTTTTTAGCGTTCAACTTCAGGATTTTGGTAGACTTCTGGGACAAAAAAACATGGATTTTTTTGGTCGAATTCCGATTTGTTTGACCTCTAAAGCGATCGAGTACCGAGGTACCACTGTACATATAAAAAGGTAAAGTCCTTTGGGCTTTTTCCACCCGAGCCATAGTAGCTCATCAGGCCGGTGCTTATCCCCGGTTTTTGTAGCGTGAAGCGACCAGGAGTTCAACTCCTGTGGATGGGACGCTAGTCCATTACAGGCTACCTTCCCAGTATATTTTACTGGTACCCATTTATACTGCTGGTTGAACAGAGGCACACTTGTGGTTAAGACCTTGCCCAGGGGTCTTAGCACAGTGGGGATCTAACTGGGATTTGAACACACAACCTCAAATGCAGCCGCGAGGGGTGGCAAATGCAGCCGTGAGGAGGGGCAGAAGCCAGTGTTCATCCATATGCCAGTCCCAAGCCCGGATAAGATAGGAGATAAGATAAGAGATCAGATAATACTTTATTATCCCGGGGTAAATTTGGTTACATCGTAAACCACATAGTACACAACAAAACAGTGAATCACAACGTACATTTCAACAAACACTAAAATGATACACAAATAAATAAATAAATATTATACAAAGAGCACTAAAAGATTGCAGTAAGATATTATTAATAAGCTGAGAAAAAAAGTGAAACACAGTTTAAAAAAAGCTACATGGTGATAAAATGGCAAACAAGTAATAAAAATGATGAACTATCATTAAAACATTGAATACCAGCTGGTACAAAAGAATGACGGAACCTGTTTGTTCTGGCTCTTGGCATGCACAGACGGTGTCCTGATGGAAGAAATTTAAAATCATAATAGAGAAAGTGAGAACTGTCATTTACAATTTTCTGCATTTTTTTGACAATTTGCTGCCTGAAAATTTGGCTGATAGAAGTTCTGAGCCAATGACTTACGTGCTGTGTTAACAATTTTGTTGAGTTTAGCTTTGTTTTGAACAGACAGGATAAATGCAGAGGGTTGTGTCAGGAAAGGCAGCCGACATAAAACATTTTCCAAATTTGTTATGCGATTCATCAGTAAGTATGTCATACCGGATCTGTCGAGGCCCGGGTTAATAACGAACGCCATCAGTGCTGTTAACCAACAGGGTGCTGGTGGAAACTGGGCTACTGTTGGTCAAAGAAGGAGAGGCGGGAGGCGTGTCCGTAGGCGGAGAGAGAAGAGGAAAGGCATGAGTCTAGGACTGAGAATAGGGACTTTGAATGTTGGAAGTATGACAGGAAATGGTAGAGAGCTGGATGACATGATGCAGAGGGGGATGGTGGACGTACTGTGTGTTCAGGAGACCAGGTGGAACGGTAGCAAGGCGAGAAGCTTAGGAGCAGGGTTTAAGCTGTTTTATCATGGTGTGGATGGGAAGCGAAATGGAGTAGGAGTCATCTTGAAGTGATAGGCAGGTTTGGTATCCAGGACAGGAACAGAGGAGGGCAGTTGTTGATAGATTTTGCAAAAAGGGTGGAAATGGCTGTGGTGAATACTTTCTTCCAGAAGAGACAGAAGCATAGGGTGACTTATAAAAGCAGAGGTAGAAGCACACAGGTAGACTACGTCTTGGGCAGATAATGTAATTTGAATAAGGATGTTGTGTCAACTACAGAGGGATGAAGTTGATGACCTATACGATGAAGTTATGGGAAAGAATCATGGAAGCTAGACTAAGGGCAGAAGTCAGCATTTGTGAACAACAGTTTGGTTTCATGCCAAGAAAGAGCACCACAGGTGCAGTGTTTGCCTTGAGGATGTTAATAGAGAAGTTCAGAGAAGGACCAAGAGAGCTGTATTGTGCCTTTGTGGATCTGGAGAAAGCATATGACAGGGTGCCAAGAGAGGAACTGTGATATTACATGAGGAAGTCTGGAGTGGCAAAGAAGTATGTTAGAGTGGTGCAGGACATGTATAAGAGATGTAAGACAGTACTGAGGTGTGCTGTCAGTGTAACAACGAGTTCAAGGTGGAGGTGGTATTGCATCAAGGGTCAGCTCTGAGCCCCTTCTTGTTTGCTATGGTGATGGACAGGCTGACAGACGAGGTGAGACAAGATTTCCCATGGACTATGATGTTTGCAGATGACATTGTGATCTGTAGTGAGAGCAGAGAACAAGTGGAGGAAAATCTAGAGAGGTTGAGGTATGCCCTGGAAATGAGAGGAATGAAGGTTAGCCTCAGTAAGACATAATACATGTGTGTGAACGACAAGGAGCCAAGAGGAACAGTGAGGTTACAGGGAGCAGAGATAAAGAAGGTGGAGGATTTTAAGTATTTTGGCTCAACAGTCCAGAGCAAAGGAGAGTGTAAAAAAGAGATGAAGAAGCGTGTGCAGGCAGGTTGGAATGGTTGGAGAAAAGTGTCCGGTGTGATGTGTGATATGAAGATATCGGTAAGAATGAAAGGAAAAGTGTCAAATAGATGTAAATAAAATATAAATACACACATATACAGATGCGCATGCCCACAGACAGATGTGCATCTAAAAAAAATTTAACTAGTTTTGATATATATATATAAATATATATATATATATATATATATATATATATATATATATATATATATATATATATATATAAATAAAACTTCACAGACATTAACAGAGCGTAACAGACCCTGATAGGCCATCATAGGGGAGCTTGGTTAACTTGGAAACACGATTCCTTCAAGTTGCATCTCTTGAATGCATCCTGCCTCATTTTTATACCTCAAACATGCTCAAAGCACACATAAATTGAGGAGCTCAGTGCTTTTTTTGAATTGTGGACATTTTCCACAATTTTCATGAAGATGATCATCACATTATCACCAATTCATTCCAGAATACATTGGTGATAATGTGATGATCATCTTCATGAAAATTAAGAAACCAAGAAAACCCACACTAAGTGCCACCCATCCCAGCTGACTCCAGGCAAGGGCAGAGCCAGGCCATCGCACGCTAATGACTATGCAGCTCTTGTCGAAAGTCAGCAATGGTTCTTTTTTTTACACCTCACACCACAGAGAGTGAGAGACATCTGATAACCCAGTTAGCTACACTGGGGGGACAGTGACAACTCGTTGAGAATTGGACTTGAACCCCCAACTTCAGGATCAGTGATCCAGTACCTTTACCACTAAGCCAAGACTGCCCATACTGGAACTTGTGGTTGTTTAAGAGCAAGCAGTGGGAATCCTGATCCCATGCTAGAAAATTTCTCTCAGGGTCTGAGGGCAAGCCATGTCATTTCCTGGAGGTTCTCAGGAAGGCTGTAGCCCAACTCAGCCAAATCTGGATAAAGGCAGGATACATTCTGAACACCTCACCAAGCCGTACACGATCATAACACCTATACCGAGGGGAGATTTTGAGCAGCCAATTAGCCTACTGTTCATGTTTTTGGACTGTGGGAGGGAACCAAAGTACCCAGAGGAAGCCCATCTGAGCACAGGGCTTGATCCCAGGAACTTGTTGATGTGAGCTAGATGTTCTCATCACTTCACCACTGTGCCTCCCCTAAGGACATGTTTATGCTAAAAAGCATATTACCATGGGCAGTTAATAATGCGGAGCTACGTGTAGCTCATCTGTAAATCAGTTCTCTAAGGCATTCCAAACTCCTGAAGATCTCCATAGTGGTTTTAATCAGATTATGAACATACTGGATCCAATTGTGGGTGCATTATGGGAGAAATCACTCTTGTAGGATATCAGTTAACCCTTTAACGGCATCCGGACCATATGGTCTTCTTTCAAAAAATGCTCATCACTACTCGACACATTGTAGTCAGTGATGCTCAAGTGTTCTATACTTGTTGTGTCATCGCCTGGTGCAACATAGATTTGTCCCACGTCCCTGAGTCAGCTATGAGATGACCTTGAATGTGCAGTATTGCGTTGTTCGTGTGTTCAGGGTGTTTCCTTCGGCCTTTTTGATTAGGAAAAACTAGTGGTAATTTTTTTCAATTGCAAAAAAAATTTGGCCGTGAAAGGGTTAATCACAGAGCACCTTTGGTGCCTTGGGAAGATTTGGAGTATCCAAATCAGCTTCTGGCATGGTATAAACATCGGGAGTAAACTGGATAACCTGACGAAAACTTACACAAACACAGGAAAGAACATATGCACAGAAATTCCTCACAGATGGTCACACAAGCTCATGATGAAAATCTTGATCCATCAGGAGATTATGCTACCCACTACCATGTTATACGTTCATTTTAATGGCTATTCATCTTTCTAGACATGAAACCAGGAATTGAGGAAGACAATGATATTAAATATCCAGTTAAAATTTGGTTTCAGTACAGCTAACCTTCAGCAGAATTGAGGTTTCGCTGCTCTCACAACTCTTTCATCAGATCCTTCAGTGGAGTCATGTGGAGTTGATTTCACTTTTACATTGCTAGTGTGATTTGATAGCAACTAAAGTTTTTGAGCTTTCAAGGTCTGGAATTGATCTCATGATGCATATTTTCTCCTGGGTATCTTCAGTTCTTTGTGAGAACCACAGACTGAGAGAAGGAATCCACTTCATGTTTCTTTTAGATGTAACACCAAGGTCAGTGTAGGTAGAAGGTAGAAAATAGTAGAACCAGTAAGTCTGCCTTGTTCAGGAAAGAATGAGTCACTGAACTAGTATACAAACAGCACTGGGCTTCTTCTTCTCCTCCTTCTTCTGCTTCTTCTTCTCCTTCTTCAACACGATACTGGTGTCACTGGTGTAGTGGTATGCACATCCACCTCACGGAAAGAAGGTCCTCGGTTTGAGACCTGGGCTCAGCAAGGAAGTTTTCATGTAAAGTTTGTTCTCCTCGGGCTTGCGTGAATCTCCTCAGCGTACCCTCGGTTCCTCCTACAGTCTAAATCATGCACATTAGGCTAATTGGCTGTTCTAAATCCCTTCTAGTTGTGAGTGAGAATGTTTGTATGTATGTTGACCCTTTAATGACCTGATGAGCTGTCCCGGGTGCACTCGCCCTTGCCCAGAGTTGGCTGAGATGGGTGCCAGCCTTTCCGAAACCATAATATGGATTAAGCGGCTTAGAAAATGAAGGTTGATGCCATAGCAAACAGTGACATAGGAGTCCATGATAGCTGATTGGCCAAGCGCACAAGGGAGAAAAGTGTGGTATACACTTACTTCCCTGTCACTCACACTATTTACCAGCCAATCACGAGCATCTGTGAGCTCATTCCTACGATTGGGCAGATAGCACCGCCATTTATAAAAGAGGTAGGTGGCAGCATCGCATGCTTATATCATTCCCTGGTTGGTGGCGGTCCTGCTATTAAAACTCATAGCACGTATATAAAACTGTAGATGACAGATGTGTGCTCATGCTTGTGCTTTATTAAGTCTAATCAGCTGTTTCCTTTCACCAAATTGGAGAACAAGATGAAAAATCCATGAAATCCATCAATGCCATTTTTTTCATTTCTGGTTTCTTCATGTCTAAACCAACCAAGAATGAAAAATGGCCATGTGTGTTGTGGAGGTAGGGGGCAGCAGGAGAGTGTGGAACAGAGGCCAGAGTCCTTATTCGAGCTTATAGTCACAATCAATAGATATATAAAGAGGTGAGCGACTGCAAGTCCCCTTCATTTATCTCTCTCTCTCTCTCTCGCTCTCTCTCTCCTCACACACACACACACACACACACACACACACACACACACACATTGGTGAGATAACACAATGACTGACCCACAAATCTACAGATGACTCAGCCACCACCTCTTTCTTCACATCACAGGAAGAGAAATTTATCAGCCATCAGATAGAGCTCAGGCCCGAGGCTGAATGTTCTGATTACACAGCAAACAGCACAGCAGTTTGCCCCATGAGCAAGTGCCGTGTTAGTTATAGAACAATGAATGTTCAATGGTTCGTTACAATCCTCCTCTGCGTGCACCATTACAGGACTGCACACTTTTTGCACTGTTGATTACACGCATAATTACATGTCCTCCTTAATTGACTTCTGAATAGAACAAATGTCCACAAAAAAAATGTAAAAACACGTGTAAGTTCACCAGCAGTTCATATTTTGTGCTAGAAGATCAGGTCAGTTCTGAGTCGGGACATGCTGCAGAGATATTTTAAACAACTGTTGGGAAAATTGGTTTTAGAAATTATTGCCAAAAATTTCACTAGTTCGAAATTTCGGTATGTATTGCAAAACACGGCTCTGACAGGGAGGAGTCTCGTGCGCTTCCCAAACAGTACGTGTATGCTGCGGGAAGGTTTCAGATTATTCGGTTTTTTTGTTCGCAGGGAAAACCAACAGGCTTCCGCATGAAAAGTTGTTTGAGACAACAAGAAAAATGTTTGAGACTTGTTATCATCTGCCATGTTCTGTGCATTTTGTCATTATCCATATTTTATGTGCATTTTTCTTTATGTTAATAGCGCAAATAAAAAACAAATTGTTTGAAAACAAAAAGTGAACAAAATGTGACTGCTTTATGACAGATTTGCTTTGTGGACACAATATACATGTTCAAAAAATATTTGCTTGCATGTAGACTCCAAATGCATCTTGACCCACATTTCAAAAATGCAACAAAAAAAAAAAAAGAAAAAAGAAAAAAAATCTATTTTCATCAGTCATTTTTTTATAGCGCCGGGTTTTTTGGGGTTTTTTTGCTTCACATTGGCCCTAGTTGTGAGTGTGAATGGCTGTGCCTACATTGGTCTTGCAGTGTCATTCATCATTTTCCCAGAGTCGGCTTACATAGACTTCAGTCTCCCCATAACTTTAGTTAACACTCGCATACAGGATTCAGGGAACGGTTTCAGAAAGATGTGGCAATTCAACTTTGTTTTGAAGAGAAAACATTCATTCACTTATTGCTGAACTGCTTCTTCCTTTAATAGTGTTTTCTCTTCAAAGTCTTTGGGGGACAGTGACAACCTGTTGAGACTGGGGCTTGAACCCCCAACCTTCGGATCAGTGATGCAGCACTTTAATCACCAGGCCACCACTGCCCAGGCACCGCCAATCATGTGGTCTTTTAATTGTTATTGTAAACGGATAAAGAACCAAAACAAGATGCAGCAAGAGCTACTAAGCCTGTAAGCTGGGGTGGTTCCGTCAGGAAACTTTTATACTCAGTCAAAATGAACTGGTAACACAAGATGAAATAATCAACAGATATTCACTTGTGTCTTTCACTGGTGACCTCTCAGGTCAGAGTCGTCGGAACTTCTGGGAATCATGATCTTGCCTTGCACTCTTTCCTCTGTGAGTGAAAGTACTCATGTTTGCCACCAGGCTTTAGTGTGCATGTATCTGTATATATGGGTGTGATTGCTAAAATGCATGCCGCTTTTCGATCGCCCGTGTAATGAACCCCTAATGGAGCTAATGAATGCAAGCAGCATATGGCATTGGGAGCCAGAAGATCTACGGTAAACAAGTGCCTCAGAGATTGGCTGAGACAAATAAGTATTACTTTGCTTATAAATAGTTTTAAAATCCCAGTAAATATCAAGGTCAGGAGTGGCCAATCCGCGGCTCCCGAGCTGCATGCAGCTCTTTGACTGGTTTCAGCGGCTCTTATGTTGATACTGAAGTTTTTGTTTGTATTTTTTTAATGTGCATGTTTGCTTCACCAGAGTTCAATGGGGTATTGTTGTCAAATGCGCATGTGCGTGAGATGAAAATAACACAAAGCTTCCCGATATGGGTGAGATCATTGAAATAAACAATTTGTGTCAAGTTCACTCTTAAAATGGCAGAAAAAATATATATATAAATATCAAAACAAAAACATCAAGAAGAGCTCAGGAGGTTTTTTTAAAAAGTGGGAGGGGTTAATTAATGTCTTTTTTTGTTTTTGAATGTAATGGAAAGCCGTTCTGTCTTCAGGCGTCATTGGTGCATTTCAAAACTTCAAATCTTCAGCGCCACTTCAGCTCGCTGCATGCTAACTTAGACCAGGAATGTCCTAAAGGGACTGAACTTCACAAGCACAAGGTTTTCAGTTTGAAAGTCAGGAAGAAAAGCACATACAGTTTTTCCAAAGATTTATGAAGCACTCAGAGAACGTAAAGCTTGCATCGTACGAACTGGCGTGGAACATTGCACGGGCCAAAACGCCATACAAATGAAGGAGAGTTCGTTATAAAATCTCTCAGTGGCGTTGCTGAAATCTTGTCTCCTGAAAACAACAAACTAAAACACGTGGTATCGGACGTCCGACTGTCCCACCACACAGAATATCGGATATTAACACGGCTATTGTTACAGTTCACAGTTGGACCCTGATCTTCAAAGATGTATTCAACCATGTTGGTGTGTGAATTTACAATAAATCTGGCTGAGCAGAAGTAAGAAGACAACAAATTATTAAACATTGTTTGCTCACGCCTTCATTCATCTGCTGAACCATTTGCCCCTTCTATTCGGGTTGCAGGGAAGCCGAAGCATATCTCTGTCGACACTGGGTGAAGGCAGGGTACACCTTGAACAGCTTGCCAGACCCAATGTGAACACACACTTGCACAATCATTCCCACTCGCACGCGCACCCAGGGGCAATATGGAACAGATAAGTAGTGTAATGCGCACGTCTTTGGACCGTGAGAGAAATCTGGAGTACCCGGAGGAAACGCCCAAGCCCAGGACTGAAACCCAGGACTCCTGCTGGGAGATAGTTGTGCTAACCATTACACCATCATGCCTGCCTGACATCAATTTAGCAGTTCACTTTTTAAAAGTGTGGTTCGAGATGCCAAACCCTGGTAAGGTTCAGTCGAGATTTACATATAAGGATTTCTTCCGCTGTTCTTAGAAATCCAGTGAGGAACCCAACATTTGTGCGCTCATGTGTGTGTGTGTGTGTGTGTGTGTGTATACTCATGAAATAGAATCTCCATCCAAACTGATGCTCTTCCTAACATATGACCTTTAACCTATTGCAAAGCCGTCATGTCTGCAGTCAAACATGGGCAAAGCAGCATCATTTAAATCATGCGCAGTTACACAGATGCCATGCAAGAAACACACTCAATAAAAAAGGTAATGAGAGTTTTTTACACCCGAGCCATACTGTCTCATCAGGCAGCTCCCTATCCCCGGTTTCCATAGCGTGAAGCTACCAGGAGTTCAACTCTTCCTGGATGTGACGCGAGTCCATCGCAGGTTACCTTCCCAGTGTATTTTTACTGGTACCCATTTATACTGCTGGGTGAACAGAGGCACACTTGTGGTTAAGACAGTGCTTCTCCATTATTTTCTGTCTTCCGAGGAAGAGAAAAAACACCCCCCCCCCCAATATACATAGTGTTATTTGTCAAGGCGGCACGGTGGCGTAGTGGTTAGCACGTCCGCCTCACAGCAAGAAGGCCCGGGTTCGATTCCCGGCCCGGGCGTTTCTGTGTGGAGTTTGCATGTTCTCCCCGTGCTTGTGCGGGTTTCCTCCGGGTTCTCCGGTTTCCCCCGCAATCCAAAGACGTGCACTGTAGGTAAACATTTTTTACCAATAATTGAAACCATTCGATACTCATCAGTTCATTTTCTGTAACCGCTTAATCCGAATTAGGGTCGCGGGGAGGCTGGCACCCATCCCAGCCAACTTCGGGCGAGGGCAGAGTACACCCTGGACAGCTCGCCAGGCCATCGCAGGGCGGAAACACGCTGACGGCTTTGCAGCCTACTCTTGTTGAAAGTCAGCAATGGTTCTTTTACATGCCTCACACCATAGACAGTGACAGACATGGCCGGCCTTTGATAACCCAGTTAGCTACACTGGGGGGGGACAGTGACAACCTTGTGGAGAGTGGGAATCGAACCCCCAAACTTTGGATCAGCGATCCGACGCCTTATACCACTAGACCACCACTGCGCCCATTTGATACTGAAAAATAAAATTAAATAAAATCAATAAATAATAATAAATTCAAATTGATCAGCAATATTAACTCAGGAGCCCAATACACAAAACACTTTAACCTACAAAACAAAAATGAATAAAACAATTTCTTATTATTATTGTCAAAATGATTAAGTCCAGATTAATGGCTATAATGAGCAGGTTTGCAGTGCACAGCTTTTCGAAGCCGGGTTTAAAGCCCGATACTGAACTCTCAGCTCCTGCTCAATGCTGAACTGGGACCTGGACTTATTTCCGCAGCAGTGACGTCCTCCAGCATGACAGAGACCGTGTGTGCTGCAGGTCGGATCAGTTCCTCTGCTCTGCTGTGGTGTTTTCTACACTGAGCAGTTTGGTACTCCACCTTATCTGATGCTAACAGAGCTCGCTGGTTTTCTGGAGTAGCATTCACAAAGCGGGATGGTTGTTGGCAATACCCAACACATTTTTGCTGGAAAAAACTCACGCGGCTCATCACGTGATCTGGGTGTGATGTCTTTAAGTGACGCCTGAATTTATTTGGGTTCATGCTGTCTGCTTGCCAATGTTTTCAGACACGGTTAACACAGCGGTCTTTCCTCGTTTCTAACCACAGCACAGTGAAGCCGAGTGCTACACCTGCTTCATCATACCTCCTCAACTTAACTTTCGGGAGACTTTCATTTTCCTCACTGTCGCTGTCTTTCTTCGCCTCTCTTTCCATCCCTGTTAAAAACTTCCATGGTGGGTTTATTAACTTCACTTCTTATTTTACCTCTGGGCACACTCTAACAGTGAGGAAGCCATTTATTCTAATGTGGCAAAAAAAAAAAAAAAGAAAAGAAACATCTTCCCTGGGGTCACACACACCCCCTCCTGGCATCACACCACACACCCCCTGGGGGGACACAACCCACTATTTGAGAACCACTGGGTTAAGACCTTGCCCAGGGTTCTCAGCACAGTGGGGTCCAACTGGGATTTGAACACACAACCTCTCGATCATGAGCACAGCAGCCTCAGCAGTACACCATCGGCCCCACAATAACTGCTCGATAAAAGTTGACAGATTTAACAGAGGCAAAGATTGTCTTCTTCATGTGAAAGAGTTTGGAAGTTTTCTCTGCCGGTTCGCTTGTTTGAAACTCAGAGACTGTTTTAACACTTCTTTTCATGGAATATTTTTATATGTTTTACAAAAATGCAACAAGGAAACAGAAACGATACAAAATAGAAGACAATTCAACTCCCTGATCAGTGTTTCTGCATTGAATTGACGTGTACAGGTTCAGGTTGCATTTCTGGATGGAGCAGATCATGCTCAGTGAAGTACTTCCAAGCCCATGTGACTGTATTTGTCACAGCAGCAGTGATGCCTGTGGAGTTAGAGGTTTACCCGTCCAACCGTTTGTTTTTTGTTTGTGTATGTAGGGCAGTGGTGGCTCAGTGTATAACATGATAGGTTACTGATCTGGAGGTCAGTGGTTCAATCCCCAACATAACCATTGTTGGGCCCCTGAGCAAGGCCTTTAAATCTCAATTGCCCAGTTGTAAAAAACAAGCAGATCATTTTTAGTCACTCTGGATAAGAGCATCTGCCAAATACTGTTCATGTTTTTTCCCCCTAATTTATTTGTATCCAATTATCATTAAGTACAGTATTGCCTTCCCTATCATCCAACCTCCACTGGCCAGAGAGGGGCAAAAGCAGGCATAGCAGCACCTGTGCCTCCCTCCTCTTTTGGAACTGCAGCGCATGCCTATTTCGGGACGGTTTAAGACACTCAAAGGGAAAACGCTATTCACCCCATCATGCAAATGAGCTCACAGATGCCCAAGACAGCGTCTGCCATCCCTCTCGCCGGTGAGAGCTCGGCCAATTCTACTGCTTATCATATTGATCATACTGTACATATTCTTCAGTGGGTGGAGTCGTTCTGTATCTGTTTATATAGATGTTAGTAACTTCTCATTTTAGACACACATATATACACACACACACACATATATACACACACACACATATATACACACACACACACCTATATATATATATATACCAATTTACCGATTTAGTATGTATAGTCATGAGAAAAAATTAGGACACCTCATTAGTCAACTCTTTATGAAGAAATGTTCATGTAATAATGTCTAATCTTGTTTTTATTTATTTCTGGAAAAGAAAGAGATTTAATTCTAATTAAGCAACATAAATTAACATATTTTTCTCATTAAACAAAAGATATGAACAACAATGTGAATTTCAATCGAGGAAAAAATAATCCAGTCTCCCCTTAATAACTAGTGTTACCCACTTTGGCTGAAATAACTTCAGTGAGATGCTTCTTGTACCATCTTCCCGTCTCTGACATAAATCTGAGGAAAGGTTGCCCCAGTCCTCAATGCAGAATTCCTTCAGCTGTGAGATGTTTCAGGGGATTTCTTGAATGCACAGCCGGGTTCAAATCAACCCACAGCATCCCAATGAGATTAAGATCCAGCCTTTGACTGGGCCATTCCAGGACTCTCCATTTCTTAGGGTTCAGCCAGTCCTTGGTAGATTTACTGGTATGTTCCGGTTCATTGTCATGCTGCAATGTCCAGTCCCACTTCAGCTTTAGTTTGTTTACAGATGGTTTCATGTGTTCTTCAAGCACCCTCTGATAAACAATAGAATTCATGGTGGATTCTATGATGGTGAGCTGGCCAGGCCCTGCTGCAGAAAAACATTCCCAAACCATGAGACTTCCATGTCCACGCTTCACAGTTGGTATGAGGTTCTTTCCCTTGAATGCTGTATTTGGTTTTTGCCAAACATGTCCAAATAATTCAACCTTAAACTCATCTATCAAAAGAACATTATTCCAAAAGACCTGGACTTTGTCTCTGTTCTCTCTGGCAAACTTCAATGTTCTTTTCAGAAGTTGTTCTTGCACTCCTCCCATGAAGTTCAAATTTGTGTCGTCTCTTTCTGATAGGAGAGTCCAGTGCTTTCGCAGCAACAGTAGCGAGAGTCTGCTGTATCTCCTGTGATGATATTTTGATGACTTCTTTTATCATCTTGCGGTCTGCTCTGGGGTGAACTTGCTTGGACGGCCAGACCTGGGCATGGTGGCGGTTGTTTTGAACATCCTCCAGTTGTAAACATTTTTCTGGATGTCAGATTCTTTTGATATCTTTTTAAATCCCTTACCAGACTCATAAGCACCACAATCTTCTTTCTGAGGGCCTCAGACAGATCTTTGGATCTCACTATGATGCACAGTCTCACTCCAACAGACAGAAGCACCAAACTAAATGTCTGAGCTTTAAATAGGGTGAGACTTCTTCAAAATGTTGGGAAGCTGGGTTCTGATTAGTTCACTTGATCTGATCCACCTGTGTATGTGATTGGAGCCAATTTAAGTCGGAAAATATATTTTTTGATATTAAAAATACATTATGTTGATGATAGTAATTACAATTTAAATCACCTTCTTTTACAGAAATGAACAAAACCAAGATTGGACATTGTTATGTGAACATTTCTTTATAAATCCATTCATTTTCTGTAATTGCTTAATCTTAATTATGGTCGCGGGGGGGGGCTGGTGCCCATCCCAGCCGACTCCGGGCCAGGGCAGAGTACACCCTGGACAGCATGCCTGGCCATCGCAGTGCAAAAACACGGCATAGACAGTGAAATACACAGCTGGCCTTTGAGAACCCAGTTAGCTGCACTGGGGGATTTCTTCATAAAGAGTTGACTATTTAATGTTTGTCCTAATTTTTTCACATAATTGTCTATTTCTAGATATTTAAATATTAGCAATTTTTTTTTAATTTGTCTGGTTTCATGCCAAGAAAGAGCACCACAGATGCAGTGTTTGCTTTGAGGATGTTAATAGAGAAGTACAGAGAAGGTCAGAAGGAGCTGCATTGTGCCTTTGTGGAGCTGGAGAAAGCATATGACAGGGTGCCAAGAGAAGAACTGTGGTATTGTATGAGGAAGTCTGGAGTGGCAGAGAAGTATGTTAGAGTGGGGCAGGACATGTATGAGAGATGTAAGACAGTGGTGAGGTGTGCTGTCGGTGTGACAGAAGAGTTCAAGGTGGAGGTGGGACTGCATCAAGGGTCAGCTCTCAGCCCCTTCTTGTTTGCTATGGTGATGGACAGGCTGACAGACGAGGTTAGACAAGAATCTCCATGGACTATGATGTTTGCAGATGACATCGTGATCTGTAGTGAGAACAGAGAACAAGTGGAGGAAAATCTAGAGAGGTGGAGGTATGCCCTGGAAAGGAGGGGATTGAAGGTTAGTCTCAGTAAGACAGAATACATGTGTGTGAACGAGAAGGACCCAAGAGGAACTTTGAGGTTACAGGGGGCAGAGATAAAGAAGGTGGAGGATTTTAAGTACTTAGGCTCAACAATCCAGAGCAATGGAGAGTGTGGAAAAGAGGTGAAGAAGCGCGTGCAGGCAGGTTGGAATGGATGGAGAAAAGTGTCCGGTGTGATGTGTGATAGGAGAGTATCGGCAAGAATGAAGGGAAAAGTGTACAAGATGGTGATGAGGCCAGCGATGTTGTATGGTTTAGAAACAGTGGCCCTGGGGAAAAGACAGGAGTCAGAGTTGGAGGTAGCAGAGATGAAAATGTTGAGGTTCTCTCTGGGAGTAACGAGGATGGATAGGATCAGGAATGAGTACATCAGAGGGACAGCACATGTTAGATGTTTTGGAGACAAAGTCAGAGAGGCTAGATTGAGATGGTTTGGACATGTACAGAGGAGGGATAGTGAGTATATTGGTAGTAGGATGCTGAGGTTGGAACTACCAGGCAAAAGGCCCAGAGGAAGACCAAAGAGAAGATTTATGGATGTGGTGAAGGCGGACATGAAGGTCGTTGGAGTAAGAGTAGAAGATGCAGAAGATAGGGAGAGATGGAGGCAGATCATTTGCTGTGGCGACCCCTGAAGGGAACAGCCGAAAGGAAAAGAAGAAGAAGAGAAGTCTTTATCAAGATTTTATCTTTCTGTTAGGAGCAACTGTGTGTCCTCTGGGATCAATAAAGTATTCTGATTCTGATTAACTCGGTCCGGCAAATGGATGGAGAGATGGATTAATGGACGGTCACATTTTCTCATTATGATTTGTTTGCTTTTAGACGATATGGAAGTGGTCGTGTGAGAAGCGTTGTGTCTCACTGTTTCTGATGCTAATATGTGAAAAAGAAGTTAAACACTGAGAAACGTTATATTTGTAAAATATCATTCAATGACTGCTTCTCTGCTAAAATATAGTTGAACTAATAATGTAATTATGGTGTGATCTTCTAGCTACTGCTGCTTATGCTAATTCTTCTAAGCTCTGATAAATAACAGTCGGTCTGTTTAATGAAATTGTTACATCAGTTATTCTGTATGTCAGGCTTAATGATCAGGCTGCACATATGAGAAAACCATGGAACTGAGCATCCTTTTTCTCCAGAGATCTTCCAGGTACTAAAGGCAGATGGTTCCGTGTGTTTGTACTTAGCCCTTGAGCCATCCATCTTGTCTTTTCATTTGCATTAACAATTCCACTAATCTACTGTAGTTCACGGCTCTGTCTTTGTGCATCTGTGGTTATAGGCCGTTATCTGTAGGCATCAGGTTGTATCACAAGTATTCGTTTTATTTTTTATTGCTTTGGCATATCAGCTGCCAGTATTCTTATCTTTTTCTCTGGTCATAGTATTGATGTGCTATTGACTCTGGTTTTCAATACCATTTATATATTAAAGGAGCCTAGTCATTTCCTTGAGCTCAAACTATATCACTATGACTATTCCACTGCTTTTGGTTGGGTATTCAATCATCGGTGTCTCATGCAATATGTGTGAGCTGAGTGAAATAAAAACAGAGTGCAGAAATATGCAAATACCGGCAGCACCAGTGGACCAGATACAGTTAAGAGCTTTGCTTAAGGGCCCAAGAGTCGCAGCTTGATGGAGCTTGGGCTTGAAACCCTAACCCACAGACTATGGAGTTGTTTAAAGATGTACACTGCAGATGCTCCGTCGACCGAACTATACAGTGATGTCCACCAAGCCTCAAGTAAATAATTGTTTGAATACATACTACCATCTGACCTCAGAGAAGCAAACTAAAATAAAATTTCTTGGGGGTGGGGGCTGTATTTGAGAGCTGGATGTCTATTATCTTACAATAGCAAACCAATCAGATCATGCCATTCACATACTGTATACTAGGACTGTTTACTCTGTGTCCATGCTCTTACATGCAAACTTAAATTTTAACTTGAAAACTTTATGGAGAATTATGTCATTTCTGGTCTGTCAGCGAGACCTTTGTGACCTTGCAAAAAAATAATAGCTTTTGGGCAATGAGCCGAAATTGAGCCACAGTCCTGACAACTCCAAGCTGTCTCGGCACTATAAGAGCCAATAACAGCCTTAACCGCTTTGCAACAAACCGGGGCAGTGGCGGCTTGCTGGAAAGATGCTGGATTACTGATCCCATGGTTGGGGGATCAACCCCCACTGTCATCGAGTGGTCACTACTGACCCCCTCTCCCTGCAGCTAACTGGGTTATCAAAGGACGTCCATGCCTCTTACTGTCTGTGGTGAGACGTTCATGTAAAAGAACCATTGCTGACTTTCGTCAAGAGTAGCTGCAAAGCCGTCAGCATGTTTCCAGAGTTGGTTGAGATGAGCACCAGACTCCCCGCAAAGCCTAATTAGGATTAAGCGGTTCAGTCTACTCGTGCTTGTTTGTTTCCTCTGAGTACTCTGGTTTCCTCCCAAAGTTGAATGACATGCACATTAGGCTGAATGGGTGTTCCAAATTGTCCCTTTGAGTGCGTGTGACTTGCTGTGTGTGTGTGTGTGTGTCTGTGTGTGTGTGTGTGTGTGTGTGTGTGTGTGTGTGTGTGTGTGTGTGTGTGTGTTTTCACACTGCAATGGATTGGTGAGCTGTTCAGGGTGTACCCCGCCTTTGCCCGGTGTCAGTGACACTGGTTTTCTCCCACCGCTCAAAAACATGCACTGTAGACTAATTAGCTGTTCCAAATCAACCCTAATTCTGAGTGTGAATGTGAATAGTCATGTGTGTTTAGGCCCTGCAATGGTCTGGTGAGCTCTTCAGGATGAGATAAGGTGCAAGCCTCCCCACAGGAAATGAATGAATGATGAATAACACTGGGTTACAAAAAAATTTTGCAATTTGTCGATGTTTTTTCAAGTGAATTCCGAACATTTTGCTGCACTGAATCCAAAAATGACATCAATTTTTCTCAGTCAGGTTGAGTTTTTATGCTAATTTGATTTTGAAATATCCGATCATCTGACTAATTGATTTTCATTAATATTTCTCATCCAAAAAATGTTTTAGGAGAAAAAAAAATTTTTTCTAACGGAATGTAATTAATTATTGACATTGATAAAGGTAAGTATATGTAAATTGAATGTCACGTCATCATTGTGCAAAATTCAGGGCATGAACTTCCGTTTCTTTGAACCCCTCGAATACTCAGCATTAGCGATGTCTCTCTCTTCAGAGTCCAACAGTGATCAGCCATCACAACTGCATCCCAGCGTCCCTGATACCTGGTCTCCATCTCTTTCATGTCCTGATGGAATCTCTTCCCCTGCTCATCACTCACTGAGCACAGATTCTGAGGAACCCAGAGGAAATCCATATGTGAGAATAAGTAACGCATTTTGATGTTCATGTTCAATCCAAGGTTTCTGAAAGCAGTCAACATATTGGTGACAAGTTCTACATAGTCCCTGGCCTTGTTGTTGCCAAGAAAGTTCCTCACAACCAGAACAAAAGTCTTCCGTGCTTCCAGTTCCACTTCATTCATTGAGTTTTCAAACTCAGGATCTCTGATGAGCTGATGTATTTGAGGAGCATCAACGATGCCAGCTTTCAACTTCTCTCTGGTTAATCCTGGAAAATCATGCCACAAGTAAGTGAAGCAGCCACCAATCTTGTCTAGAGCTCTGATAAAGTGTGTAATCGAGTCGAGTTTGACGGAAGTCAAAGCAGTGGAGGGAAGCAGTGGAGGGACGAGTATCTTGTCTCTGTCTACCAGAAGATTGTTGATGATGTTTGCTGCTCTGCAAGGCGCTAATTCCTCCCGCTCAGGCCAGTTCTTCTTTGTGTAATGCTGAGCAGTGTCCTTACTATCCCAAATGCACAGATATTAGGGGTACTTGGTGAAGCTGGACTCTTGTCCCAACAATAAATTCACCATCTTCAGGTCAACACAAATAAGCCACTCATCTTAATCATAACACATTTTCTCCAGCAAATACTTCACCGCTTCATTACTTCCTCAGTGTAGTCGAGTGATAGAGGGGTAGAGAGGAAAGCTGGCTGGCGTTGTGAAGCAGAACAGATTTCAGCGATCGATTGCTCCTGTCAGTGAATAGTCTCCAATCTTTGGGTTAACTGTGGGGCTCCAAGGTTGTGCAGAAGGTGAGCAACATCTGTACAGTGCACCAAGCCCCTGTCTTCGAAGAAAAAAACAGAGGAACTCTTGATGTCTGTTGCAGTAAAAGGTGATGTGAGCACTTTGAAAGAGGAGGTTCTTTTCTTTCAATCTGGACGCCAATAGCTCGGTGGAGGACTTTGACAAGCTGAGATCACAAACTAGATCATTGAGCTACTTTTGAGAAAAAGAAGCGTCATCGTTAAGAACCACTTCTTCTTCATCATCTTCTGGAACACTGGAGGAAGCTTCATCACTGATGTCAGGAAGTGCTCCAAGGACAAGTACTGGAATTTCATCACAGTGAGCTACAGGGCAACGTGTTGACTCAAGGTCAGGATACTTGAGGCCGCCGCGGTTCGTTCGGTTGATCCGAGTCACATCGGTAGCGCAGAAGTAACAGTCAGTGGCATGGTTTGTCAGCTCCCTCCACACCAGGTGAATTCCAAACTTCAGACAAGTCTTCTTGCCTGTGGTCCACTGACGCTGATACTCGGTGCATGACTTGCGTACCATGTGTGGCGCCCGAGCTTTATCCTGGTCACCAAGTTTAATACCGAAATAAGAACAGTAACCACGCCTTATGAAACTTGTGACTTGATTCCTGTTAGGTACAAATGATGTGTTCACCACAGATGACGTAGAATACGTCAGGCTTATTTTTGAAAGATATTCTAGTCGAAGCCATTTCAGTCACCTGGAATCTCAAAAACAATTCATCATAAGGTGGCACATGCAAAATCTTCAGAATTCATTGATTGCAAGAAATATGAAAGAATTTTGTATTTATATGACGTGAAAATACCCGTAAATGTAAATAAAAACGTTAAAAAACAAATATGTAGCTTAGTTCAGAAGGTTGACCAGATTGAGTAAAACCAATGCGCGGTTTGCATTCAGCGCGTCCAAATTATCCGAAATCAGCTAAAAAAAAACTTAAACAATAGATTTAGCGTTGAGCAGTATTATGCTAATAATAATAATAATCAAAGTGTCTGAATACTCATTTCCTTTCATTGTGTGCTGTATAAAACACAGGATACAAAACAATATTATTTATAATAAAATGCATATTGAGGTGATTTTCCATGTTCAGGAAGATGGGCACTGTAGTTTGCTTAAAAGCAGGAAATTTGTGCGATGCTTATATGCCAGTGATTATTCACATGGTGAACCTCATGTAAATGTTCATTCTGGTCACAGCCCTGGTCTCTCACAGGCATCAATTAACCATGGTGCAGTTAACGAGCAATGTGTAACCTCCACAGCTGACTGCTTCAGCTGAGACTGACACCACGACTGAGTTTCAGAGAATTCTACTGTTGGGCCGTAGTGGGTGCAGAAATCATAGTTTGTGATTTCGATTTAGAATTAGAGCTGAGGCGCAGTTATGACTTCAGGGTCATGGACTCAAGCCCTTTTGCTGGTGGAGCAAGAAGGCTAGACACTGTTTACCGTCCTTCTGTCTTTCATTTCTTTTAAAAAGCAGATAAAGCATTGCTTTGATATGCAGCATCACGATGTAGCAATTAGGGCTATTCAAGCACACAAAGCCAGCAATCTAAGACCATTTACATATCTGAGGTTTACCCAGGCAATTACATCGAGGGCCTTTACAAGGGGACCCACCTGCATCTAAATTCACACAACATGGAAACTACTTTCCATAGTTTCATTAGAGAGTTTTTCTAAATTTGTTGCCGAGCACAAATGCGAAGCCAGTGCAATCAGATTTGGTGTGGTGAGGTGCCAGGGGGAAAGGGAGCGATGTGGTGTATCAGTGCCACCTGCTGGCAAAAATAGTCAAAACCAGAAATCATGGCATGTAAATACAGGGTGGGCCTAAAAGACCTCCCATATTTAAAAGGTAAATTAAAAAAAGAAAGATTATCAAATTATTTTTGCACACATGAAATGTCATTCAGTACAGGGTTTTCATTTTCATTATTTACAGACATGAAACTTAGTGAGGCAGGAGAGGTGGAGTTATTCATTTTTTGAACCGCTTATTTCTAATTAGGGCCGCAGGGAGGCTGGTGCCCATCTCAGAGTACACCCTGGACAGAAACACATTGAGGGCTGTGCAGACTGTGCTCTTGTCGAAAGTCAGCGATGGTTTTTTTACTCGAACCTCATACCACAGACAGTGAGAGACATGGCCAGGCTTTGATAACCCAGTTAGCTGCACAGGGGAGGGGAGGGGCAGTGACAACCAGTATGGGATCCCTTGGGATCGGTGATCTTACCACCTGATCTTACCACCAGGTCACCACTGCCCCAGCCAAAAAAAAATCCAAGCGTGAAACCTTATAGGTTCCTATGATGTTTAGGTCCCTCTCCTGTAGGTAGAAATATTGGGAACTGTAAAAAATGTGATAGGTTATTGTAGGCTCTCACATAGGTTCCCACAGTTTAATATTCTGTAGTTATTAACATATTTTCCTATAGCTTCTCACATGAGTTCCTATAGTTCAGTCAGGTGACCCATATAATTTCGCATAGATTATAGCACGGGTTTCAATAGAAATTCTTATTATGTACTATATTTTTATTATTGTTTGTCATAGGCAATAGAATCACAGAAAATGAATGAATGAATGAATGAATGACCTGTTATGGGGGAGTATCAACTTTCACAATTTAAATTAACAACAAAAGGCTCTTCTTAGTTAAACTAGTATGCAATGTAATAAATCAATGAAAAGGATACTGAAGTTGTGGTGCAGTGGTCAGGTGCTGGATTACTGATCCCAAGGTCAGGGGTTCAAGCCCCACTCTCATCACTTATTGCCGCTGATGTGGTGAGAGGTTCATGTAACAGCTCTTCCATCAAGTTGTGAGACGCATAGCCATCAGTGTGTTGCTGCCCTCCAAAGCCATGGTGAGCTATTCAGGGTACAGTCTGCCTTCTCATGAAATTGGCTGAGATGGGTGCTCTCCTCCACATGGCCCTAATTAGGATTAAGCGGTTCAGAAAATTGAAGAATTAAGTTCTTCATCCCATAATATGTTTGTGCCTGGAACATTATAATAAAATAATTTCTATAGATTATGTTGCTCCTTTAAATGTGCTTTATTTGAAGTATTCAGTGAAAGGTTTGCTTTGTTTTTCAGGGAATAAATTATATTTTGTCTCATTATTTAAGTTTTTAAGTGGCTAAATTTGTAAAGTTTAAAGTTTCGGTGAGAAAAATTGTTCAACCCACTAGAGGATTATATATTCATTTGTAGATCCATCTGCAGAACCACTTAATCCTATTACAGCCCCAGTGAGGCAGGAGATACCAATAATCTTTATTAATTTCAAATTATTTGTTTTTAATTTGCAATGAAAAGAGAGAAGTTAGAGACTCCCGCGTGGAAACTTTCAGACTTGCTAGCATGCATTAAACACCAGCGTATTTTGTCATCATTCATATTGAATTCACATTTTGTTTGGTGCCAATAACATGTGAATAAAATTGGTTTAAGAACAAAATGCAAGCACAATGTGAATGATTTGCGACAATTATAAAATTATGTAATTATACATAATTTATAAAATTGTAAAAATGAATTTTTTTATTTTTTTTTTGACAAACATCCACAAAGCCATCGCAAAATTAGACACAAAAATGTTCCTCACGTAATGTTTACCTGTGTATGTCGAGTTGCATGTGGAGTCAGAAAAACATTGCAAATAAAATCTATTTGCATTCAGCCGCTCTTCATTTGCAATTCTAGTGTAATCCTGCTAGTGTTGCAGGGAGGCTGGCGACTATGCCATACACCCTGAACAGCTTCGCAGTCCATTGCCAGGCAACACACTCATATCTTTGCGTGTCTGTGGGCTGTGGGTGGAAGCTGGAGCACCCGGCAGAAACCCACGCCAGCATGGGGACAACAAACAAAACTACACAGAAACACCCAGGACGCAAAGCTTCTCACGGTTTTATACGACCATGACAGGACTAAACGGTAAAGGATTGAATGAGTGAATGAGAGAGCGGTGCTTCTCTCCTAGAAATCGGTTATTTTAAGTCAGCAAGCACTGTCAATTACATTCAAAACATATCTAAACTGATTATACGGAAGGCTGAGAGCTCTGCTCTCTGAGCCCTTCTTGTCCTTATTTGTGTTGCAAACTACAAGCCCAGTGCGACCTGCAGCTCATAAATCTTTGTGGATTTTTTTTTTATAAACATCTGTTCTGAATGAACACCAACATCAGAGTATTTGAGACTGAATGCTGCATTTGGTGTGAAGGCATGTCTGAAGTGCTGGAGGCCGGGTTGTTTCTGTGATGTAGCACCACTTCCTTTATTAATATTCATTCCTGCACCACCTGCCATATGATTATTTCTGAATTAAGTGTCCTCGAACTGTTCTGGTGCCATATTGGGCCAAATTTGACTGGGGATTGCGGAAATAAATATTCATCATCAAAAGAGCTTTGGCTGATTTCTCTAAAGAAGAAGAACTTGACTACAAAGGGTGTGCTCAGGTATTTTCGGTTATTGCTGGTCATTTTGAGTGTGTGTGTGTGTGTGTGTGTGTGTGTGTGTGTGTGTGTGTGTGTGTGTGTGTGTGTGTGTGTGTGTGTGCGCGCGCATGTGTGTGTGTGTGTGTGTGTGTGTGTGTGTGTGTGTGTGTGTGTCATCCTGTTTCTGTGGAACTCTGAGTTCCTTTGCACCATGACTGAGCCAATGAAAATAGAGAACTTTAAATTCCGAAAGCTCCGTCTGCTCTTGGACATCTTTAAGCCAAGACTGGTTTACGTTTGTGAGTTTTCTGGAAGTAGTAACAGTTATGTGGAATCTAACTGATGTTTTTTTTTCATATTTGTAGTAGTTAATCTGGCAGCTGTGCAGAGTTTCTCAGTAAGCAGAACCTTACTGCTGCCAGCGACGTGCTGGAAATAAATCCCAGTTTTTAACCACATTCTATTCTGATCATCAAATGGATAATATGGTAGAAGGGAAGCTCGTGGGTCTTGATACTGGAAATTTTTTGCCACGTGTTAGTTTGTGGACTTGATTTTCACTTTGAATAAATATAAAGCATAATGAGACTCGAGTCAGAGAAGGATCTGGAGATAATTGCTTCAGTGAGAAAAGTAAGCAGACAGTCTCAATGTCATGATGACTTCCAGATTAAGGTCACCCTTTGTCTGCGCTCAGCACAACATTCACTTCAATGTCAGAAAGAGAGAGAGAAACAAAGACAGGAAAGAGAGAAAAGGAATGGAGGGACAGAGAGATAAAGAGAGAAGGGAGATAGCGCGAGGAGGAAGGAAGGAAGAGGAGGAGAGATTTGGTTAAGAGGAGGATGAAGCTGGCAGTTTAGTGTGTGTGTGTATGTGTGTGTGTGTGTGTGTGTGTGTGTGTGTGTGTGTGTGTGTGTGTGTGTGTGTGTGTGTGTGTGTGAGTGACAGACGGGGAGAGCAAGAGAGAGAGAGAGAGAGAGAGAGAGAGAGAGAGAGAGAGATGAGTGGGGAGAGAGAAGAGAGAGAGGAGGGGAGAGAGAGATGAGTAGGGGAGAGAGAGAGAGAGAGAGAGAGAGAGAGAGAGAGAGAGAGAGAGAGAGATGAGTGGGGGAGAGAGAAGAGATAGAGGAGGGAGGGAGAGAGAGAGCTGAGTAGGGGAGAGAGAGAGAGAGAGAGAGAGAGAGAGAGAGAGAGAGAGAGAGATGAGTAGGGGAGAGAGAAGAGAGAGATAGGAGAAGGAGAGCGAGAGAGAGAGAGAGAGAGAGAGAGAGAGAGAGAGAGAGAGAGAGAGAGAAAGAGAGAGAGAGAGAGAAAGAGAGAGAGAGAGAGAGAGTTATGTGCAGGCAGTGTTATTAATGTTGATCGTCTGTGTTCAGGTCACTGTACTTGATGGTAGTGACAGTAGAATAAAAGCTCAGAGATCACGGACTCATGGAGACCACGCTGACCCTGATGATTTTATCTTTCATCCTCTGCCATCTGTCTATCTCTGCTGCACTGCACAGGAGGAGAGGTAAAAATAAATAACACTATCAATGATGGTGCTAATTAACAATATAAATATAGAAATAAAATATCAAAACCGATTGGAATTAAAAATATTATTTATTTTCAATGCATGGATTTTCTGATGTTCAAACAAGGTAAAATAAAAAAGTTAATTTCTGATGGTTTTTATCTGGTCTTTTCCTTCCTTCCTTTCTCTCTTTCATCTTTTATAGTTCTTCATTTATTTTATTTTATTTTGATTATCCTTTCTCTCTTTTCTTTTATCTGTGCTCTGCTTTTTTTCATGACCAGACCTTTGAATTGAATTGTTCTGTTTTTCCTGAATCCAGCTCAAAGAAAGAAAAAAGTCCTGCTGCTTCTTTGGAATCCAAACTGCTGTTATAAAATTCTGCTCCAGCGTCTCACATAAACACATCTTCAGCGTCCCTGGCCAGTCTGATCTCCGGTGTGTGTAAATCACTGTTAGGAAACAGGAGACATATGCAGCACAGCAACATATTTCTTGTGTGAATATCGGAAGTAACTCGTGGGCTGAAAATTAACTTTACCGCCACCTTTTTCCTCACCTAGTTACAATCATATCCACTAGTCTCCACTTATCTATACCTATCTCTACTTATTTCCATCTATCTTCACTTATTTCCACCTGTTTCCACCTAATTCCACTTATATGCCCTTATTTTCACCCATCTCATCTACCTCTCGTCATCTAGCTCCACTTTTCCACTAATCTCCACTTATATGCACTTATTTTCACTTATTTGCCCTTATATCCACCTATCCGTACTTATCTGTGTATTTCCACTTATCTCCACCGATCTTTACTTCTAGCACTTATAATCCCTTATATCCGCCTATGTCCACTTATCTTCACATATCTTCACCTATCTCCACTTAACTCCACTTATCTGCATCTATCTCTACTTATGCAGACTTATATACACTATACACTTATTGCTACCTATCTCCACCAGTGTCCACTTTTCATCTCCTATCTTCACCTATATCCACCTATCTCTACTTCTTGTGGGTCCCCGGCAATTATGTAGACTATGGAAATTGCGCCAGCCTAGAGAAACTCTAGTTTTTCCTCAGCGACAGCGCCAGAATTGGCTGGTGAGACTAATGCGGGAGTGGCAATCTCAGCCACATTAGCTGCAGGTGTGGTAAGTTGGGGAGTATTGGTGTACATCTTCTGCTTGGATCTCTTTCCGTTTGCTATGCTCTTTATTTTAGATCTTTATTTTGCCATGCTCCGGCCATTCGCTGAGATCAGCTGCACTTGCAGACATCCTTGAAGCGCAGTTGAAGGTGGCCAACGGTTCTCTTGCCTAATACAAGTTCACCACAGAGGATGTCCTTGGGAATGCGTCCATCCTCCATCTGGCACACATGGCCGAGCCATCGCAGCCTGCGTTGTCTGAGCAGCGTGTACATGGTTGGAAGAATAGAGAGTTCAAGAACCTGGGTATTGGGCGTCTTCTCACTCCATTGTATAACAAGAATACGATGGAGGCAGCACATGTGGAAAATGTTGACTTTGTGCTCCTGTTTAGAGAATGCTGACCATGTTTTGCCACCATAGAGGAGAGTGTTGACAGTGCAAGCGTTGTACGCTGCCATTTTGATTGGAATTGTCAGCTTTGGATTATACCATACATGAGTGGCGAGGCATCCAAGGGTAGTCGCAGCCTTGCCAATGCGCTTGTTGATCTTGGCATCGAGTGACAGGTTGTTGCTGATAATGGATCCCAGGTAAGTGAATTGGTGTACGACGTCGAGTTTGTGGTCATCAATAAGGATAGTTGGTGAAGTTTCCATGCGCAGACTCAGCACATTGGTCTTTTTCAGACTCATGGTCAGGCCAAAGTCCTTGCAAGGCTTGGAGAATCTGTCCATAAGGCACTGAAGTTATTGCTTTGTGTGTGAACTGATGGCGACATCGTCAGCAAAGAGCATGTCCTGGATAATTGCTTTGCACATTTTGTTCTTTGCTTTCAGTCGAGCCAGGTTGAAAAGGCAACCATCAGATCTGGTGCGCAGGTACACCCCTTCCATTTCAGTTCCAGAAACATGGAGTATAGCAAAGGAAATTCCAAAGAGGGCAGGAGCAAGAATTCATGAATTCCTCCATTCTTGATTTCAAAGGGGTTGCACATGTTGCCCTCATAATGGATGGTTGCCTTCATATCATCGTGAAAAAACCTGATGAGGCTGTGGAGTTTTGGGAGACATCCAATTTTTGGGAGGATGCTGAACATCCCTTTCCTACTGACCAGGTCAAAAGCCTTAGTCAGGTCTATGAAGGCTATGAAGATGGGCTTGTGTTGTTCTCTTCATTTCTCCTGAAGTTGACGCAATTAGAATATCATGTCCACTGTTGAGCCTTCAGATTGGAAGCTACACTGAGACTCAGGGTAGATGTACTCCGCAAGTTTCTGAAGGTGCACAAGCATGACATGGGTGTAGAATTCACCTACAATGCTGAGGAAGGAGATGCCCTCTGTAATTATTACAATCATCCCTGTCACCTTTGTTCTTGTAAACGGTGACAATTTTGGCATATCTCATATCTTGTGGCACAGCTCTCTCTCTTCAACTCTGGCAAAGGACAGCGTAAAGTGACTGTAGGAGGGTCTCTTTGCAGCACTTAATGACATCAGGGGGGAGACAGGCCAAGCTGTCAATTGCTTTGAGAAGTTCATCATGGGTTTGTTCAGCATCTAGATCCTCCATGATGGGCAGAGGTTCGATGGCATCAAGGGCCGAATTGAAAACTATGTTCTCTCTGGAGTAGATCTCTGAGTAGTGCTCTACCCACCTGTCCATCTGTTTGCCCTTGTCTGTGATCAGATCCCCTCTTATGGTCTTAAGGGGGGCTGTTTTGCTCTGTGTTGGACCTAGAGCTGTCTTGATGCCTTCATACACTCCTCTGATGTTGCTCGAAGCAGCTGCAGACTGGATGGAGCTGCAAAGCTGTTGCCAGTATTTGTTTGCACAGCCCCTTGCAGTCTGTTGCACCTTGCTTCTAGCAACTCTGAGTGCTTGTAGGGACCTCTCACTGGATGAGCACTTGTATTCAGTGAATGCAGAATGTTTTGAGTCAATAATAGGGATCATGATGCTGGAGTTAGCATCAAACTAGTCATTGTTTTCGGAGATCTTGTTCCCAAAGGATACAAAGACTGCATTCTTAATGGCCTCCCTAAGATGATCCCATTTTCCAGAGGCAGAGAAGTTCTGGTGTTCTTCAAGCAGAGCATTTTGGAATATTTTGGCAAACTGTTCTACTTTCTCTGTGAGCTGCATATTGGTGATGTCTATGCAGGGTTTGCCTTTCTGCTTGGAGCTGTGGAGCTTTTTAGGTTGTAATCTGATTTTGCAGCAGACGAGTGAGTGATCAGTGTCACAGACAGCACTGCAGTAAGTGCTGTAAGCGCGTAAGGAGCACTAGCTTGATGTTGGCTCGTCTGATTAAGATCTAGCTGGTGCTAATTCTTTAAGTGGGGATGGCACCATGACACCTTGTGTTGTGGCTTCATTTTGAAGTAGGCTTCATGTTAAAGTAGCACCCACTCATGCACTGAAGTCACCAAGAATAACGAGATGTTCCTTGAGGGGTATGTTCTTGATGACATCACTAAAGTTGGCATAAAACTTGTCCTTTGATTCTATTGTCGATGTCAGAGTAGGAGCATAGGTGCTGACAAGAGTGACTGGGCTATCAGATGTGTGGAGGTGCAGTGTCATCAGGCATTCGGATCCTTGGTTACCCGGTTCAACCATCTGCAGCAGGGTGTTTCTGACAGTTAGACCAACTCCATGCTCCCTGCAGCACTCTGCACTCTTCCCTTGTCAGAAGAAAGTGAAGTCTTTCTCCTTAGGGGTTCCTGAGTTGGCTAGACAGGTCTTTTGAAGTGCAGCTGTCTACCTGCAGTCTCAGTAGCGCATTGCTGATGACAGCTGTTTTTCTTGCATCACTAAGTTCTTAAACATTGTCAAAGAGCCTGGATGTCATAGTTTCGACGTTCCAGCTTCCCAGTTTTAAGACTGAGCGCCTTCGTTTTTGATTTTTTTAACTGGTGAAGTGCTTGCAGTCTGCATGTTGGTTTTACCTTAACCCCCATGCACCCAATGAGAAAGGCAGACTGTAGCGGGATGGCACCAATTTGACTGGGGGATGCCCAGTTTAAGGCGGGTGGTAGCGCTCCCGTGAGATCCCAGGATTTCTCCCATCATCGGAAGCAATCCTTAGCTCCATGCTCTACACCAATTGAGCGTTATACAAACCGGATTCCAAAAAGGTGGGGACACTATACAAATTGTCTTTTCAGCGGATGCTGCCTTGTTGATGGTTGAGAAGCTTGTGCGCTTCAATGACCTCAAGAGCTATGCTGAAAGGGACTGAGCGTTGCCTTCTGCATTGGAAACCAATCAGCAGTTGACTTATGGGTGCCAGATTGAAGGGTCAGCATATAAACTTCTCAATTATTCAGTGCTACGCCCTGACCAATGACAGCACTGAGGAGGACAAGGACGCGTTCTACGAACAACTGGAAGCAGCTATATTGGACGTGCCAATGCACAATTTGCTGCTCATAATGTGCGACTTCAATGCCAAGGTAGGCAGAGACAACAAGCACTTCGAACGTGTCATTGGGAAGGAAGGCTGTGTGCTTATAAACGAAAATGATCTTCATCTGGTTGAGACATGTGCGAGCCACAACTTAGTTATAGGAGGCACCCTCTTTCAACATCAAGATATCCACAAGCTCACATGGACCTCACCTAATGAACGAGATGTGAACCAAATCAACCATATTATTATAAATGGTACATGGTGACAATCCCTCCTTGATGTCAAAGTGAAACGTGGAGCTGATATCAGCAGCGACCATCATCTTGTTGTAGCGTCTCTTAAGCTGAAACTCAGAAGCACTGGTGAGAAAACAGCTGGTGTGCAGAAACCTGATGTCAGCCTCCTAAAGAATCCTAGACATAAGTACAACTTCATTCTCCAGCTGGAGAACAGGTTCGAGGTTTTGAGGGAAGAAGATGGAAAAGTTCAGGTCAACAAGCTGTGGGAAGACAGGCACAGGGAATGAAGTGCTAGGCCCCCTAAAGAAAACCCAGAGCAAGGACTGGATTAGTGAAGCAACCTATGAGGCTATCGCAAAAAGGCGCAATCTGAAGTCATGACTACTCTGCGTTAAATCAGCAAGAATACATGAAAACCTGAAAGCTCAATACCGAGAAGCCAACAAGGTTGTTAAGAAGATGGCCAGGAAAGACAAGCAAGAACATGTAGAAGAGATGGCAACTCAAGCAGAAAAAGCAGCGATATTAGGGCACCAAAGTGAGCTATATAAGATAACGAAGCAGGTATGTGGAAAGTTCCATAACAATAACAACGCACCTGTGAAGGACAAGCAAGGAACACTTCTTACAACCAAGGGGGACCAGGAGAAGCGCTGGGCCGAACACTTCCAAGAACTCTTGAACCAACCTGACCCTACAACTACAGCTGATGTTCAACCTGTAGGTCTTGAGCTCAACATCCCGATTGACCCGCCTGACCTGCATGAGATCAAAGGAGTTATCAAAGCATTGAAAATGGGAAGGCACCAGGGCCTGACTTACTATGCCCGGAACTCTTCAAGGCAGACCCAGCCTGATCAGCAAAGATCCTCTTCAATGTTTTTGAAGCCATATGGAACTGTGGCGATGTTCCAACAGACTGGAAGCGAGGGATAATCATCAAAATTCCTAAGAAAGGAACACTCACTGACTGAAACAACTGGTGAGGAATAACTCTACTCTCGGTGCCAGGAAAAATTCTTGGCAAAATCATCTACAATAGAATATGTAGTGCAGTATACGGTCATCTTCACTAAAACCAAGCTGGATTTCGTAAAGGCAGGCGCTGTGCGGACCACATATTTGCTCTTCTGAGAAATATCATTGAGCAATGTGCCTCATGGCAACGAGGGCTGTACATAAACTTCATTGACTTTATGAAGGCATTTGATAGCATACACAGAGACACCCTCTTGAAGATCCTAGCGGCGTATGGCGTCCCTGAAACTCTCAGGAACATCATCAAGAGCTAGTATGATGGTTTTTCTTGCTGTGTTGCTAGCAGCAACATTATGTTTGAGTCCTATCAACCTTGCTCTTCAACCTCGTGATTGATTGGGTCATGTGCCGCACAGCCGAGGACAAGAAGAGAGGAATTAGGTGGACTTTGCTGACAACCCTTGAAGATCTTGATTACGCTGATGACTTAGCTCTCCTTGCTCATTTGCATAAGGATATCCAAGAGAAGATGGACAGGCTTACATCCTTTGCATCTCAGGTTGGATTAAGAGTCAACACAGAGAAAATTGAAGTACTGGCTCTGAACATCCCCAACTCTAACCCCATTACTCTTGGAGAGGATAACCTTCGGTACATTGACAAATTTTCCAACCTGGGCAGCATCGTCACTAAAAAGTAGCTCTACTTATCTAAACTTTTCTTCACCAATCTTCACTTATCCCCACATATCTCTACTTATCTCCACCTATCTCTACTTATTTCCAACTACGTCCACTTATTTTCAACTACATCCACTTATCTCTGCCTATTTCTTAACCAGTCTCCACTTATCTCCACCTACCCCAAGTATATCCACATACCACCCCCCCATTCCTTATCTACAACTATCCCCACTTATCTCCACTTATTTCCTCTTATCTCCCCTTATCTCAACTTAAATAGACCTGTCTCCACCAATCTCCTCTTATGTAAACTTTCCTTCACCAATCTTCACTTATCTCCACTTATATTCACCTATGTCTATTTATCTCCACCTATCTCTACCTATGTCCACATATCTCCATCTAGTTATACTTATCTCCAACTATGCCCATGCATATGCACCTTCTTCTTCTTTTACTTTCGGCTGCTCCCTTCAGGGGTCGCCACAGCAAATCATCTGCCTCCACCTCACCCTGTCCTCCGTATCTTCTTTTCTGACTCCAACGACCTTCATGTCTTCCTTCACCACATCCATAAATCTCTTCTTTGGTCTTCCTCGAGGCCTTCTGCCTGGTAGTTCCAACTTCAGCATCCTACTGCCAATATACTCACTATCCCTCCTCTGTACATGTCCAAACCATCTCAATCTAGCCTCTCTGACTTTGTCTCCAAAACATCTTACGTGGGCTGTCCCTCTGATATACTCATTTCTGATCCTATCCATTCTCGTTACTCCCAGAGAGAACCTCAACATTTTCATCTCCGCTACCTCCAGCTCTGCCTCCTGCCTTTTCTTCAGCGCCACTGTTTCTAATCCATACAACATCGCTGGCCTCACCACCGTCTTGTACACTTTTCCCTTCATTCTTGCTGACACTCTCCTATCGCACATCACACCAGACAATTTTCTCCAACCATTCCAGCCTGCCTGCACACGTTTCTTCACCTCTTTTCCACACTCTCCATTGCTCTGGATTGTTGAGCCTAAGTACTTAAAATCCTCCACCTTCATTATCTCTGTTCCCTGTAACATCACCGTTCCTCCTGGGTCCTTCTCATTCACACACATGTATTCTGATTTTCTGAGGCTAATCTTCATTCCTCTCCGTTCCAGGGCATACCTCCACCTCTAGATTTTCCTCCACTTGTTCTCTGCTCTCACTACAGATCACGATGTCATCTGCAAACATCATAGTCCATGGAGATTCTTGTCTCACCTCGTCTGTCAGCCTGTCCATCACCATAGCAAACAAGAAGGGGGCTCAGAGCTGACCCTTGATGCAGTCCCACCTCCACCTTGAATTCGTCGGTCACACCGACAGCACACCTCACCGCTGTCTTACATCTCTCATACATGTCCTGCACCACTCTAACATACTTCTCTGCCACTCCAGACTTCCTCATGCAATACCACAGTTCTTCTCTTGGCACCCTGTCATATGCTTTTTCCAGATCCACAAAGGCACAATGTAGCTCCCTCTGACCTTCTCTGTACTTCTCTATTAACATCCTCAAAGCAAACACTGCATCTGTGGTGCTCTTTCTTGGCATGAAACCAAACTGTTGTTCACAAATGCTGACCTCTGCCCTTAGTCTAGCTTCCACTATTCTTTCCCATAACTTCATCGTATGGCTCATCAACTTTATCCCTCTGTAGTTGCTGCAACTCTGCACGTCTCCCTTGTTCTTAAAAATGGGCACCAGCACACTTCTCCTCCACTCCTCCGGCATCTTCTCACTCTCTAGTACCTTGTTGAATGTTCTTGTCAGAAAATCTACTGCTACCTCTCCTAGACACTTCCATACCTCCACCGGTATATCATCAGGACCAACTGCCTTTCCATTCTTCATCCTCTTCAATGCCCTTCTCACTTCACCCTTACTGATTTTTGCTACATCCTGCTCCTCAATGGTCACCTCTTCTACTCTTTTTTCTCTCTCATTTTCATCATTCATCAGCTCTTCAAAGTACTCTTTCCATCTTTCTAGCACACTTCTGTCACCAGTCAATACATTTCCCTCTCTGTCCTTTATCAATCTAACTTGCTGCACGTTCTTCCCATCTCTATTTCTCTGCTGTGCCAACCTGTATAGATCATTTTCTCCCTCTTTACTATCCAACCTATCATACAAGTCATCATATGCCCTCTGTTTGGCCTTAGCCACTGCTACTTTCGCCTTACGCTGTGTCTCCCTGTACTCCTGTTTACTCTCTTTGGTCCTCTCAATGTCCCACTTCTTCTTAGCTAACCTCTTCCTTTGTACACACTCCTGCACTTCCTCATTCCACCACCAAGTCTCCTTATCTACTTTCCTTCCAGAGGACACACCAAGTACTCTCCTACCTGTGTCCCTGATCACATTTGCTGTGGTTGTCCAGTCATTTGGAAGCACTTCCTGGCCACCCAAAGCCTGTTTCAACTCCTCCTTGAAGACAACACGACACTCTTCCTTTTTCAGCTTCCACCACTTTGTCTTCTGCTCTGCCTTTGCCTTTTTCACCTTTCTCACCATCAGAGTCATCCTGCACACCACCATCCTATGCTGTTTGGCAACACTCTCACCCACTATGACTTTGCCGTCACTGACTTCCTTCAAATTACATCGCCTACACAAGATGTAGTCTACCTGTGTGCTCCTACCTCCACTTTTATAAGTCACCCTATGCTCCTGTTTCTTCTGGAAGAAAGTATTCACCACAGCCATTTCCATCCTTTTTGCAAAATCTATCAACATCTGTCCTTCTGCATTCCTGTCCTGGATACCAAACCTGGATCAATCCTGGATACCAAAACACTTCCTCATCCCCTCTGTTGCCTGTACCAACATGTCCATTGAAGTCTGCACCAATGACCACTCTTTCACCTCTGGGGGTACTCTGCATCACTTCATCTAAGTCACTCCAGAATCTCTCCTTCTCTTCTGGCTCACATCCTGCCTGTGGGGCATAAGCACGAACAACATTGAGCATTACACCTTCAATTTCTAACTTGAGACTCATCACTCTGTCTGACACTCTTTTCACTTTTAGAACATTCCTGACAAACTCCTCCTTCAAGCTGACTCCTACTCCATTTCTCTTCCCATCCACACCGTGATAAAATAGCTTAAACCCTGCTCCTAAGCTTTTAGCTTTGCTACCTTTCCACCTGGTCTCCTGAACACACAGTATGTCCACTTTCCTCCTCTGCATCATGTCAGCCAGCTCTCTACCTTTTCTTTACATAGTTCCAACATTCAAAGTCCCCACTCTCAGTCCTAGACTCATGCCTTTCCTCTTCTCTCTCTGCCTACGGACACGCCTCCCACCTCTCCTTCTTCGACGTCTTCGACCAACAGTAGTCCAATTTCCATCAGCACCCTGTTGATTGACAGCACTGATGGCGGTCGTTGTTAACCCGGGCCTCGACCGATCCGGTATGGGGGTAATACTTCTGATTTGCATCATAAATATTTGGCATTGGTTTTACGTCGGATGCCCTTACTGACACAACCCTCTGCATTTCTCCGGGCTTGGGACCGGCATGAGGGGGAGAGACACTGGTTAGTGCCCCCCACCCACCCACCTCATGGCTGCATTGCCCATGCATATGCACCTATCTCTACTTATTTCCACTTATCTTCACCTATGTCTACATATCTCCATTTAGGTCCAACTATCTCCACTTAACTTCAACTATCTTTACTAATATCCACCTATCGCCACTTATACTCACTAGTCTTCACCTAGCTCTATTTATCTCCATCTATGTCTACTTATCTCCACCTATTGCTATCTATCTCTATCTCCACTTATGTCCTCTTATCTCTGTCTAGCTCTACTTATCTCCAAGAATACCAAGAATAATTGTATGTCTTTCCACCAGTCAGAAAGGAGAAAATATTTTGAGCAAATAATAAGACTATTTCAGAGTGTATAACACTGATTTGAACTGTTAGATGCTCACAGTTTGTCACTGCCACTTGAAGTATGCAACATCATTATTGTCACATTTTAAAATGGAAAATTGAATCATAAATATCTCGTTTTAGTTTTGTGTATAAATAGTAAATAGTCTTGGATAGTAACATTTACAGGGCGTGAAATTAATAATTCTTACATTTAACTGATATAACAGTACATGTCCCATAGATACAAAATAAAGATCACAAATTAATCTTTATTCAAATGTAGAAACTTAGGAGTAATAAAGTAGAAAGTACAAGGAGGGAGACACGCCAAAGGAACAGAGCAGTGAAAAGAACAGGAAGTGCATGTGCAGTGGAGCGATAGATAGCAAATAGATAAATGGATAAAACTGCTTCTCGTTTACAGTTACAGCACACAGAACATTAGAAGTGCGCTTGGGAGATAATGCTGGAGATGTTTTTTGTTTGTTCGTGTTTTGTTTTGGGTTTTTTGATGTTGCTGCAGTGTACTGAGCCAAAGATGGGTCATTGTTATTTTATATTGAGGTTTTATTCTTATTATTCTTATTATTCTTATTATTCTTATTCTTCTTCTTATTATTATTATTATTATTGTTGTTGTTGTTGTTGTTGTTGTTGTTGTTGCTGTTGTTGTTGTTGTTGTTGTTGTTGTTGTTGTTGTTGTTGTTCATTTCATACATTAATTTGTAAAAGTCTATCTCAGTCAACTCTGGGTGAAGATGGGGTACACCCTGAACACATCACATCGTAGGTCCAACACATCCACAACCATTCAAACTCACATTCACACCTCGAGGCAATTTGGAACAGCCAATGTGCATGTCTTTGAACTGTGGGACGAAACCAGAGTGCACTGAGGAATGCTATGCAAACATGAGAAGAAGTTGCAAACTCTACCTAGAAACACCCAGATCATCTTCAGACTTTCTCTCTGTGAGGCAGACATGCTTACCACTAAACCACTGTTCTGCCTTTCCTTTTTTTTAGTCATTATTCTTATTTTTTTTATTCCTCCTTTTCTTCTTCTTCTTCTTCTTCTTCTTCTTATTATTATTATTATTATTATTATTATTATTATTAACCCACAATTACCCAAATAAATATTGCAGGGGGAATGCAGAAATAAATAAATAAATAAATAGTTTACAAAATGACCCATAGGGGACTCCGTAATAGTGTGCCGTTTTACAAAATTCTAGAACTACTTCCCATTTGTTAACATTTGTTATTCTGACTTTGATACTGCTGTCTTTAAAATACATGAGGTTTTATCCTGTTGACTCGTTATAAAGCATGCGTTTGAAGAAGTTGGGGTTTTGGACACTGTCCCTCAGGACTCGACAGACCTTGTCTTATATTCACTTTAATTTTGTTTACAGATCTGAAGGAAGTTTGTGTCCAGATCCCACATAGCAGGACATCCAGTATCACATGCTGCGATTTGAACTCGGATACATAGTATAATATATAAATAATAATGTTATACGGAGCACAGACGTCACTTTATCTCACTGCAGGACAGTCTGCCTTGTCACTGGCTTGGACTTTTCTTGATTTAGTACTCTAGGTAGTTTAAATGAGCTGGCCTGGAAGTGACATCGGACTAAAAGCCATGGAAAGGTACAGATTTGCTAGTTGGATATTAAACTTTGGTATGAAAAATACTTTCAGACTCGTTCCAAAAGGCTCAGATTCATCAGTAATCCTTCAGGGTGAACTTTAAACCCAAATTAAAAACTACTTACAGAAAACTTAGGAGCCAATAATCAGTATCCGTTACTTTAAAGTGTTATATGCTGTATACAGGGGGTGGACAAAATAATGGAAACATCTGACATTTTGGCATCAAAATCTTTGAACATAATTTAAACAATCAAAACTTGGCATATGTATTGATTCATACAACTTGTGAATTGTTTCCAAAGGAATTTGAAGCCATTCTTCAGTTCGAATCCCCTCCAACTCTTTTAGGGATGATGGCGGACTTGTGCTTTCCTGAGGACGTTTGTCCCTCTCTTTCAAAGCCACTCATTACTTTTGAGACAGTAGGTCTTGAAACGTCGAACATTCCACTAGAGCCGACCACACGAGCACCAACAATTTGGCCTCTTTTAAAATCTGAGAGGTCTGCCATTATGGGGTATGATTAATGTTTTCAATATCTGTTTAATGTTTTCAATATCTGAAAAAGGAAAAAAAAAAACATTTATTTTACATCAACATATCAAATAACAAAATCATTATACAAAAAATAATAACATATGCCAAGTTTTGATTGCTTAAATTATGTCCAAAGATTATGATGCCAAGATGTGAGGTGTTTCCATTATTTTGTCCACCCCCTGTATGTTAGTATTAGATAGTCATTGTTGTTCAAGTTGACGTCCAACAGGACTGTTTCATACTGAGGTCTGGAAGATACCAAGTGACGAAGCAGTGTGTCTGGAGATCACAATGTTTGAGATTGCTTAATACTAAACAAATTTATACTGATTTCAAAATGCTGTATGGCAGCCAATCGGGAATCCCTTGCCAATCCTGCACATGGCCAGGGGAACCCTAGATGCAGCTACCTCAGATTTAAAAGTGGTGCCACCTCCTATGTACCCATGTACCCATAATACCTCATGGCACCACCACCACCAATTAAAGCATAATAAAACAGAATCACTAAGGGGGATTTCCCACATGGCCATCAATATTCCACTGTTTTATTTAAAAACTAGACAGGAAATGGAGTGCAGGATGCCTCCACCACACACAAATAGATTATTATAACTTGGCAAGGTTATAATGAAATGTTTCCCCTATAATATAGATTTATTCCTGTTTGTTACTAATAAAAGTGCAGTTATGCACATGAAGTAGTTCTCTCACTCTGTTCATGAATTTATAATTAATACGTGACCCATCACAGCACCTATTACATGGGCCGTCGGTGTAGTGGTTAGGGTGCTGTGCTCATGATCGGGAGGTTGTGTGTTTGAATCCCAGTTAGACCCCCACTGTGCTAAGACCCGTGGGCAAGGTCTTAACCCCAAGTGTGCCTCTTTTCACCCAGCAGTATAAATGGGTACCAGTAAAATATACTGGGAAGGTAACCTGCGATGGACTAGCGTCCCATCCAGGAGGAGTTGAACTCCAGGTAGCTTCACGCTACGGAAACTGGGAATGAGCGCCGGCCTGATGAGCCACTCGGCTCAGGTGTAAAAAGCCCCAAGGACTTTACCTTACCATCACAGCAAAGTGGGACCTTATTCACTTTGAGTTATTGGTACCATTTTGGAACCAAATGTTCTAATACGGTTGCTAGAGTTGGAGTAATTAACTAAAACCTGGCAGGAACATTCAGCCTTTTACGTAACTCTGGAGAAAATTGCACTTAACGTTCAACACATTATTTAATCAATTTCCACTTAACACCCACTTTGCTGTGATGAATCACATATAGAGGGAAATAACCTGGACCACATAGAAATTTTAGGATTGTGAGTGGTACCAGTTTCAGAGAATGACCCATAAGTAATGGGACAGAACCAAGCTTAAAAATAATCTTCTTCTTCTTTTCCTTTCGGCTGTTCCCTTCAGGGGTCGCCACAGCAAATGATCTGCCTCCATCTCTCCCTATCCTCTGCATCTTCTACTCTTAGTCCAACGACCTTCATGTCCGCCTTCACCGCATCCATAAATCTTCTCTTTGGTCTTCCTCTGGGCCTTTTGCCTGGTAGTTCCAACCTCAGCATCCTACGACCAATATACTCACTATCACTCCTCTGTACATGTCCAAACCATCTCAATCTAGTCTCCCTGACTTTGTCTCCAAAACATCTAACATGTGCTGTCCCTCTGATGTACTCATTTCTGATCCTATCCATCCTCGTTACTCCCAAAGAGAACCTCAACATTTTCATCTCTGCTACCTCCAACTCTGAATCCTGTCTTTTCTCCAGGGCCACTGTTTCTAAACCATACAACATTGCTGGCCTTATCACCGTCTTGTACACTTTTCCTTTCATTCTTGCCGATACTGTCCTATCACACATCACACCGGACACTTTTCTCCATCCATTCCAACCTGCCTGCACACGCTTCTTCACCTCTTTTCCACACTTTCCATTGCTCTGGATTGTTGAGCCTAAGTACTTAAAATCCTCCACCTTCTTTATCTCTGCCCCAAGCTTAAAAATAATATATTAGGAATATTGTATTCAAAAATTCCTGCACTGTGGGTATGATGAGAGCTAGCAGAGTAGAAGAATGCTTACAAAAAAAGTTGGGACTATCCTTTATTTTTCTTTTTTCTTACTCTCTGTATACTAAAACAATGGACTGAGTCAGGGTTCCAAACCCTCTTAGTGAAGATCCACCTTCCTAGACGACTAGCTTCAACCCGAATCAGACCTCTCTTCATTACAAAGTCTTCAATCTTAATGAGATTACTATATCATACATCATCAATCAATCATCAATACCATACATCAGGTGGGGTTTCAGTAAAGGTTTTCAGGAACGTAAATTACCAGGAATTGGATCAGACACCACTGGATTAGATTCTGGAAAGGATGAGCCGGCCTGGATAAAATTATGTGTTTCGTCCAGGGGACATTTGCCCTTCCAGACTGTTGTTATGTGACCAGAAAGATTGAACTAGTGGCTGGGAATTCACTGGGGAAAGGGGGGGGGGTGGAATTTGGGGTGAATAAGGTCCTGGCTTGCTGCATATTTCATAATAACATTGTACAATTTATATTAGCGAGTGTAAACAGCCGTGAAAATGATGTATGTGAGAGTTGTGGGGTGAGAAGGGTGAGTAGCGTTGACTTCATGACTCACTGTCACTGTTTCATGGAAGACGAGGGAGGAAAGGATCGGGTAATGATGAATCTAACCAGCCGTTGAGTTATAATCTGAATTTGTGTCCGTCCGAATGCTCCAAGCAAGAAAAATTAACTCATACTGAGTGCTGTGAAGTTTTATTTCAGATAAACCACATCTGCTATTCAAACTTGGAGCATCGCCGTCAGTCTTCCAGGTAAAGGTTGTGTCACAAGGTATCTGGTGTAATTCTGATATAAAACCCTGATCTGAGTTTAGTTTCAGGGATTAAACAGCCATGGACACTGATAAAGGGAAATGGAAGTACAAAGGGTCCAACTTTAAAGACAAACTCGATGGGCTCCAGACTGAGTTACAAATAACTGTCTTTAAAGCCCAAATTTGGAAATGATTAACTAAAAGTACGTATAAAAAAATGAAGAAAAAATAAAAGTATTTCTTAAAGCAATGTACATTCTAGCAGTTAAAGCTGTGGGAACATCAATGCCTGTATAATCGATGAAGAGCAGACACGGCGCTCAGACGTCTGCCACACAGATGCCTGTTTGCTTTGAAATTCTTGTAGCGGACTCATCTGCGAATCATGAGAAGCATGTAGTGACCTGAGAGCAGATGAGGCGTATCCTAGCCGAACCTAACAAGCGGTTATATATTTCCTGCAGCCGCTCTGTCCGTTCAAGCGGTGCAATAAGCATCGGTACAATGAGCTTGACTTATGATCTTCTCCTCCTCAGTACTGTACCCATCAGCCTATAGAGTGCGGAGAGGAACTCCAGCCTTGCTTAACCCCTCGATTCACAGAACGGTGGAGGACGCCAACCTAATCTATGAGGTACTTCTCATCCAACATTCTGCCGATTCAAAGCCTCACTACTTTTATAATCATACTCATTACACAATATATCTACGGTGACATGAGTCGCCATTTGCAGCGTGATAAGTATAAACAAAGCAGATTTTCACAGCAGTTCATCCAAAGAGGCTCCACAAATCCTTCATTATATCCGACTTTTCATATAGGGCTATTTTCATTCACAACTCTACACATTATTGTCTACTTTTTATTTATCTCACGCAAGGCGGAACTGTGGTGCAGTGGTTAGCATGTCTGATTCGCAGCATGAAGGTCATAGGTTCGATTCCTAGGCTCGGGCTTTTCTGTGTCTAGTTTGACCGCTATATTATCTTTATGGTAGTTATGTACATAATATGTATATACATATACATATACACTTGAATATAATCAAGGTGTTACACTGCCTAATTTTTAGCAAGTAAAGAAAGTGATCGAAGTGTGTTGATATAATCTTGCTCGCTTTTCACATATTTCACTTATACTATACATCGAGAATGTGTTTACCTTTAAAGAAGCAGATGGGGCGGACTTACTAAATTTAACTGTTTTCATCTGTCTGGTTCCAATCTGGTGGCTTCAGCAGAATAACTCAGAAAATGGGTCACGTATCACCACAAGGCTTTCAGAATGTCTTAAAGGGAACCAGTCAATTCGGTGCACTGACAACTCAAAGTACTTTAGTCAACTTGCTCCGCCTGACCAACTCACAAGACGTCAATTCATGTTGTTTGTATTATATAGTGTGTGTATAACAATCATGTAGCATGGTCGTGTAACGATTAGCATGTCTGTCTCACAGCAAGGAGGTCTTGGGTTTCGAGTCCCAGGCTTGGGTGTTTCTGTGTGGAATTTGTGTGTTCCTGTGCTTGCGTGGGTTCCCTCCGGGTATTCCAGTTTCCTCCACTGTCTAAAGATGTGCACGTTAGGCTAATTTGCTGTTTTAGATTGACCCTATGTGTAGGCCTGTGTGTCTGTGTTGGCCCTGCAATGGTCTGGCAAGCTGTTCAGGGTATATGCCTTTGTCCAGTGTTGGCTAAGATAGGCACCAGCCTATCCAATCCAAGTAGGATTAAACAGTTCACACATAAGTGAGGGTAAGGAGCTGATATATAGGTTCATGTGGCGTTAGGGACATACAATAAACCCATGTTTCAAAGACAGATCGTGCTTTATCCAAAATCACTCACTCATTCATTTAACCAACATGTCATCTTTTAGGGTTGTTGTGGGAAGGTTGGAGCCTATCTCAGTCAAAACTGGGGAAAGATGGAGGAGACACTAAACATTTTGCCAGACCATCGCAGGGCCAAAATACATGCAACCACTGACACTCACGCCTCGGGGCAACATGGAAGAGCCAATTAGCCGACTGTGCATGTCTTTTGAATGTGGAAGAGAAACCCATGCATGCACAAGGGAGAACATGCAAACTCCACACACAAACACCCTGAGCCCGGGCATCGAACACAAAACCTTCATGTTGTGACACAGAGGTCCAAACCACTGCACCACATGGTGCCACCCCATCCGAAATCAATGAAGTGTTATTTTGGTGGTTGTATCGATGTTTCCTGGTATTTTCTACACTTTAATGGAGTAGAGACAGAAGCCGGGGAAGGAAAGCATATTTTTATGACTTTACAGCAAAATCTAAATTTCAAACATTACAGAGTCAGAATTTTCTTGAAGCAAACGCAATCAGCGTTTGACTGAATGGAATAAAGACTTCAGTCGAGGTCAGCACTAGTCACAGGCCTCACCTGAACATCGCAATGCTGTTGTGCATGTGGGATGATTTTCCTCTTGTTTTATCCCCTTTATTCGTTTTAGGACATGCTCGAACGAATACTATTTCACATGTTGTCCAGTAACGTCTCTGTTTCAGGTCGGCCGTGTTGTTTGCAGAGCGGAAAATTGCTTCAGTGATCGAAGTAACAAACATCACCGCATAGTTATTTATAAACAAGCAATGAATCACCATGGAATGTTTTTCGTCTCGGTTTATTTTTTTCCATTTACAGTATTTTCAGGTACTTATATTATAAATCATCAAAAAAACAAAAAAAAATCCTAAACTCACAGTGTAAGGATCTGTTACAGAGTTGTTGATGGTGATTGGAAAGCTGTAAACATGTGAAGGTTATTGACGCTTTCAGCAGATTCTTGGCTGCAACATAAGAATCGCACGTCAGCATTAATTGCTGTGTATATGTTTTGTGTAAACATGCAGTGGCTCTAAACAGATCCAGCAAAAAAGAACTTGTAGAGGTTTGTTGAATGTAATGATTTTAAAGATTTCAGTGTTTCGGGTCATCTCGGGGGTATACATTGATTGATAGTAATAGATCTTTCCGGAAATCTATCACTAAATAGCATGAAATAGTTCTTCAAAAGAATTAGTTATGCTTCCTGGATTAAGAAAAGGACATTTACTTGTCTTGGGATGTTCCGGAAACCTGTTTACGGTGTAGCCTGTCTTGGCCCAGTATGGACTGAGATAGGCGCTAACCCTCGTAGGATTAATGGTTGAGAACATTAGTTTTAATGAGTTTATAAATACAAAGCAATCTTATTTCTGCGTGTGGAGTAATGCTTTATCCACATTAGGCTCAGCCATACTGCTACTCCAAAGACAGATGCAGGATGAACCTGTACAATGTAGTAGGAACTCAATAGAATAGGCGTGGTCTCCACTGATGTGGGCGACATAGTTGAACTTTGCCAAAAAACATGTGGCTGCATCAGGACAGAGTAATCAGAATGTAACTAGCATCTAGTGTGGACTTCACTGGAATAGTACAAGCATGGCTCGGACTTGTTGGACACAATAAATCTAATAGAAATCAAAAAGTGGCGTGCGCAGTTCAGTATCTGTAAAAATCAGACAAACACAGTGTGAATGCGGTAAGTGCATGGTGAAACCTGATTGGTCAATGTAAGAATTGTATTGTATTGGATGTGATGTGCTGGTGTGATGGTAGTAAATCTATAATGACATGTTAGACACAGTGAGAACTTGGCATCATTGTAGTCAGTTTGAAAACAAAACATTTTGCCCGGTTTAGCCCTGCCCCTTCTGCACCCATGGAACTCTTCAGAATGCAGTGAAGTCATCATCGTTTTTAGATGAGTTGATGGGGCACTAACGAGGATGTTGCTCAGGAATCTGCACCCATTCATTTGCTAACATGAGAAGTATTTAAAAGCTATTCTGATTTCAACATTAGGGCTCAGTGGTCATGCTGATATAAGTATTTATATCAGGGGTCCCCATCCTTATTATCGCCACAGACCAGTCAACGATTCACAATTTTACCGCGAACCGGTATTTTATATATATATATATATATATATTATGAATAATAATAATAATAATAATAATAATAATAATAATAATAATAATAATAATAATAATAATAATAATTATAATAATAAGCACTCCATGAATCTTATTTTTCAACAGCTGAAATAAAGTTGGTTGGGAAGTAGAGCTTGAACTTTTCTAAAAACAAAAAAAAAAAAAGCCCACAGGTGATGGTGCACCAGCTGGGAAAATGAAGGCTCAGGCTCAGTCTCACCCAAAATCCCAACTCGCCTCTGTTCATGTGCCGTCCCCTTGTGGGTTACATTTTAGCACTCAAATGCCCGACATGTACCCAAGAGAATCCGGTCGAGATTTTTCAAAAATAAATATCATAATTATTTCTTCTGAGGACCGGTACCAATTGAGCCACGGACCGATACCGGTCCACGGACCGGTGATTGGGGACCACTGATTTATATCATAAGATAACAGAATACTGTGTGTATCATGTTTAATCATCAATATCCCCATTCTTTAAATCTTACTTTTTAGCTCATATTACCCGGCACTAACTTCAGGCACGATCATGATATTCCAGTTGTAGCATTATCAAATTAAGATAACAGATAAAGAGATCTTTATTCATTGTTACTGTATTAATCACGGTTGAATGAACAATGAAAATCAGTTTAGCAGAAATTATAAAAGAAAGTGCACAAACGACAACTAAGGCACTACACTGAGCTACACATGTGCATATACCTACATACAAACATACCCACATCGCTTTCATCTAACAAGACAGCCTTCAAACAGGCTGCACCCCCATACCAGAAAGCACTACATGACAGTGGATACAACTATACATTGCATTATGAACCAAGCACAGACAACAAACAAAGAAACAGAAAACGCCGCAACATCCTGTGGTACAACCCCCCCCCCCCCCCCCAACCCTTCAGTAAAAACACCAGCACTAACATTGGACACAGATTCCTCACCCTGATAAACAAGCACTTCACCAAGGACCACAAACTCTGGAAAATTTTCAACCGTAACACTCAAAATCAGCTACAGCTGCATGAATAATACCAGACAAATAATAGACAACCACAACAAGCGCACTCTGGCTTTGCACGACGATACCGACGGCACCAGTGCATTAAACAAAGGCATGCAATGCAACTGCCGACAGAAGAACGAACGCCTGCACACTCAACGGAAATTGTCTGCAATCATCAGTGATCTATCAGGCCACCGTCACACGTAAAGACAATAATGCAGCAGAAACGTATATCGGACTCACAGAAAACGCTTTTAAAACTAGATACAGGAACCACATCGCATCATTCCGCAACGTTAAAAGCAGACACTCCACCGAACTCAGCAAGCACATCTGGACACTCAAAGACATGAACATTGATCACCACATTTCATGGAAAATTCTATCATCGCACTCGACATACAACAGCTCAAACAAAAGATGTAATTTATGCCTCAGAGAGAAGTTCCTCGTTATATACCGACCCGAACTGTCGTCATTAAATAAAAGGAATGAACTCTTAGCTTCATGCCGACACAGGAAAAAAGCATTGTTATCCAACACGCTCCCTTAATTATAATTGTATCAATTTGTGACTAGCAATACCAATGTCCAATACCCAATATTTATGAAAACTTGCCCCAGACTGCACAATGTGTATCACGCCATCTAGTGGACGCCACACTTATTGACATAGAACCGCCCCCAATACATTTTAAACATTCTTCTGTAATCACCTGAAGAGAGAGGATGGTTTCGCCGCCCCTCGAAACAGATCTGTAGTGAAAATGAAGTTTCAATAGAAAGTCTTTGTTCTGTCTTTTTATTTTTACTTATATATACTAGTCGTTCTCAAAAAATTAGCATATTGTGATGAAGTTCATTATTTTCTGTAATGTACTGATAAAATTATACTTTCATATATTTTAAATTCATTGCACACCAACTGAAATATTTCAGGTCTTCTATTGTTTTAATACTGATGATTTTGGCATACAGCTCATGAAAACCCAAAATTCCTATCTCAAAAATTAGCATATTTCATCTGACCAATAAAAAAAAGTGTTTTTAATACAAAAAAGTCAACCTTCAAATAATTATGTTCAGTTCTGCACTCAATACTTGGTCGGGAATCCTTTTGCAGAAATGACTGCTTCAATGCGGCGTGGCATGGAGGAAATCAGCTTGTGGCACTGCTGAGGTGTTACGGAGGCCCAGGATGCTTCGATAGCGGCCTTAAGCTCATCCACAGTGTTGGGTCTGGTGTCTCTCAACTTTCTCTTCACAATATCCCACAGATTCTCTATGGGCTTCAGGTCAGGAGAGTTGGCAGGCCAATTGATCACAGTAATACCATGGTCAGTAAACCATTTAGCAGTGGTTTTGGCACTGTGAGCAGGTACCAGGTCGTGCTGAAAAATGAAAATCTTCATCTCCATAAAGCTTTTCAGCAGATGGAAGCATGAAGTGCTCCAAAATCTCCTGATAGCTAGCTGCATTGACCCTGCCCTTGATAAAACACAGTGGACCAACACCAGCAGCTGACACGGCACCCCAGACCATCACTGACTGTGGGGACTTGACACTGGACTTCAGGCATTTTGGCATTTCCTTGTCCCCAGTCTTCCTCCAGACTCTGGCACCTTGATTTCTGAATGACATGCAAAATTTGCTTTCATCCGAAAAAAGTACTTTGGACCACTGAGCAACGGTCCAGTGCTGCTTCTCTGTAGCCCAGGTCAGGCGCTTCTGACACTGTTTCTGGTGCAAAAGTGGCTTGACCTGGGGAATGCGGCACCTGTAGCCCAGTCCACTGCTTCCACAGGTCCCCCAAGGTCTGGAATCGGCCCTTCTCCACAATCTTCCTCAGGGTCCGGTCACCTCTTCTGGTTGTGCAGCGTTTTCTGCCACACTTTTTCCTTCCCACAGACGTCCCACTGAGGTGGCTTGATACAGCACTCTGGGAACAGCCTCTTTGCTCACAGATTTCTTTCTGTGTCTTACCCTCAATGAGGGTGTCAATGATGTCCTTCTGGACAGCAGTCAGGTCGGCAGTCTTACCCATGATTGCGGTTTTGAGTAATGAACCAGGCTGGGAGTTTTTTAACGCCTCAGGAATCTTTTGCAGGTGTTTAGAGTTAATTGGTTGATTCAGATGATTAGGTTAATAGCTCGTTTAGACTACCTGAACATGATATGCTAATTTTTTGAGATAGGAATTTTGGGTTTTCATGAGCTGTATGCCAAAATCATCAGAATTAAAACAATAAAAGACCTGAAATATTTCAGTTGGTGTGCAATGAATCTAAAATATATGAAAGTTTAATTTTTATCAGTACATTACAGAAAATAATGAATTTTATCACCATATGCTAATTTTTTGAGAAGGACTAGTATATATATATATATATATATATATATATATATATATATATATATATATATATATATATATATACAGAGATCCCTCTCTACTTCTGTTGACCTGTCTGCAAACTGATGTGGCTTGGGATGGCAACCTTGATGTGAGACAAGACGAGTCTCTTAAAACATTTGGCGCTGATGTTTTTAGGGCAACTGGACGGTAGTCATTTAGGTAGCTTTCTGTGCTCTTCTTAGACACTGGAATGATGGTGGCTGTTTTGAGGCAGGTGGAAACCGTATATTGCAGTAGCAAGAGGTTAAAGATGGTGGTGAAAACCCCTACTAGTTGAACTGCACATGCTTTAAGTACCCCTCCTTTTAGTCCCTCTGGACCAGTAGCTTACCTTGTGTTGAATCTCCACAAGGTGGCTCCGATTTGGTGCTGCTGCATTAATATTGTGTAATATCACTAAGCTCTAATTTAAACCGAAATCAACCTTATGACATCATCACCCTTTATGATTGTCAGACAGTTATTTGATTTTTATCAGTAAATATATTGAAAAATGGTGAAAATATTTTTTCACATACTGCCAGCCTTATTGAAAAGATGTCATGACCGTACCATGTCCTCAGACTGTCACTGCTTGAATGCTTTGGATGCTGTTCTATTAGATCCTTTGTCTAATCGAAGAGGCTACATCTCTTTACCTAAACAAGAGGCTCAGACCTGTTCCAGCTTGACAATGCTGTAGAGCACAAATCACACTAGATTTTTCTATACAGAGCCCTGATCTCCACTTGCATAAACTGGAACACTGACTACACCCCCAGATCACCTCATTATCCTGACATCAGATCCTGACCTCATCCCTAAGTACTGAATGGTGACTAATCCCCACATTCATGCTCTCAGATCTGGTGAAAAACCTTCCCAGGAGGAACATCTTCTTCTTTTCCTTTCGGCTGTTCCCTTCAGGGGTCGCCACAGCGAATCATCTGACTCCATCTCACCCTATCCTCTGCATCTTCTTCTCTTACACCAACTACCTTCATGTCCTCCTTCACCACGTCCATGAATCTTCTCTTTGGTCTTCCTCTAGGCCTTCTGCCTGGTAGTTCCAAACTCAGCATCCTACTACCAATATACTCACTATCCCTCCTCTGTACATGTCCAAACCATCTCAATCTAGCCTCTCTGACTTTGTCTCCAAAACCGCTTACATGAGCTGTCCCTCTGATGTGCTCATTCCTGATCTTATTCATCCTCGTTACTCCCAAAGAGAACCTCAACATTTTCATCTCTGCTACCTCCAGCTCTGCCTTCTGTCTTTTCCTCAGGGCCACTGTTTCTAAACCATACAACATCGCTGGCCTTAACATCGTCTTGTACTTTCTTCCTTTCATTCTTTCCGATACCCTCCTATCACACATCACACCGGACACTTTTCTCCAACCATTCCAACCTGCTGCACACGCTTAGAGTATGACTATATAAGGATGCTCTGGGTCACAGGTGTCAAACTGAAGTATGGCATGCTGCTGTATTTTATTTGCCGCTCCTGGACTTCACATAGTACCCAACAACAGTGTCTACAATTCATACCAGACCAATAACATTCCAACCACCTGTGCTCCACATGTACTGCTGTTCAGTAAACTGGTGTTTTTCCCCTCACAAGGTTTCAACGCCGATTCACATCTCTGCTTATCTTCTGAACTTGATGTACCTTTGTCACCTGTATTTCAAAGCTTAAGCCTTCAGTTTAAAAGTCTCTCAGTGCACAGCTCAATAAATATGGATCTTATCATCATATGGAAAAGAGAAGGAATGTTTTTGAATGATCATAATGGATGTCTGTCAAGTTCTCTATTACCTCCAGGACAGCAGGTTTAGATGAGTGGTGTTAGAAGCACTTTCAGTGATAATGTCACTCACCATCCTGGGTTCAGGAGGCAGCAATATTGTTAAGAGTTCCTTCTTCCATATTGTCAAATGACATTGGGAAATATCCAGAGATGTGCTGACTGCAATTTTTCCGGTTTGCTGATTTATTTTTGAACAGCCAAACTGACATTCTACACAAACCAAAAAACAACTTTACTTAAATGCGAAATATTATTTTCACAATTTAAAAAAAAAATTGCACTTTATCAGAAATAATAATGATCATCATTTGCAGGGGTTTGAATGACCCCCTCAGTGCAAGAAAGTCCTGGGTTTCATTGCGACGTGGGTGTTTTATTGTGTGGAGTTTGGATGTTCTTTCCATTCTTACGTATGTGGGTTTCTTCCACCTACTCCGGTGTCCTCCCACAGTCAAAAAAAATGCACAGTATGCTAATTAGCTGTCCAACAGTTAGATTTACAAATACAAATGGACTCAAAACAGAATATCATTCATTCATTCATTCATTCATTTTCTGAACGACTTAATCCTAATTAGGGTCGCAGGGAGGCTGGTGGCCATCTCAGCCAACTCAGGGCTAGGGCAGAGTACACCCTGGACAGCTCGTCAGGCCATTCATTCATTCATTTTCTGTACCCGCTTAATCCTAATTTGGGTCGCGGGGAGGCTGGTGCCCATCCCAGCCAACTCTGGGCTAGGGCAGAGTACACCCTGGACAGCTCGTCAGGCCATCGCAGAGCTTATTTATTATTTGATGGACTATAGATATCAAATCAATACCAAAGAGGGATGCAATGACATGACTGTCCACACAGTTAGTATGGTGTTTTATGTGCAGTGTAATGCATCCCAGATCAGGTTTCCTTCTGTTGTACTACCTTGAGAACCTTTAAAAATAATGAAATTCTTTTCAGACAACGCATTGTGTTTTATATCTCATATCAGCATTTTTTTAATCTTGTATTTCTTATATTCTTATATCAGAATCAGAATCAGAATACTTTATTGATCCCGGCGGAAATTGTGTGAACACAGTTATGCTATACAACTAAGAGTCTCTATAAGGACAACTTAAGAAAATGACATTTATTTTATATATATATATATATATATATATATATATATATATATATATATAGAGAGAGAGAGAGAGAGAGAGAGAGAGAGAGAGAGAGAGAGCGAGAGAGAGAGAGAGAGAGATAGATAGATAGATAGATAGATAGATAGATAGATAGATAGATAGATAGAATGTTGCAATTCCCTCCAACTCTCTTTTAGAGACAATGGTGGACTTGTGCTTTGCTGAGGACATTTGTCCCTTTCTTTCAAAGCCACTCATTACTTTTGAGACAGTAGGTCTTGAAACATCGAACATTTGGGCAGTTTTTGTTACACTAGCACCAACCATACGAGCACCAACAATTTGGCCTCTTTTAAAATCTGAGCGGTCTGCCATTATGGGGTATGATTAATGTTTTCAATATCTGTTTCATGTTTTCAATATCTGAAAAAGGAAAAAAAAAACATTTATTTTACATCAACATATAAAATAACAAAATTATTATACAAAAAATAATAACATATGCCAAGTTTTGATTGTTTAAATTATGTTCAAAGATTATGATGTCAAAATGTTAGGTGTTTCCATTATTTTGTCCACCCCTGTAACATGCGAGTCAAGTATACAAATTCCATACCGGATCGGTTGAGGCCCAGGTTAACAACGACCGCCATCAGTGCTGTTAACCAACAGGGTGCTGGTGGAAATTGGACTACTGTTGGTCAAAGAAGGAGAGGCGGGAGGCGTGTCTGTAGGCAGAGAGAGAAGAGGAAATGCGTGAGCTGGTTGATATGATGCAGAGGAGGAAGGTGGACATACTGTGTGTTCAGGAGACCAGGTGGAACGGTCGCAAGGCTAGAAGCTTAGGAGCAGGCTTTAAGCTGTTTTATCATGGTGTGGATGGGAAGAGAAATGGAGTAGGAGTCATCTTGAAGGAGGGGTTTGTCAGGAATGTTCTAGAAGTGAAAAGAGTGTCAGACAGAGTGATGAGTCTCAAGTTAGAAATTGAAGGTGTGATGTTCAATGTTGTTAGTGCTTATGCCCCACAGGCAGGATGTGAGCTAGAAGAGAAGGAGTGATTTTGGAGTGAGTTAGATGAAGTGATGCAGAGTACCCCCAGAGGTGAAAGAGTGGTCACTGGTGCAGACTTCAATGGACATGTTGGTGCAGGAAACAGAGGAGACGAGGAAGTGATGGGCAGGTTTGGTATCCAGGACAGGAACACAGAAGGACAGATGTTGATCGATTTTGCAAAAAGGATGGAAATGGCTGTGGTGAATACTTTCTTCCAGAAGCGACAGGAGCATAGGTAGGAGAACACAGGTAGACTACATCTTGTGTAGGTGATGTAATTTGAAGGAAGTGAGTGACTGCAAAGTAGTAGCGGGTGAGAGTGTTACCAAACACATAGGATGGTGGTGTGCAGGATGACGCTGATGGTGAGGAAGGTGAAGAAAGCAAGGGCAGAACTGAAGACAAAGTGGTGGAAGCTGAAAAAGGAAGAGTGTCGTGTTGTCCTCAAAAAGGAATCAAAACAGGCTTTGGGTGGTCAGGAAGTGCTTCCAGATGACTGGACAACTACAGCTAATGTGATCAGGGAGACAGGTAGGAGAGTACTTGGTGTGTCATCTGGAAGGAAAGTAGATAAGGAAACTTGGTGGAAGAATGAGGAAGTGCAGGAATGTGTACAAAGGAAGAGGTTAGCTAAGAAGAAGTGGGATATAGACAGGACTGAAGAGAGTAAACAGGAGTACAGGGAGACACAGCATAAGGTGAAGGTAGCGGTGTCAAAGGCCAAACAGAGGGCGTATGATGACTTGTATGCTAGCTTGGGCAATAAGAAGGGAGAAAATGATTTATACAGGTTGGCACAGCAGAGAAATAGAGATGGGAAGGACGTGCAGCAAGTTAGAGTGATTAAGGACAAAGTGGGAAATGTATTGACTGATGACAGAAGTGTGCTGGGAAGATGGAAAGAGTACTTTGAAGAGCTGATGAATGAGGAAAATGAGAGAGACAAAAGAGTAGAAAAGGTGACTGTTGAGGACCAGGAAGTAGCAAAGATTAGTAAGGGTGAAGGTAGGAGGGCATTGAAGAGCATGAAGATTGAAAAGGCAGTTGGTCCTGATGACATACCGGTGGAGGAATGGAAGTGTCTAGGAGAGGTAGCAGTAGATATTCTGACAAGAACATTCAACAAGGTCTGAGAGAGTGAGAGGATGCTGGAGGAATGGAAGATAAGTGTGATGGTGCCCATTTTTAAGAACAAGGGAGACGTGCAGAGTTGTGGCAACTACAGAGGGATAAAGCTGATGAGCCATACAATGAAGTAATGGGAACGAATAGTGGAAGCTAGACTAAGGGCAGAGGTCAGCATTTGTGAACAACAGTTTGGTTTCATGCCAAGAAAGAGCACCACAGATGCAGTGTTTGCTGAGTGAGAAAGCATATGACAGGGTACCGAGAGAGGAACTGTGGTATTGCATGAGGAAGTCTGGAGTGGCAGAGAAATATGTTAGAGTGCTGCTGGACATGTATGAGAGATGGAAGACAGTGGCGAGGTGTGCTGTCAGTGTGACAGAAGAGTTCAAGGTGGAGGTGGGACTGCATCAAGGGTCAGCTCTGAGCCCCTTCTTGTTTGCTATGGTGATGGACAGGCTGACAGACGAGGTTAGAGAAGAATCACTATGGACTATGATGTTTGCAGATGACATTGTGATTTGTAGTGAGAGCAGAGAACAAATGCAGGAAAATGTAGAGAGCTGGAGGTATGCCCTGGAAAGGAGAGGAATGAAGGTTAGCCACAGTAAAACAAATACATGTGTGTGAACGACAAGGACCCAAGAGGAATGGTGAGGTTACAGGGGGCAGAGATAAAGAAGGTGGAGGATTTTAAGTACTTAGGCTCAACAATCCAGAGCAATGGAGAGTGTGGAAAAGAGGTGAAGAAGCGTGTGCAGGCAGGTTGGAATGGTTGGAGAAAAGTGTCCGGTGTGATGTGTGATAGGAAGGTATCAGAAAGAATGAAAGGAAAAAAGTACAAGACGGTGTTGAGGTCAGCGATGTTGTATGGCTTAGAACAGTGGCACTGAGGAGGCAGAGCTGGAGGTAGCAGAGATGAAAATGTTGAGGTTCTCTTTGGGAGTAACAAGGATGGATAGGATCAGGAATGAGTACATCAGAGGGACAGCACATGTAAGAGGTTTTGGTGGCAAAGTCAGAGGCTAGATTGAGATGGTTTGGACTTGTACACAAGAAGGATAGTGAGTATATTGGTAGTGGGATGCTGAGGTTGGAAGTACCAGGCAGAAGGCTGAGAGGAAGACCAAAGAGAAGATTTAAGGATGTGGTGAAGGTGGACATGAAGGTAGATGGTGTAAGAGAAGAAGATGCAGAGGATAGGGTGAGATGGAGGCAGATGATTCGCTGTGGCGACCCCTGAAGGGAAAAGCCAAAAGGAAAAGAAGAAGAATCATGGAATGATATTTATTGGTGTTTTCTTCTTGACTTGATATATACTGTATATACACAGGGATCCCTTGCTACTTCGTGCTTCAATTCATGCGGCTTCAGCGCATCGTGTTTTTTATTTTTTTTTTTTAACATTCATCAAATTATGTAAATAAGGAAATTAAAGAAGATTAGCAGAAAAAGTTAAGGAAAATCCCACAAAAATAAGGCCAATTATGCAAAAAAAAACCCTAAACAAACATAAAACCAAAACCAACCCAAAACCTCCCATCAAAACTAGTTACATTTTTGTGAGGTGCGCATCTGAGTTATTATATTTTATTTACATCGTATGCATTATTTTTGAATGTTTAATTGTTATTATAAGCATTTCTAGCATTGAATATGTATTTATTGATATTATATACACATATACATGTACGATACATATACACATATACGTCAGTCGGGGGGGGGGGGGGGGTTGGGGATGTACCTACTTCATGGATTTCAGTGGTGGCGTGGGGATCTCGGGGATCTGTCTAAAGACCGCGGTACAATGACGGAACACATGCATAAAAGCGTTCGGATTACCTTCGGAACCAGTGCGGACAGCAAAGGAAGACCTTCGGATAACTCACGGAATGTTCACGGAAAGCACGAAACACTTGAGGAATGACCACGGCACTAACTCCTTTTTAGAAGGAAGACACACGGAATGATCACGGAACAGGCAGAATGCAGGAGAACGTTCACGTTCAACACAGAATGACTGAGGAATAGCCGGCGTAACCACGTTTCAAAGTGGAAAAATTGGCAAAGATCAAAGGATTTGCTCCTGATTCCGCCTATACACACGCGGATTCCACCAAGGAAGCTCATTTTCTCATTCATGTTTATAACTTAATAATATTTATATAATGTAAAATAAATTTAAAATTGAATATATGTTTGTAATTTACAATAAGTTTATAATTTACAATATGTTTACTACATGTTTATAATTTGCAATATGTTTCATATATGCTTATAATTTACAAGATGTTACTATATGTTTACAGTTTACAAGATATTTGTTAAAGCAATATATGTTTATTATTTACAAGATTTTTAGAATGTACTATATGTTTGTAATTTACAAGATATTTCTTAAAGTTCTATATGTTTATATATATATTACAATATGCTTATAATGCACAATAAATTTAAATTTTATCATCTGTTAATATGTTTATTATCAATACTGTCTATATGGTCCTTTTATTTGCAACTCAATAAATCCTTCCAGACTAAAAAACATGCACACAAGTCCAAACCACATTGATTAAAAGTGATGTGGCTCTTTTGATGGCTGCATCTGGCTCTCAGATAAATCAGATGGCCTTTCTTAACAGAATAACTAATAAAAATTTCACAGTCATTTAAATAAAAATACAGAGAAAGCCATCAAATAAAACAAAAACAGATAAATAATTCTCACGCATTTTAATCTATACAATCCATCTATTTTCCACTCCACTTGTCACTGTGGCACGCAGCAGAGAGCCAATCCTTTCTGTAATGCAGTGTGCAGGAGGGTCCGATACCTTGAAACCTCTCATTTTATTGGATTATATGCAACAGTCTGCGAGAGTTGTTTGGGGGTAAAGCGGTAAATTTCCCTCGTTTTCGATCAGCTCATTTGTGCAGAGCAAACCCTTTCAACCAAGAAAATGGCGAAAAGGAAAAAGAAAAGATGAGGAGTAGGCTACAATCACTGAATGAAGATTTGGAAAGACTTGCATGAAGCCAAGCAGAGCTGGCAAGCGGCTGATTGTCAAAACTTGGAACGCGCTTCCTGCCCCATACCAAACACTGCATCTCTATTACAGTGACTACGATTTCCTCATTTCACCTATGAAAACGGGTGTACTTTATTGTTCACAGGGATGGCACTAGAGCACTAGAAACATGGAAATCAAGCTAAAACGGGAACTGGTGGAGCACAGAGCTGAAAGAGAGTCTTCTCGCACCGGGAATGGCACTGCCAGTCTTTATAGCCCGTGATTAAATGGAATTAGGGGTGTATGTTTAGCACTCCACTGGTGTGTGAGAGCCATGCCCCTCTCCTACTCGCATTTCAACGCGCAACTCTTTTCAGAGAGAGACTAAAATCAAACGCTAAAATTAAAACCACAGAAAAGTTAAAGCATAAGAACAATAAAGATAAGAATTTTGACCTTTGTGGTGGTGAGCAGTTGACATACATCAATGTTGGAGAGGAAGAGAGATGCGAATTCCCTTCCATAACAGCTTCAGGTAAATCAGCCAAAGATGTTTTTTTCTCTTGCTACCACTTTGTATGGATGACTCTTCTTCAGGATGTCCCTTTCTTTTCTTGAAGAACATTTCTAACGTGGCTTGTTTCTGCCTTCTTTTCAATACCTTACAGAAGTGGCTCATGACCTCAAAGTTAAAGGTGTTCACAGCACTGCTAGTGCTTTAGCTTAGCTTTAGCACTTTAGCTTAGCTTACATACATACATACATACATACATACATACATCCTCTTCGGCTTCATTTAGGTGGTTATGCCTATAAGTGGATCTGTGGGTTTTCTGTGCGGTACTTCTGTTCGCTGGAAGTGGTATATGGCATTAGTGATTAGATAGCTTTAGTGCTTTAGCGCTAGCTTTAGCTTTAGTGGTTGTGATACGTACATAGTACTGTATCAACAACTTCTGGACTTCTGCAGGACAGCTTTTAGGGTGGTGCATAAAGCACCAGCCTGATGAGCCACTAGGCTTGGGTGTAAAAGCCCAAACAGACCTTACATAATATCAACAACTTCTGGACTTCCCCAGAACATACATAGTATCAACAACTTCCGGACTTCTGGAAGTCGCGCATTTTTCCTCCCTCTCAGTCTCGTTTTTTCTCGTGTGTTTCTTGAGTTCGACTTCCAGTTTTTGTTCGGTTTCCTGGACAGAAGAACCCACGGATTTTTTGTTCAGATTCCGATTTGTTCGGACTCTAGAGCATTCGGATTCCGAGGCTCCACTGTATATATATATATATATATATATATATATATATATATATATATATATATATATATATATATATATATATATAAAATACACATAGAGTAGGCCCTCGATATTCACGAAGGTTCGGTTCTGGTCCCTCCCGTGAATGAAGATAATCCGCGAGTTCTGTACCCAGAAATAAAACCCCATGTATCATATTACATGCGCAAATGACCAACCAGAAGTAAAATACTGTATATCTATTACATGTGCTAAAATATGCTTCTTAAGCACATTCTATAGACAGGCTTACTAATTAATACAGTATTAATGTAGTAAAATGTAGTAATGATTAAGAAAAACTTTTAAATTTTTACTGTTATATTTATTGATGATAAAATATAAACATTATACAGCATATACTTTTGTAAAGCACTAGTATTAAAGTCTTTTTCAATTATTATTCAAGTACAGTACCGAAGTTAATGTTTAGAATGTTTGTGTGTGAGATTTTATGTTCTGTAGCATGTTTAACAAATGATACCAAAAGGATAAACTTTATTACGCTTCATGTCCTTTTACATTGAACTTGGAGTGACATCTTGGAGTGACGTCTCCAAGATGGCACTGCCTAAAGGGCGACATCATGGAGTTCTCAGAGTCAAATTGTTTCTTTGTTTGTTCATGTTTTGCACTATGCTCGTCTACTAGGCCCTACTACAGCTATGAGATCAGAGTCTTCAACTCCTATCCTGAGCTCATATGCTATGGTAGCTCAATGCTAGCCGCACCCCGGCTAACAATAAGGCTAACAATAAGCCCAGGCGGGAAGGAGCTGAACGACGACTCCGGCACTTGGGATTGCAGGGGATGAAGGCCGTGGAGCCGGCTGGTGCACTCTCCTCGTCGGGTGTACTCTCCTCGAGCCATGTTTCACAGAAACACAGCATGGAGCAGTCCTGTAGAGCCCTCTGCGCTGCAATCTGAGCATGAAGTTCGTCCATTTTGTTTCGCAGGGACTGTATATTTTCAAGCAGTATGACCGGAAGTGCTAACCTTCCACTTCTAACCAAGTGCCAGAGACTCTGAGAACTCCGCCTGGGCTTATTGTTAGCAAATAAGAAGTAAAAGAAGAGGAAAAAGAAGAAGAAGAAGAATAGACTATGCACTTCACCTTGAATCAAGAACAGTATTATGTATTGGTATTAAAGTATTACAGGATTACTAACTAATGTAATTAAATAACAGAATTTTTTGAGGATGATAATGATGTGGGCAGCACCATTTCTGTGTGAAGCTTGCAAGTTCTCCATGTGCTTCAGTGGTTTTCCTTTACATACACAAGTTTCCTTTCACTGTCTACAGTCTAAGATGCACATTAGTCTAATTGTTCATTCAAATTAACCCTAGGTGTGTGTGTGTGTGTGTGTGTGTGTGTGTGTGTGTGTGTGGGTGTGGGTGTGTGTGTGTGTGTGTGTGTGTGTGTGTGTGTGTGTGTGTGTGAGTGTGTGCTGCCATGTGATGGTCTTGTGAGCTGTCCCGAGTGTAGCCTGCCTTTGCCTCTTTGTTGGCTGAGATAGACTCCAGCTTCCCCATGGCCCTAATATTAGGATCCCCGTATTTTCCGAGCCATAAGACGCATCGGATAATAAGGCACAATATCAATGAATGATGCTTGAACGGTCTATGTCCATGCGCAGGGTGCATCGTATTATAAGGCGCATGAAGCAAAACAAAACTCAGATAAGTCAGACTTGATTCATCTCTTACAATAACGCCCAACATTGTTCAGTTATAACAATATAAAACAATAATCTCACGTTTTCAGTTCATTTCTCTTCCATAAGTCCATCAAATTCTTCATCTTCAGTGTTGGAGTTTAACAGTTGTGTAAGTTCGACATAAAGCCCGGATCCCTCTATTATTTTTTATTATTATATTATAATTAATAGATAATAGATAATTTTATTATCTATTATGCCGCACATGGAGGCAGATCAATACTGCCCTCCCAAGCCAGAACGCAGTATCTGCAAAATCATGAAACTGAGAAAATTGAGCCCACTAGGTGGAGCTGATTGCACTTAGTCAGAAAAACATAAAAGGCCAATTTGGCTAAAATTGCAGATACTGCGGTCTGGCTTGGGAGGGCAGAATAGAGACTGACATGAGAAGTCTTCCTGGGTCGGGACCTTCTCTCAGCCACACCTCCTTAAAGAGACAGCACATTGATCTTGTGTTCATTACAGAACGGACTTCTTTCTCTTAAGGAGCTGTATAGGTTAATCCGAGGGGGAGTAATGTCTCAGGAGAACACCTGTGGTGGTGCTTTATCCCGGTATTTGGACATAAAGCCTAGATCCCTCTAATTTACCACCTAGACACCAATATCTAGTGGTTGGAGTTCTTTGGTTAATCCACCGGAATGATTAGCTCATGGTAAGCTCTGAATTAGTTTGCTTCACTTGAGTTTTGATGGTGTCAGTTTGATGGAGCCGAGGTCGCATGCACACACAAGGCACACCAGATTATAGGACTCACTGGCAGCTTTTTTGAGTATTAAAGGCTTTTGAGTGCGCCTTATGGTCTGAAAAATATGGTAGGCATGAGTGAGTGAAGCATTGTGGATTCGGTGGCAACATCTGATAGTCACTGTATCTGTATCAGAAATTCCCACCTCACAGAAAGATGGTCCTGGGATTGAGTTCCAGACATTTGAGTCCCACACTTTGGCCTGAAACTCCAGCTTGAATCTTTGTTGCCTTGTATTTATATATATCTATATTTATATATCTATATCTATATATCTATATATATATATATATATATATATATATATATATATATACATATATATGTATATATATATATATTCTTCTATAATCATCTGAAGAGAGAGGATGGTTTCACCACCCCTCGAAACAGATCTGTAGTGATAAATGGAGTTTCAATAGAAAGTCTTTGTCCTGTCCTTTTATTTTTGTTTATTTGCTCTACCAAAAAGTATTGAGCACTCTCCTACGGAAGGATCTACTCAGAAAATCATATATATATATATATATATATATATATATATATATTTTTTTTTTTTTTTTTTTTTTTTTTGGGGGGGGGTCTAACACATGCTTTTGAAAGTCGAATTTTGTACTTTTGGCAATATGAAACCAATTTCGTCAGATAAATGGTGCTTGATGATAATGGCAACAATATTTTATACTTCAAACAAGATGCATATGAAAAAATTATGATGTAATCCGAGGCCACCATGTTATCCACTGCTACGCTATGTGTCAGCTTCTTTAAACTAGACGTGATCAGTTGTGAGATGTTTTTTTAAGCCTAATTAGGTTTGTTGTTAAGAACATGGTGGTTCCCCATGGCCTTACATGTGTCACATACAGAGAGTTTACTTACGGTGAAGAAGTTCCTCTCCAGTGACATGCTAGTGTGTATCATTAGGGTGTGTGTGTGTGTGTGAGACTGTGAGTTATTACCTGTGTCAGACACATGAGGAATGACTCAGAATCGGAAATAAGTGAGACTGCCCGACCGAACTCTGGTCAAGGCAGTGCATGCTGTGAATTATTGATCAATTCCAGTCTCTGTAATAAACAACAAGACTTATTACGGTGTGGATTTTGCCAAACATGGTCGCTGTACAAAATATGCTATTCAATCGATGGTGGCATCTTCTTCCCTACATAACTTGTGTGTGTGTGTGTGTGTGTGTGTGTGTGTGTGTGTGCGTGTGTGTGTGTGTGTTAGGTGCTATGGTCAGGGCTGTATGTGGAAGCAGAGAACAATGTGCTCCACATAGCTAATGAGGAACTTGCTTCTCTCCGGAGACTACAGTCTCTGGAGGTAGTGCTTGAGGACATTCTTCCAAGGACACTATCGGACATCCGTCGCCTCTGCCATCATCTGGATCAGCACTGGGCTCAGCTGACCAAAGAGGACTTTGAGAGGACCGTGCTTACTATGGTGTACACCGCTGAGAGAATAGCACAGAGCAGCGTGGGACATCAGAGGGAGCTATGGGCCGACGCTTTGCTTCAACTCTATAAAAGTATTAAAAAGGATCTGGGAGTGAAGTGACGACACACTTTACACAGTATACTATCACACTAATGAACAGAATTACATATCAGAATCCTATCCTACTGTACGACTGAACCAACATCGTATTCCAGTCTGTGAAGTGAATCTGTCTCGGCTAATAGAGGGACGTTTTATTCTCAGACAAAGTCAGGACTGTAAAATCAGCAGTTACAAGTTTAAACTTTAACCAAACATATGTTATTCTTATCCATATCCTGTTGCTCATTGCTCACTGACTCTTCTCAAGTTTTTTGTTTGTTTGTTTTTGTTTTTGTTTTTTTTTAACAAGATCATCATCAAGATGGCAATATATTCATTTTGTCAGTATTGATATATAATTACTTAAAATTAATGTGATGAAAGCTGATTATGACACAGGTGAACAATATAAAAAAAATAAATAAATTAAAAAAAAAAAACAGAAAACAAACAACCTGCGATTTTTGTTTTGTTTTGTTTTGTTTTGCTTTGCTTTAGAAACTTACAGTTTGGCTGTGACTTTAGGGAGTGACGGAGGTTTGGCTGAGGTGGGTTTGAAAGTGATATAGTTCTGCTCACATGTAAAATATGTGATGTACGTCTGTTGTGAGGAATATAGGTTACGTCTGTAAAGTTAAACCATGTGATGTTCATAATAAAGTGATATGAAGGTTGCAAACACAAACAAACAAAAAATCCCCGTACAATATACCTGTAATACTCTGTTGATGTACAACTGCCCGGCGGCTCTATCTAACACCATCGTAAAAATGGCACATGCCTGGGCTCCCGGGTGGCACAGCGACATGGGGCGTTACTATTAACACAGAGACAGCAAGTTAAAATACGAGTTCATGCCACAGGCATCTGTGACTGGGAGTCCATGGAATTTAATTGGCCAAGCTCTCATGGAAGGGAGGGATGGCATATGCTCATTCTCTTTCACTCACAGCAATTGCCAGCCAATAATGGGGGTCTGTGAGCACTTTCATACAAGGGGGCAGATAGTGCATTCCCTTCAAGTGTGTTAGACTGTTAACCCCCCATACACATGTGCAGCAGTTTGAAAAGAAGCCAGCATTGCATGTAATGGATTGGGCGTGTGCATATTTTCTCCCCTCTCTGATTGGTGGTGATCATCTAATAGAGAAGACAATACCTGATAAGTGGGAATTGGATATACGACTAAATTAATGGGGAGATGGGGAGGTGGGGGAAGATGGTGTGTGTGTGGGGGAAGATTGTGTGTGTGTGTGTGTGTGTGTGTGTGTGTGTGTGTGTGTGTGTGTGTGTGTGTGTGTGTGAATTCCTCAAAATGTTAAAATGTTTCTATGTTCAGATCAGTGTCTGCAAATTCGTTTCTAATTCCATCTTGAGTATTTTGTTTACATCAGAATTTGCGGTTTCTCCTGGGCACACATTTCACACCCATTTATATAAAAGAGGCTCCTGGAGTTAAAGCTGCTGACCATCTGTTCCACTGCTGAACTAAATATGAAATGACAGAAATGCTCTATATACGAATGTGAGCTTTCACTGATAATTAATCACACATCACTTACTCATACATGCACCGACTTCTCTTCGCTCAAAACATACAGCGATCTCGATAAACACACTGTCTTCCTTTCGGCTTTTTCCCTTTTACTCGGGAGTCGCCACAGTGAATCATCTGATTCGCACGTTTGATTTGGCAGAGGTTTTTTACGTCGGATGCCCTTCCTGTCACAACCCTTTTTAGCAAGGGACAGAAACACGCTGACGACTTTGCAGCTCCTCTTTACGAAAGTCAGCAATGGTTCGTTTACATGAACCTCTCACCATAGACAGTGACAGACATGGCCCGCCTTTGATAACCCAGTTAGCTGCACTGGGGGGAACAGTGACAACCTTGTGGAGAGTGGGACTCGAACCCCCAACCTTTGGATCAGCGATCCAGCACCCTATACCACTAGACCACCACTGCCTCCTCCGATCACTATAAACACACGACCTGCAAAATATAAACAACCTGATTCAGGGTGTATTCAAGGATATTGCAGAAGTTCACATTTAACTTAATAAACTCTCTTTCCTGCAAAATATTCATTCCTTAATTTTCTGAACCGCTTAATCCTAATTAGGGTCAAAGGCCGGCTGGTGCCCATCTCAGCCATCTCTGGGCAAGGGCAGCGTACACCCTGAACAGCTCACCAGGCCATCGCAGCTCCTCTTGTCAAAAGTCAGAAATGGTTCTTTTACATGAACCTCACACCATAAACAGTGAGAGATATGGTCAGCCTTTGATCACCCAGTTAGTGCACTGGGGGGACAGTGACAACACGTTGAGAATGGGGCTGAAACCCCATCTTGGGATCGGTGATCCAGCACCTTTACCACCAGGCCACCACTGCCACTCCAGCAAAACACTTGTATCCAGATTATTAGTTTCGTTTACAATGCAGAGGAAACAAGCAAACTTACAAAATAAAAGTCTTTGTATGAATATGTAAATAAATAAATAAAAGTAATTTTAAAAATCATGATCAAATATGGTTATGTGGTGGTTATCACATCAGCATCACAGCAACAGGGTCTTGGATGTGCTTCTCCAGTTCAGACAGGATATTCCTCTGCAGCCCAAAGACATACTCATTAGGCTAATTAGCTGTTCCAAATTGCCCCTAGGTGTGTGTGTGTGTGTGTGTGTGTGTGTGTGTGTTGACCTGTTATGGGCCAGTGAGCTGTTCAGGGTACCCCTCCTTTGCCCAGAATTGGCTGAAATAGGCTCCTGCTTCACTGTGACTGTAATAGGATTAAGCAGTTCTGCAGATGGATGGCCACAATAATAAATAATCCACTAGTGGGGTGAACAATTTTCCTCACTGAAACTATAAACTTTACAAATTAAACCACTGAAAAGCTTTAAAACAAGACAAAATATAGTTCTCAACTAAAAATCAAAGCAAAACTTTCACTAAATACTTTCACACAGGTGAGATAGCGCATCTGAAAGAACAATATATTTATAGAAATTATTAAATTACAAGGTTCCACTTTCAGACACAAATGAATTAAGGTGTGAAAAGAGCATTAACTTTTCCACTCATTCATTTTCTGAATCGCTTAATCTGAATTAGGGTCACAGGGAGGCCTTCGCTCATCTCTGCTGACCCTGACTGAGCGCTGACTACACCCTGGACAGCTCACCAGGCCATCGCAGAGCAAAAAAAATTGCTGACCACAACACAACTTACTTATTACAAATGGCAAAAATTATTCTTTTCTGTGCCTCTCACCAGAGACAGTAAGAGCCATGGCAGGTCTTTAATAACCCAGTTCGCTGCACTGGGCCCCGGTGACAGTGGGGCTTGAACTCATGCCCTTGAAATCAGTAATCGAGCACCTTACCATCACTGACCCAACAGTATTAATGAACCTTGAAAAATCTGTCTAAGCCAGTGCTTCTCAAATAGTGGGGCGTGGCGTGATGATTGGGGGGGAGTGCGTATCACCCTGCGGAACATGCTTTTCTGGAAGAGTGTACAAGAATTAAGTATAATTGCACCTCAACTTCAGTAGTTGGCAGTGGCGCTCTCATTGTCGAGCGATGGTGTAGCGGTTTTTCGCACGAGCAACCGATATGAAGTGCAGTAAACAACCCCTCAAGAAACAACACGGGAAAATTTCTCACAACAACGAAGAGAATGGTGGAGAGAGACGGCGATATTAAGAATTAAATATGTTGAATGAGGGGTTTTTTTTTCTTTAAATTTCAGGCACATTGGTGCACTTTAAATCTTTTCTGTTACAGATTAAAAAACAATGTTAATGAATTTTTTCTTCATTTTAAGTTGAACTATATTTCTTTTTTTCTTTGTTTTTAATGTTAATAAACATACAAGGCTATGCAGAGGTGTACTAATAACAATTTTATATACAAATAATACTATTTATAGTTGTTCGAGGGGCAGTGGGGGGGCATGAAATTTTTTTTTCTTCCTAGAGAGGGCGCCACAGAAAATAATTGAGTTTTCTGAATAACTGGAATAACTGCTGTAAGCCGACAGGTCTGACTTACATGGTTTATAATGAAATGTCTCCCCCCTGTGGATGTGTGATTAATAAGATTGACCTTCGTGTTGCTGTTATTGTTTTATTCAACATGACTTACGTGATTAAAATTGAACCTCCAGGTACAATTTGATGAGCTTCACTGGAAGAGTGAGATGAAGTGTAAGTCCAGATCGCTGGACTATATTTGTGAGAGCTCTCTTTCATGTCAGCAGCTCAAGCAAGGAGCCAAATATACAAAAACAGCCCATGTTTGGTTCATTTATAACAACAGCATAACAACCAAAAATCTCAATGTATTGCAAACAATACTCAATGTGAGTTTAATATAGATGCCTTTCATTTGTCCTCCTTATATATTGCTTTCATCCCATAACGGAAATTATTTTTTTGGTGA
>CM045742.1:4540000-4600000 GCA_024760905.1 Plotosus lineatus | reverse complement strand
GAGGGAGCCATGCATTGTTGTTTTCATTTTCTACTTCCTGTCACTGTTGCTGCACACTCCAAGAAATAATAGTGCTGTAATCCTATAATAGATTAATCACTAAAACAATATTGTAGTGTAAGCTGTACATAATAAATAAAACTGTATAAGAGAATAAAATACACACACACACACAATAGAATATAAGTATATAATAAAATATATTTGTATAATACTGTAAATGTTTATAATACAATAAAAATGTCATGAAAAAGTAATTTATATGATACAAAAAAGTGGATAATGCAATAAACATGGAAATCCTAATTTAGGCGCAATCTCATTGGAATGTGAAAAACAGGTTTCAAGTGACCAAGGTGTGACACTGTTACTTACAACTGGATATAAATGTTTTATTTGAATGTTTAAAATCGCTCTGGTCCAAGGGTGTTCCACCAGTATAAAAATACACCTTTTTAAAATGAAATAAGCATTTACAATCATGGAAAATGAGTACATCAGAGGGACAGCACATGTTAGAGGTTTTGGAGACAAAGTCAGAGAGGTTAGATTGAGATGGTTTGGACATGTACAGAGGACGGATAGTGAGTATATTGGTAGTAGGATGCTGAGGTTGGAACTACCAGGCAGAAGGCCTAGAGGAAGACCAAAGAGAAGATTTATGAATGGGTAAAGGCGGACATGAAGGTAGTTGGAGTAAGAGTAGAAGACGAAGAGAACAGGGTGGGATGGAGGCGGATGCTTCGCCATGGCGACCCCTAAAGGGAAAAGCCGAAAGGAAAAGAAGAAGAAGAATGGAATGATATTTATTGATGTTTTCTTCTTGACTGAACCCAAAATTAAAACACCGGGGGGTCTCACAGCTATGACGGAGCTTCTTTAATACTATCCCCTGTACATGTCCATTTTGATTCTATATTTGTTCTGACTTCATATTTTTAGTGTCAGGTTTCTCACATTTTTTTAACTAATTTTGTCTGTAGTCTGATGAAGTCTCTGTGATAGAAAAGTAACGAGGTGAAAAGTTAAATGGAATTAAGTGAAATGATCCATTGGTGTGCAAACCTCAACTCACACCATGATCCTCCCTGGATGCTTCGTCATCTCTGGTTGGCCAGCTGGTGCTGACAGGAACACAGCTGTGAGATAGCTGAGACAGTTTGTAAACAGCAACATTCAGGAAGCTCCTCGAGAAATCCCTTTCACTGGCCACACACTCACACACATGCTCCATTCTGTCAGCTGAGAGATCAGAGGGACAGATGGATTATGAGGTCCTCCAAACACCCCCCCCCCCCCCCCTTCCCATCAACTTCTCCACATGTCTTCACAGACTGGCTCACTGTTTTATGTGCACATCTCTCAGTGGGTGTTTTCAAGCTAATCTTCTCAATTTGTGTGCCTTTACTGTTATTGTCAGGGATGTCAGTGGATCTACAACCCCTAGCAAAAAAATTATGGAATCACCGATCTCGGAGGATGTTCATTCAGTTGTTTAATTTTGCAGAAAAAAAAGCAGATCACAGACACTACACAAAACTCAAGTCATTTCAAATGACAAATTTCTGGCTTTAAGAAACACTAAAAGAAATTAAAAAAAAATGTGTTAGTCAGTCACAGCCACTTTTTAGACCAAGCAGGGGAATAAATTATGGAATCACGCAATTTTGAGGGAAAAAATGAAGGAATCACCCTGTAAAATTTCCATTCCCAAAACTAATACCTGCAGTAGTCTTCAGCTAAATCACAGTGATCACATCTTGGAGAGCTGTTGCACCAAGTGGACTGATATGAATCATGACTCCAACATGAGGGATGCTACTTGAAACAAAGGGGAGGATTATCAAACTTCTTAAAGAAGGTAAATCATCATGCAATGTTGGAAAAGATGTTGTTAAAACATCTCTAAAATCTGGACCAAGTACAAACAACATGGGAAGGTTGTTAATGGTAAGCATACTGGTAGACCAAGGAAGACATCAAAGTGTCAACACAGAAAACATAAGGCAATATGTCTTTAAAACAGAAAATGTACAGCAAAACAAATGAGGAACGAATGGGAGGAAACTGGAGTCAACATCTGTGACCGAACTGTAAGAAACCGCCTAAAGGAAATGGGATTTACATGGAGAAAAGCTAAACTCAAGCCATCATTAACACATAAACAGAAAAAAACAAGGTTACAATGGGCTAAGAAAAAACAATCGTAGACTGTGGATGAAAGTCATATTCAGTGATGAATCGTGAATCTGCATTGGGCAAGGTGATGATGCGGAAACTTTTGTTTGGTGCTGTTCCAATAAGATTTATAAAGACGACTGCCTGAAGAAAGCATGCTTTTCTGTATGTAAATCCCATTTACTTTAGGCGGTTTCTTACAGTTCCATCACAGATGTTGACACCAGTTTCCTCCCATTTGTTCCTCATTTGTTTTGCTGTACATTTTCTGTTTTCAAGAAATATTGCTTTAAGTTTTCTGTCTTGATGCTTTTATGTCTTCCTTGCTCTACCAGTACGCTTCCCATGTTGTTTGTACTCGGTCCAGATTTTAGACACCGCTGACTGTGAACAAACAACATCTTTTCCAACATTTCGTGATGATTTAACTTCTTTAAGAAGTTTGATAATCCTCTCCTTTGTTTCAAGTGACATCTCTCGTGTTGGAGCCATGAGTCATGTCAGTCCACTTGATGCAACAGCTCTCCAAGGTGTGATCACCCCTGTTTAGCTGCAGACTAACAAGCAGATCTAATCTGATGCAGGAGTTAGTTTTGAAAATGGAAATTTTACAGGGTGATCCCATAATATTTTCCTCAAAATTGAGTGATTTCATAATTTATTCCCCCGCTTGGTGTAAAAAGGTAACTGTTACTGACTACCACATTTTTTTTTTCTTGATTTCTTTTCGTGTTTCTGAAAGCCAGAAAATTGCAATTTGAAATGACTTGAGTTTTGTGTCATGTCTGTGATCTGCTTTTTTTTCTGCAAAATTAAACAACTGAATGAACATCCTCTGAGACCGGTGAATCCATGATTTTTGCCCAGGGTTGTATTCATTATCTGGGATATTAGTCCTTCTGCTAAATTAAAGGGGTTAGAGGTCTCATGTCTCTTATTGATTCACAACTGAAACTGGTTTTTCTAAATGAAACCTATTTAGCATTCCTGCCCAAGTGATTAATTCACCAAGAACTAAGCTTGGGGTGGTTCTGGAAGACCATCCGTCTTTCTTGTCTCACACAATGATCTTAACTTTAGTCATGCAGGTTTCTCGGTTGCTTCTTTCCAGGGAATTTTCTCAAATTCATATTGCATGCGTATGAAGTCATAGTCCACTGATTTTATGAATGTAAGGGTGGTGCTCTGATTGAATGATTGATTCTATTTGATTTCAACATATGCAAATAATACTCATATATATATATAGTACAATATATATTGGTCAATAATAATTTATACCATATCCATAACTATGATATGGTATACTGAGGTACCTGAACGCTTTAGAGGTCAAACAAATCGAAACTTGAGCAAAAAAATCCAGGTTTTTTGTCCCAGAAGTGGACCAAAATCTGGAAGTTGAACACTAAAAAAAGCATGAGAAAAAACAAGACCGAGACAGAGGGAAAATGCACGCTTTCCGGAAGTCCGGAAGTTGTTGATACTATGTATCACCCTGATAAAGCTAGTGCTGTTCTAGGGAAGTCCGGAATTTGTTGATACTATGTATCGCTGTGAACACCTTTAACGATGAGGTCATGAGCCACTTCCGTAAGGTTTTGAAAAGAAGGCAGAAATAAGCCACGTTAGAAATTTTCTTCAAGAAAAGAAAAGGACATCCTAAAGAAGAGTCATCCACGCCAAAGCAAGTAGCAAGAGAAAAAAAAACCTTTGGCTGATTCACCTGAAGCTGTTATGGAAGGGGATCCTCCTTCTCTCTCCCTCTCTCTTATGGAAGGGGATCCTCCTCCTCTCTCCCTCTCCAACATTTACGTATGCCAACCGCTCACCACCACAAAGGTAAAAATTCTTATCTTTATTGTTGTTATGCTTTAACTGTACTGTGGTTTTTATGTTAGTGTGTTATGGTCTGTGTTGTGAGAGACTATGGTTTTGGCAGCTCTAATACCCCGTTTCACTGGAGCATGACAGACTTATGGAAGCAAAAATGTTGTCATCCGCAAATGCTCCGCAATTATTTCCTCATCTTCTGTGTCATTCCGTATGATTCCATATGTGTTCCTCCATTTCTGGCAGACCAAAATCTTCCGTGAATGTGCGTTTGAACATGTTCAAACATTGAACATGAGAATTGAACATTCTGAAGAAGCCAAGGTCGACGCCAAGTCAGATGTCACTTCCAATATCGCCGCTGGCCCAAGCAAGAATGCACGAGTGTATGTCAAGCTGAACGACGATGAGGAGCAGGTCATGGTAGAGTTCATCCAGGCGAACGAGGACATTGCAGCTATCGACCTCCAGCTGGCAGAAGAGGCAACACCCATCATCCCCCTCGACACACACCTGTCACCACAGCATCCAGGTCCACCTTGGCAAGGTCTGGATCTGCAATGTCCAGCCTTGACGACACAGCCGACTGGATTCTCGCAGCAATCGAACAGCTGGTGAAACAGAGAAGGGAAGTACTGATGGCTGATGAGTCAGAGAGGGCGAGTTTCATCAGTTGGCCGGCAGCTGTGCTGAAGAATCTCCCAGAACCTATGTACAGGCATGCCAAACTGAAGATTCAAGAACTGCTGAATGATTGCTTGGACAGAGCTGAGGTCTTTGAGATGCAGCCGCAGGAGCAACCACCTCCTATGTAGCAGCAGCTCCAGCCTCAGCAATATTCGCAGCAACACCACTAGTAGCTTTCTCAGCAGCATCGACCACCACCTCTGCACCACCAGTGGCATCAGCAGCATTACTGGCCACCCCCACCAATGCAGTGGACCACGCAGCTGTCTGGTCCACCCATGTCTGTTTGGGGGCCTCAAGACGCAAGTTCGGCAACACAACCGTGCCCACAACAATCGATGTCGTCTGCAGGAGAGCAGCAACCACAACCCAGCAAACCAGTCAGTTGCCCTCCGGTTACATGCACATTAACGGTGCAACCACCCCTGCGGCTAGAGACACAAGTGGAAGTGAGTCCAGTCTGTTCAACATTTCCAGTGTGTTCAAGCAGTGTTGTGATGACTTAGAGGACTCCACCAGTGATCCATGAGACTTTTGTGTTTTGATTTCAATTTATTCCATTTTTTCAATTCATTCACTTTATTATTTCTGTTTTCTGTTCATGTAATAAAGTTTTGAAGTTATAATCACTGCGGTTTTGACTTGTGTGCATGACACTAGGCAGTACTAAAACAAAGTTAAAAATTTAAAAAGACTTTAATACAAACAAGAGTCAATAAGAACACACAAGTATATCGACAACAGAAACCAGCATGTAATGGTAGTTCAATTAAGGACCCATTGTTCATTGTCACACTTTCTCCTGACTGTTGGCATACGACTGCCAAGAGACTTTTCCAACTTTACTGTTCAAGTAGAACTTCAGGTACTCTCTCTGTCTCTTGGCCTCTACAGTGTCTCTGTTGGGACCCACTACATGTTCCAAGACATGCATATTATCAGTTTCACACCACTGTTCTTGAATAATGTTGTGGTCATTGTCTTCGTGGTCCAAAACTGCATCCTGGGTGACAGTGTATCTGATCCTCAGGATGTTATGAAGACAGACAGCTGCTTCAACCATAAGTCTGACTACATCTGGTCCCTGTTGCAGTGTAGACAGTAGGAACTGCCAGCGATTGGCCAAGATGCCAAATGCATTCTCAACTACTCGACGTGCTCTGGATATCCTGTAGTTGTACGCCAGTTCTTCCTCTGTAACGGCTCGCCTGGAATATGGCTTCATGAGGTACTTCCTGAGAGCAAAAGCATTGTCACCAACAATGAAGTATGGCATGTCAGTGTCGTCTTGGGGCAGAGGCTTTGGTGTGGAGAAGTTGATGGTGTCATCTTTGATGCATTCTTTCAGCTTTCGGCATTGAATATCTGGGCCTAAGACATGTGGCTCATGCCACCGATGTCTATCCATAGGAATCTGTAGTTGGCATCTACCAGTGCAAGCAGAACAATTGAGAAAAATCCCTTGTAGTTGTGATAAAAGGTTCCTGAAGATGGTGGTTTACTGATGGCGACGTGTTTCCCATCCAAGGCTCTGACGACATGAGGCAAGTTCCAATTATCCTGGAAATTCCAGCTGAGTGATTTCCATTCCTGCACAGCATGTGATACTGTATGACCTCGTATTTGTAGTGGTCGATGATGGCCTGACAGACCTCTTGTAGGAAACTTGCGATAGTGTGAGGAGATACCCTGAAGTTGAAGGTCAGAGTAGGATACTTGTCGCCCACGGCCAGATGATGCATGGTGACAGCTAGTTTCAGACCAGGACTGAGTGCGCTTCTGAAGTTACTATCCTTCTTTGTCAGTCGAGGAACCAAAACCATCAGCAACTTGTCGAACAGTTCAGGTGGGACCAGGAGATAGTTGAAGAAGGACTGCTTGTCTTCGATATGGAGCTCCTCCATAAAGTTGTCATAGTTCCCAAGAACAATTCTTCGTTCCACCCTCAGCCATGCACGTACCCAGAAGTGTTTGGGTGTGTATCTCCTTTTTTTCTCATCCTCTGCGGTCGTCTCGTTGCATTTTGGTTTATTGGTGAAGCAACAGCAGCACATGTAGCAGTTCCAAGTCAGCCATTTCTCTATCCTTGTCCATTCTGGGAGAACTTCTTGGTGTTTCCAGTACGGGGTCACTTGGCAGAATGAGCTTCCCTGTTCTAATCCACGAATTTATAGGCGGAATCAGGAGCAAATCCTTTGATCTTTGTCGATTTTTCCGTATTGAAACATGGTTACGCCGCATATTGCTTAGTCATTCTGTGTTGAACGTAAACGTTCCGCTTTCATTCCATGTGTTCTCGCAATCATTCCAAAGCTCTTCCTTCTGAAATGGAGTAGTTCCGTAGTTATTCCTTGAGTGTTCCGTGCTTTCTGTGAACGTTCCGTGAATTATCTGAAAATCTTCCTTTGCAATTCGTGGCTATTCATACTTGTTCCACAGTTAATCCGTGTGCTTTTCCGTATTTATTCCTAAATTGTACCGTAGTCTTTCCATGTCTGTTCCACACATGACATAAACAGAATCTTCTAGCCCTTCTGTGACACCAGGAACATTCAGCCGAACCCAAAAATGCAGGAGACAGGGTATGATGAAAACGGATGAGCTTTATTATTCACAGGGAAGGCACTAGAGCACGGGGAAATCGTAGTCACTGTTAGAGAACCTGGTGATTGCTAAGTGGAATCAGTTGTGTGTGCTTGGCACTCCACCCACTTGTGACAGCCATGCCCCTCTCCAGCACATGCATGCATAAAGAGAGAGAGAGAGAGAGAGAGAGAGTTAGAGCCACCAAAACCAGAGTCTCTCACAACACAGACCATAACATAGTGTACTGTATTCAATAATTTTTTCATTTAATTTGGGGACCTATGGTATGAGTTACGGTACCATTAACTTCTGTTCAAAAGATGATGGAATAGATTAAGACCACTTGCATTACTTGTAATGGGAAAAGCAGATTCGAAATTCAACCAAATCGGAATTCGACCAGCCATCGGGAACAAATTATGGTCGCGTACTGAGGTACCACTTTACGAATAAATAAAGTAAACTGATAGATTATTTGCATTACTGATATAAAATGAGACATTCAAGTATAGAAAACCAAATAAAATATAAAGTATATAAAAATAAAACAACAAGACTAGATAAGAACAAGTATAGATAATATCTCATCTCATCTGATCTTCTTCCGCTAAGTCCAGGGTAGGGTCGCAGGGACAGCCACCTAAGCAAAGAGGTCCAGACAGCCCTCTCCCCAGCCACTTCCTCCAACTGTTCCGGAGGGACACCGAGGCGGTCCCAGACAAGCCAAGAGACATAGTGTCTCCAGCGTGTTCTAGGTCGACCCCTGGGTCTCTTCCCAGTTGGACATGCCCAAAACACCACACCAGGGAGGCGTCTGGGAGGCATTCTGACCAGATGACCAAGCCACCTCAACTGGCCCCTCTCAATGCGGAGGAGCAGTGGATCTATTCCGAGCTTTCCACGGCTGGTAGAGCTTCTCACCTTATCTCTAAGAGAGAATCCCGCCACCTGGCGAAGAAAGCTCATTTCAGCTGCTTGTATCCATGATCTTGTTCTTTCAGTCACTACCCAAAGCTTGTGACCATAGGTGAGGGTTGGAACGTAGATCAACTGGTAAATTGGGAGCTTCGCCTTGTGGCTCATCTCCTTCTTTATCATGACGGACCAGTACAGACTCCATTTAACAGCAGAGCTCCATCCTTCCCTCACTCATGAACAAGACTACAAGATACTTAAACTCCTCCACTTGGGGCAGGACCTCATTCCCGAACAGAGGGTGCATTCCACCCTTGTCCAACTGAGAACCATGGCCTCGGACTTGGAGGTACTGATCTTCATCCCGGCTGCTTCTCACTTGGCTACGAATTGCTCCAATGAGAGCTGGAGGTCCTGACTTGATGAAGCCAAAACGACAACATCATCTGCAAAAAGCAGAGACAAGATCCGATAGCCACCAAACCAGAACCCCTCAACGCCTCAACTACGCCTAGAAATTCTGTCCATAAAAATTATGAACAGAATCAGTGACAAACGATAGCCTTGGCGGACTCCAACTCCCACCGGAAACGAATTCGACCTGTTGTTACCGATACGGATCAAACTCTGGCTCCAGTGATATAGCGACCGAATGGCCCGTAGCAACGGGTCCTGAATGCCATACTCCCAGAGCACGCCCCACAAGATTGTTTGAAGGACACGGTCGAAAGCCTCTCCAAATCCACAAAACACATGTTGACAGATTGGGCAAACTCCCGTGCCCCTTCCAAAATCCTGTGCAGCGTATAGAGTTGGTCAAGAGTGCTCAGGGCAGGACGAAAACTACATTGTTCTTCCTGAATCTAAGGTTCAACTATCAGTCGGATCCTCCTCTCCAGTACCCCTGCATAGACTTTCCCAGGTAGGCTGAGGAGTGTGATTCCCCGATAATTAGAACACATCCTCCGGTCCCCCTTCTTAAAAATCGGAACCACCACCCCGGTTTGCCAATCCAGAGGTACAGCCCCCGATGACCATGCGATGTTGCAGAGACGTGTCAACCAAGACAGTCCTACAGCATCCAGAGCCCTGAGATATTCTGGGCGGATCTCGTCCAATCCCGGAGCTCGAACACCGAGGAGCTTTTTGAGAACCTCAGCGACCTCCACTCCAGTGATAGGCAGACCCCCACCCAAACCCCCAGGGTCTTCCTCCTCCACGGGGGGCATGTTGGTGGGATTGAGGAGGTCCTCAAAGTTTTCCCTCCACCTCTCCACGACATCCCCAGTCGAGGTAAGCAGCTCCCCACCTCCACTGTAAACAGTGTTTGTGAAGAACTGCATCCCCCTTCTGAGGCATCGGATGGTGGTCCAGAACCTTTTTGAGGCCAACCGATGATCACTCTCCAGGCCCTCACCGAACTCCTCCCACGCCCAAGATTTTGCATCTGTGACAGCCTTAGCTGCAGTTAAAAGCCTCTCGGATAGAGGACTCTGCCAAACGTTACCAGCAGACCCTGATTGCACACTTGGGCCTGCCAGATCTGGAAGGCAGCCTCCCCCACCACCGAAGCCAACTCACCACCAGGTGGTGATCAGTAGACAGTTCAGCTTCTTTCTTCACCCGAAGGTCCAGAACATACGGCCGCAAGTCCGATGACACAACTACAAAGTCAATCATCAAACTGCGACCTAGGGTGTCCTGGGGCCAAGTGCACTTATGGGCACACTTATGTTCAAGCATGGTTCAAACACCATTCGGGTTGAGACTGGAGAGGCCGTACCTACTGATCACACCCTTCCAGGACACACTGTCGCTGCCCACATGGGCGTTGAAGTATCCCAAGATGAGTGAGTTTCCTGAGGGAGCGTTCTCCAACACACCCTCTAAAGACTCCAAGAAGGGTGGGTACTTGGAACTCTCATTTGGTGCATAAGCACAAATAACAGTCAGGACCCGTCCCCCCACCCGAAGACAGAGGGAAGCTACCCTTTCGTAAACCAGGGAGAACCCCAACATTGGGCCCCGAGATGGGGGGCAACAAAAATGCCCACACCGGCTCACCGCCTCTCCCCATGAGCAACTCCAGAATGGAATAAGGTCCAGCCTCTCTCAAGATGGGTGGTTCCAGAGCCCAAGCTATGCGTTGAGGTGAGCCCAGCTATATCTAGTCAGTATCTCTCCACCTCACGCACCAGATCAAGCTCCTTCCCCGCCAGAGAGGTGACATTCCATGTCCTGAGTGTCAGAGTCAGTAGCCGAGGATCGGTCAGACAGAACCCACGCCTTCGGCTGCCACCCAACTCACATTGCACCCGACCCCTAAAACTCCTCCCACAGGTGGTGGGTCCATGGGAGGGCAGACCCATGTCTCCTTTTCGGGCTAGGCCCGGCCAGGCTCCATGAGCAGAAGCCCGACCACTAGGCGCTCGCCTTCGAGCCCCTCCCCCGGGCCTGGCTCCAGGATGGGGGACCGTCCAGGCGAAGGAGACTGCATTCTTGTATGTCTCTCAGTCATAAGGGTCTTCTGAATATATAGATAATATATAAAATAAAAATTAGGTAACAACTACTTATACAAATGTAGAATAAAAATACAATAAATAAAATAAATAAATAAAATAACATAAATGCAAATACCCTGAATATGTGCTTATGTTTTCTATGCATAGATTATGTAAGGCAGGGTTTGGTAATGACATGGCAAGGGAGGGAGTTGGATGTTTGTTGCTACATTTTGACTCTGAACCTGTTTTTTGTCCCCAGGTAATGCTAGGTTATACAGGAAGTTATATAGTTCATGAATAGCAAATATCTTATGTGATCTTGTTTCAGTGGCTGTGTGGGGAATACCATTATATTTCCAGCTAGCTTGTTTTCAGAAATTTCATTATCAAAGTCTGTCTTCCTTTCGGCTTTTTTTCCTTTTACTCTGGAGTCGCCACAGCGAATCATCTGATTCGCACATTTGATTTGGCAGAGGTTTTTTACGTCGGATGCCCTTCCTGTCACAACCCTTTAGCAAGTGACAGAAACATGCTGACGACTTTGCAGCCTACTCTTTACGAATGTCAGCAATGGTTCTTTTACATGCCTCTCACCATAGACAGTGAGAGACATGGCCCGCCTTTGATAACCCAGTTAGCTGCACTGGGGGGGACAGTGACAACCCTGTGGAGAGCGGGACTCGAACCCCCAACCTATGGATCAGCGATCCAGCGCCCTATACCACTTAACCACCACCGCCTCACCAAATTTCATTATCAAAGCCCATCAATAACTATCAACTAACCAATCAATCACTCAACCAACCCACCCATTCACCAACCAACCCACCAACCAACTAAACACCATCAAAAAATCCCACCAACAAACTCTCTACCTTCACATCTTCACTACCTTGGCATGCCACACACCTTCACACCTTCCCATCAATCAGTATATGGAATTTTTGGTATGTAAGGGGAAATTTTTTTTTTTTTACACTTGGCTGTTTGGTTCACCAGTCAGGCAACCAAACACACATGCAGCCATGTGAAAGATTAGGACAGCCTATTACATCGTCAACTCTTTATTAAGAAGCTTTCATATAACAATTTCCAATCTCAGTTTTATTTAATTATGGAAAAGAAAGTGATTTAATTGTAATTAAACAACATAAATTAACATATTTTTACTCATCAAACAAAAGATATGGACAACAATGAAGGAAAAACTTAGGACACCCCCACATATTTTCCCATTTATAATGACTATGGTCAGAACATCGTTACCCAGGATTCTAAAGAAGGCTCACCCTATTTAAACCCCAGATATTTAGTTTGGTGCCCCTGTCTGTTAAAGTGAAACTGAGCATGGTGAGATCCAAAGATCCAAAGAAGATTGTGGTGCTTATGAGTCTGGTAAGGGATTTAAAAAGCTATCAAAATTATTTGACATCAGCCATTTCACCATCCGGGGAACTGTTCACAAGATGATGACATTCAATACAACTGCTCCCATGACCAGATCTGGCCATCCATGCAAGCTCACCATCAGAGCAGACACCAAGATACTAAAAGAAGTCATGACAAGTCCTAAAATATCATCCCGGGAGCTATAGCAGACTCTTTCTACTGTCGATGTGAAAGCATTGGACTCTCCTATCAGAAAGAGACAACACAAGTTTCACCTTCATGAGAGGAATGCAAGAACAAAACCTTTACTCTCTGAAAATAACTTTTTTTAATGAAAGAGTGAAGCTTACCAGAGAGAGCATGGGCTGGAACCAGGTCCTCTGGAATAAGGTTCTTTGGACAGATGAGTCTAAAGTTTAATTATTTGAACACCAGAACAGATGTTTGGCAGAAACAAAATACAGCATTCAAGGGAAAGAACCTCATACTAACTGAAGTGTGGTGGTGTCTTGGTTTGGGCATGCTTTTCTGTAGCAGGACCTGGCCAGCTCATCATCATCGAATCCACCATGAATTCTATTGTGTACCAGCTGGTGCTTGAAGAACATGTGAAACCATCTGTGTTTATAAATAAATAATAATAATAATAAAAAAAACTATAGTGGAACGGGACATTGTAGCATGACAATGACCCAAAACATACCACTAAATCCACCAAGGACTGGCTGAAAACTAAGTGGAGAGTCCTGGAATGGCCCAGTCAAAGCCCGGATCGTAATCCCATTGAGACGCTGTGGGGTGACTTGAAATGGGCTGTGCGTGCAAGAAACCCCTCAAACATCTCACAGCTGAAAGAATTCTGCATTGAGGACTGTGGCAACTTTTCCTCAGATCGATGTCAGAGACTGATAGTTGGCTACAAGAAGTGGCTCACTGACGCTATTAAAGGGGGTAATGCTAGTTGTTAGGGCAGAGGATGTCTTAATTTTTTTTTCTTCTGTTGAATTATGCATTGTTTTCCTTATCCTTTTGTTTGAGTAAAAATGTTGATTTGTTGAAATTCAATTAAATCACTTTCTTTTCCTGAAATAAATAAAATTGTCACATATGAATGATTTTCATTTCATTTCAACATTTACAAATAATAGTCATACATATAGTGCAATATATCAGTCAATAATAATTTACACCACACAATAGTTTATAATTTTGGGTTTCTTAAATGGCATAAAAAGCAAGTTATTTGTACAATGCACACGCCAATAAAGTAAACTGATAAATTATTTGCATTACTGATATAAAAGGAGGTATTCAAGTGTAGAAAACCAAATAAAGTATATAAAAATAAGTATAGATGATATAAAAATTTGGTAACAACTAGTTATACAAATGTAGAAAAATAAATAAAAATACCCTGGATAAGTGTAGTTGAAATCAAGGACAGCCCATAAAGTTTGGTAAAACCTATTTCCAACGGGGTCCTGACTTAAACATTTTTTAAAGAGTAGACTGATTAACGGCGTGTCATAATTTTTTTCACATGACTCTTACATGGCATGCACATATGAATAGTTTTACACTCCCAGCCCGTGACTCAGCTACAATAGACCTAAGGTGTTCGAAGAGAGGACACAAAGGCTCAAGGAATGTTTACTGGAAACATAAGAGGAACGTATGGAATTCCAAAGATTTTGGTTGTATGCACATTTTGAACGGCCATTCTATACATTCAGTTCCTACTACTATGTTCCAGTAGTTATTGAAAGTATTGCTTCACTCTCTCCATGCACTTAAATAAGGGCTTGATCTTGGCATGGTCTTGTCAGTCTGTACTAACCTACAGGCATGTAAATTGGCTGCCAAATGGTGAGACTTCTTGCTATAAGGCTTTAATTAGACTGGTGGTATGTCCCAAGATTGGGAGGCCCCTGGAACAGTGGTTTATAATTTCATGTAAGTTTGACTGGGAGTGGTTGATCACATATATAAATAAAGGTCTGATGCATTTAAGGTACATTTGTCATCCCTTGGAAATGCAAAGTGGGAGTTCACAATGATATTATTTTCAACCTCCATAGTAGTTCATGGAAGGTAATTGGAGAAGCTGTCAATGGAGGAAGGGACAGTACATGCCCACTTCCCTGTCACTCATAACAAACACCAGCCATGTGAGCGTATGTACATAACGGGGCAGATACTTTCCTTCAGAATGTGTTAGACCACACCTGAATACATATGCATCATGTGTTATGCAGGGAACATGCTTATACCTGCCTTGTTGGTGCTGGTCACTCATTTGTTGAACCGCTTAATCCTACAAGATTGGTGAAAAGGCTGAAGCCTATCTCAACCAACACCGGATGAAGGTGGCCACACCCTGAACAGCTACCGGACCATCACAGAGACAACACACAAATATTCACAGTCACATCCACACCAAGGGATGATTTCAAACAGCTTAAAGTGCATGACTTTGGATTGTGGGAAGAAAGCCTAGTACTGTGAGGAATCCCGTACCAGCACAAAGAGAGCATTTAAAAATCCACACAGAAACACCCCAGCCCAGGACTTGAACCCAGGAGGTTTTTGTTCAGGAGAAGACATGCGACCCACTGTGCTCCTGTAGTGGGGTGGATGGGGGCTCACAATCGACTCTGAAACTTCTTTCTCCATGGTACACAGATGCCCCCAACATAAGCTGAAGTATCATTAAAGCTATTACAGTGGTACCTCGACTTACGAAATCAATCTGTTCTGAGGGCGAGCTCGAAAGTCGAAACGTTCATTAAATGAAACAGAAATTCCCCTAGAAAGCAATAGAAAACCAATTAATGCGTTCCAACCCCCTCCCAAACTCATATAACCCGACACAAACACGTATTTCACCTAATATATTAAGGGAAACACGTAAAAACAATAAATATTTCATAATAATACATGTACCTTAACAATAATAATAATAATAAAAAAAGAATAAACAAGAGAAACTGTATGTTAAATGTCATATTTAATCACATTCACCCTGATAAGCTGTCACACACGTTAGACACGAGGCACGCATGCACACACACACACACACACACACACACACACACACACACACACACACACACACACACAGCTAAAGCACTTTCGTGTTCATACCTCTGATGAGAATAACGTAGCGTCACGTTTCCATTCCCATGCATCTCATTGTGCTGAGGACATGAACAGGTGTACGTGACACTGCCTTGTGGGAACAGGCTTTGTCCTCTTCGCTTTGTCTTGTGCCAGTAGGAAGCTTGAGGTTTTCACTCTATAAGGACTGGTGTGCTACACCTGCTACACCAAATCCATGAAACATGCGTTGTTTAAACTCCAAAATTGGCATGGCTGTGTTCAAGCTATTGTTTTCCAGAGATAGAAGAGTAGACACACTGCTCTCATTTTTCAAGAGACCTTGGAAAGCATCATTCCGAAACTGGGAAAGGGAAAATCATCATACAAATTAAATATATTTTACAAAATCCAACTTGTGATTTTATGATATGTTTGTACTTGGGCCATCATAGTAATTTACAGTGTTTTATATATATATATATATATGAAATGCAGCCGTGAGGATGGGCACAAACAAGTGTCCATCCTCATGCCGGTCCCAAGCCCGGATAAATGCAGAGGGCTGCGACAGGAAGGGCATCCGGCGTAAATCTTTTGCCAAAATACACTATGTGAACTGCCAATACAAATTTTATACTGGATCGGTCGAGGCCAAGTTAACAACAACCGCCATCAGTGCAGTCAACCAACAGGGTGCTGGTGGAAATTGGACGACTGTTGGTCGAAAAAGGAGAGGCCAAAGAAGGATAGGCCGAAGAAGAAGAGGCTGGAGGCGTGTCCGTAGGCAGAGAGAGAAGAGGAAAAGCATGAGTCTAGGACTGAGAGTCGGGACTTTGAATGTTGGAACTGTGACAGGAAAAGGTAGAGAGCTGGCTGACATGATGCAGAGGAGGAAGGTGGACATACTGTGTGTTCAGGAGACCAGGTGGAAAGGAATCAAGGCTAGAAGCTTAGGAGCAGGGTTTAAGCTGTTTTTTTCATAGTGTGGATGGGAAGACAAATGGAGTAGGAGTCATCTTGAAGGAGAGGTTTATCAGGAATATTCTAGAAGTGAAAGGAGTGTCAGAGTGATGAGTCTGAAGTTAGAAATTGAAGGTGTGATGTTTTTTAGATTTTGCAAAAAGGATGAAAATGGCTGTGGTGAATATTTTCTTCCAGAAGAGACAGGAGCTATGGTGACTTATGAAAGCGGAGGTAGGAGCACACAGGTAGACTACATCTTGTGAAGGGATGTGATTTGAAGGAAGTCAGTGACTGCAAAGTAGTAGCGGGTGAGAGTGTTGCCAAACAGCATAGGATGGTGGTGTGCAGGATGATGCTGATGGTGAGGAAGGTGAAGAAGGCAAAGGCAGAGCAGAAGACAAAGTGGTAGAAGCTGAAAAAGGAAGAGTGTCGTGTTGTCTTCAAGGAGGAGTTGAAACAGGCTTTGGGTAGTAGGGAAGTGCTTCCAGATGACTGGACAACCACATCCAATGTGATCAGGGAGACAGGTAGGAGAGTTCTTGGTGTGTCCTCTGGAAGGACAGTAGATAAGGAGACTTGGTGGTGGAATGAGGAAGTGCAGGAGTGTGTACAAACGAAGAATTTAGCTAAGAAGAAGTGGGACGCAGAGAGGACCGAAGAGAGTAAACAGGAGTACAGGGAGACAGCGTAAGGGAAAGGTAGCGGTGTCAAAGGCAAAACAGAGGGCGTATGATGACTTGTATGATAGGTTGGACAGTAAGGAGGGAGAAAATGATTTATACAGGTTGGCACAGCAGAGAAATAGAGATGGGAAAGACGTGCAGCAAGTTAGAGTGATAAAGGAGAGAGAGGGAAATGTATTGACTGATGACAGAAGTGTGCTGGGAAGATGGGAAGAGTACTTTGAAGAGCTGATGAATGAGGAAAATAAGAGAAAAAAGAATAGAAGGGGTTACCGTTGAGGACCAGGAAGTAGCAAAGATTAGTAAGGGTGAAGTGAGGAGGGTATTGAAGAGGATGAAGAGTGGAAAGGCAGTTGGTCCTGATGACATACCGGTTGAGGTATGGAAGTGTCTAGGGGAGGTAGCAGTAGATTTTCTGACAAGAATATTCAACAAGGTTTTAGAAAGTGAGCAGATGCCGGAGGAATGGAGGAGAAGTGTGCTTGTGACATTTTTAAGAACAAGGGAGATGTACAGAGTTGTGGCAACTACAGAGGGATAAAGTTGATGAGCCATACAATGAAGTTATGGGAAAGAATAGTGGAAGCCAGACTAAGGGCAGAGGTCAGCATTTGTGAATAACAGTTTGGTTTCATGCCAAGAAAGAGCACCAAAGATGCAGTGTTTGCTTTGAGGATGTTAATAGAGAAGTACAGAGAAGGTCAGAAGGAGCTGCATTGTGCCTTTGTGGATCTGGAGAAAGCATATGACAGGATGCCGAGAGAAGAACTGTGGTATTGTATGAGGAAGTCTGGAGTGGCACAGAAGTATGTGAGAGTGGTGCAGGACATGTATGAGAGATGTAAGACAGTGGTGAGGTGTGCTGTTGGTGTGTAACAGAAGAGTTCAAGGTGGAGGTGGGACTGCATCAAGGGTCAGCTCTGAGCCCCTTCTTGTTTGCTATGGTGATGGACAGGCTGACAGACAAGGTTAGCCAAGAATCTCCATGGACTATGATGTTTGCAGATGACATTGTGATCTGTAGTGAGAGTAGAGAACAAGTGCAGGAAAATCTAGAGAGGTGGAGGTATGCCCTGGAAAGGAGGTGAATGAAGGTTAGTCTCAGTAAGACAGAATACATGTGTCCGAACGACAAGGACCCAAGAGGAACGGTGAAGTTACAGGGGGCAGAGATGAAGAAGGTGGAGGATTTTAAGTACTTAGGCTCAACAATCCAGAGCAATGGAGAGTGTGGAAAAGAGGTGAAGAAGCGTGTGCAGGCAGGTTGGACTGGATGGAGAAAAGTGTCTGGTGTGATGTGTGATAGGAGAGTATCGGCAAGAATGAAAGGAAAAGTGTACAAGACGGTGATGAGGCCAGCGATGTTGTATGGTTTAGAGACAGTGGCCCTGGCGAAAAGACAGGAGGCAGAGTTGGAGGTAGCAGAGATGAAAATGTTGAGGTTCTCTTTGGGAGTAACGAGGATGGATAGGATCAGGAATGAGTACATCAGAGGGACAGCACATGTTAGATGTTTTTGAGACAAAGTCAGAGAGGCTAGATTGAGATGGTTTGGACATGTACAGAGGAGGGATAGTGAGTATATTGGTAGTGGGATGCTGAGGTTGGAATTACCAGGCAGAAGGCCTAGAGGAAGACCAAAGAGACGATTCATGGATGTGGTGAAGGCGGACATGAAGGTCGTTGGAGTAAGAGTAGAAGATGCAGAGGACAGGGTGAGATGGAGGCAGATCATTTGCTGTGGGGACCCCTGAAGAGAACAGCCGAAAGGAAAAGAATATATATATATATATATATATATATATATATATATATATATATATATATATATATATATATACTGTCGAGTAATACTGTATATGCTACAAGGAAACATGATCTGATTGGTCTACTCTCAGGGGTTTCTGAGTGGATAACTCAGGTTTAACACTCAGGTTTTTTAGGTGTTGTCATCGTTATCATCATTACACTTTAAAATGTCTGTGAGATGAAAATACTGCAGAGCTTCACACTAATGGGAGTTTCAGTAAACAATTGAATCACAGTTCCACTCTGACATTCAAAGATGCATTTCATCATGTTGGGGTGTAAATTTACAATAAATCTGGCTGAGTCGTGTGTGTGTGTGTGTGTGTGTGTGTGTGTGTGTGTGTGTGTGTGAGAGAGAGAGAGAGAGAGAGAGAGAGAGAGAGAGAGAGAGATGGGTGATGTTAAACTGTGCCCATGTGTATAATGTGGCCTTTTGCAGCAACACCGTAAAAAAAAAGGTGGCTCTTGGTCTCTGACAAGTTGACCATACTGTACTATACATCCATAAATACCATACCGTATATCATAAAACACCCCTAAATCAATTATTATAAACATAACATTGTCAAATATATCAAATAATATCAACATTAATTTTAAACAAGTCACTTATTTATACCGAGTCACGTTACATGAAGCTTAAAGCAGTCAATCAACGCTTACAATATGTGAAGCGCTCAATACCGAAAGTAGTGTACTTGCAAAAGTAGTGTACTTGCTGTGGGTTATACAGACTTCCGGTCTTTCAAGTGCACAAGGGTGAAGTTGAACTCGTTTAGAACACAACCTGCCATGTGAATCCCAGCAAAGCGGAGTTCTTTCTTTTGTGGAAAGAAACTTTGTTCAAGAGATGCATACAAAGAACAAGTACAAATCCTAATGAATATTAATATAAGTATACACTCTTAGGATTCTGCAAAAAGATAATATCTTTGTGTTTTCATTCACATTACAACTCTCTTTGCTTAACTGAGTATGCATGGTAGATGCTTCATACACACACACATATATACACACACACACACACACCAACAGTCTTAAGATAAATATAGTGTATAAATGTATAGTCTATAGTTTGCAAACAATGAATGCAGCGTCATTACACTACGTAGGTATGTCTAAACTTAAAATTTGACTTTTGGGGGGTGACGTAAAACAGATAAACGTAAGTTGGGGGGCATCTGTAATACTTAACTGTGTGTAATATAAATTTCTCAACATAGTGGGCATAAACCAGTGCTTCTCAAATAGTGGGGCGCGCCCCCCTGGGGGGGCACGATGGGATGCTGAGGGGGGCGCGTGTGACCCAGGAGAACATGCTTTTTTTCCGCCGTACTACAAGAAAGTGTAATTGCACATCCACTCCAGTAGTTGGCAGTGGCGCCCTCATTGCCCATTGTGCGCAGCAAGTACAGGTCCCAGCTAAACATTGAGCAGGAGCTGAGAGTTGCAGTGTCATGCTTCAAACCTCGCTTTGAGAAGCTGTGCGCTGCAAAACGTGCTCATTGTAGCCATTAATCTTGGCTTCCTCATTTTGAGAAAAAAAAATCAGCACAAATTGTTCTATTTGTTCTTGTTTTGTAGGTTAAAGTGTTTATATATTGTGCTCCTGAGTTAATGTTTCTGAAGTCAATTTGAATTAATTATTTATTGATTTTATTTTCAGCAGCAAATGGTGTGGTAAGTTTGTCAAAAATGTAACAAGGATATTATTATTTTTAAATTTAAGGCAAATTGATGCACTTTCTTTTACAGACTAATAAAAAATGTTAAAAAAGTTATTCTTGTAAGTTGAACTATATCTCTTTCTTTTTGTTTTATTTATGTTAACAAGGATACGATATAATGAAGAGATATAGCTGTAACTATATTATAGAAAAAAGTTATAATTTATAGTTGCGGCGGAAAGTGGGTGGTGGGGGGGCGCGAATTGTTTTCTTCTTGCTAGGGGGGGCGTAACAGAAAATAATTGAGAAGCACTGGCATAAACTGAATAAGAAAATAGTCGATGTAAATGTCTTGTCTGTACACAGGGAAATGATTATGTGCACTCACTTCCAAGAAAATGTGTCATCATTCATCTACTTATTGCAATAAAGTTAAATCTGTATAATTTGCATAAAGTGTTATGAAACCCATTTTTCATTGTGGACACCAGCTTCTCCTACATGGTGATTACAGAAAGGAAAACACAGGAACTGTTTGACCGATGCTCACTTTATATCACAACATACAAAAAGCATTCAGACTTGACAGTGAAATGACAAAATGGCTGAAACATGACTGTGTTTAAGAAAAAAAAAAAAACCCACAGAAAACCTAATTTTCAAGGTCCTTTACAATCTTTATGTAGATATTTACACCAAAAGTAAAAAGTTTGCACAGCGGCACATTGTCTCAATCATGAAAGCTGTTAGTAAACAGTTATTCCCCCCAAAACCTTTTTTTTTTTTATATTCAAGGGTCACAAATCAGTGGAGCACATGAGAACAGGTGATGTATAAATGGGATGAGCATTTGTTTTCTTTAAGCATGTAAACAGAGTACTGTAGTACAAATATTCATTTCAGAAAACACCAATGCTCTGAAGTAAACAGTATAAAGACTGGACGGCTCACAGACGGACAAATATTTAAAAAAAATAATAATAATAATAATAATAATGAATGTCTCCACATTCAGTCCCAGGTGTATACATTATGCTACATTCTCCAGCAGGTCGGTGCTTGAGGTTGCCTCATCCCTCCTCAGGATTTCCTCCTGAGTGCAGGTCTGAAACTTTGAAAGCTTGCGGGGTTCTCGCCTCACGTGATCTGAAAATCCTGGAAAGAACAGAGAGAGAGAGAGAGAGAGAGAGACAGAGAGAGAGTCACGTGATTTATCCGAGAGCCGGATGCAGTCATCAAAAGAGGCCCGTGTGGCTCGCGAGCGATCGGTTCCCGACCCCGAAACAGGCTCGCGGGCGACTCAACACACGCCCCTCCTGAGTCATGAAATAAAACCACCTGCTTCTCTTATTGTGATTATTGTTCTATTTTATTTTAAAATTATTGCTGAAATCTTGGTCTCCCATCAAATCGATATCATAGACAGCATTTCTTCTCAGTTCTGGCGCTTCTTCAAGAGCTTCCTGTGATGTGTTGATAGAAAATTCGAAAGAAGCCACTAAAATTTGACTCCTTTTGTCGACATTGTATTGTGCAAGTTTTATCAGTGAGCTCTGTGAAAATGTTTGCCAATCAGCCACCTGATAAACGAATCCCATTCGAATTTGAGATATTTCAGAGATAGAATTGAAAGAGTTTATCGCCTTTTTTCTTCTTTTTGGGGCAGTGGTGGTCTAGTGGTATAGGGCGCTGGATCGCTGATCCAAAGGTTGGGGGTTCGAGTCCCACTCTCCACAGGATTGTCACTGTCCCCCCCCCAGGGCAGCTAACTGGGTTATCAAAGGCGGGCCATGTCTCTCACTGTCTATGGTGAGAGGCATGTAAAGGAACCATTGCTGACTTTCGTAGATAGTAGGCTGCAAAGTCGTCAGCGTGTTTCTGTCCCTTGCTAAAGGGGTTGTGACAGGAAGGGCATCCGACGTAAAAACCTCTGCCAAATGAAAAAATGTGCAAATCAGATGATTTGCTGTGGCGACTCCTGAGTAAAAGGGAAAAAGCTGAAAGGAAGACAGACAGGACTCCATGAGGGAGAACCGACTGAAAGACAACAGCGAACAATTCCACAGTTTTCGGGAGGCCACGCCTTCTCCTGCACATGTCCACATGAAAACTACCCGGATGGGGCTTTCCATCGTTCATTCAACTTATTCAAGCAAAACTTCACCGAAGCCGAACTTCAATCCGCATTGCACAGACATTTTACACGCCGTGTACAAGCCAACAGAAATCGGGTTTGCGGCGCTCATTGTTTGCTGAATCTGTAAATAAATATCTTCAAACTCTGTTTGGACGTCAATAAAAACAACAGAAATGAAATATTTATATATAAACCGTTAGAACGTGTGTGTTTGTGTACGTAGAACGCTGATGTCACAAAAACGTTAAGAATCAAATAATAATTTGACGTCGCGCGGGTTGTCAATAGCAACACAAACAAACAAAAACAACGAAAAAGCACAAGCCACTTTGGCTCCACTCCAAAGACTCAGCAACCAATCAGAATGGAGAGGAGGCGGGCTCTTGTGAATCCGCGGACCAATCCTGTGAACGGGCCGGCACGCCTATAAAAGCGCACGTTCCTGTCAGGCGACAGAGCTCTTTAAAACTCGGCTGTAGCAACACGGTTTGTTGGCGCTTCAGTACCGGTGACAGTTTTAGAAGAGACGCGGCTTTGCCCTGAATACACACTCGCACACATTGTGGATTGTTCGTTCAGAGTGCCATGCCTGGTGTTAACCTTTCCGCTCGCAGTTTCGGAGCTGCGCGAGGGAGCGCCTTCTCTCGCCCTCCGTCTCAGTACAGTAAGCGTGTGTGTCGCAGCCTTTTCGGTTCGGTAGATCACGCCGCGCTGAACCGGGAGATCGCGGCGAAGATGCGGGAGATCTCCGAGCGGAACCAGACGCGCTGGAATTTTAACTTCACGGCCGGAACGCCGCTGCACGGAGACTACGAGTGGGAAGAAATCGCGGTGGACGCGACGCCAACGTTTTACCAGGAGTCGGTACAAGTCGGGAAAAGGAGAGCGGTTTATGTGCACGTTAATCTGTGTACAGAGGCTTCGAACCAGGAGAACCGTGCACGGGGCGACACTGGACACGGAGCTGCTGGTCCTCCTGAGGCGAGACGCACGAGGGGGACCACCAGGAGGAGGAAGAGAAAAACAATCACACCGCCCTCTATCGCCACAGCCCGCATTACAGGTAAGCGAACCCGCAATCCGACCTGTGTGTGTGTGTGTGTGTGTGTGTGTGAGAGAGAGAGAGAGAGAGAGAGAGAGACAGACAGTCCGTTAAGATGTAATTTTTTTTCCCCCTCGCAGATTTTTACTGTAAACGAAGGAAGCAGGAACTTCTTTCTCCGGCCACCGCTCTCTGTTCGGAGCAAACACCACGGAAACGACTCCGGTAAAGGTAAAGAGGACTTTGTCTTTTCATACAGTGTGTTTGTTTTGTTTGTGTAGTTTTTGTCTGTGTAGTTTTTGTCTTCACTTGACAGTTTTCGTTATAACGCTGATGTTTTAAACCCTCCAACTGTTGAATGGCGATGTTATGGCGGCGTGTTTGTTGTTTTGGAGGAGAAGGGGGGGAGAGGGGGCGGGTCGCGCACGCTCCGTGGCGGGAAAAAGGAGCAGCAGTCATGGCGACAGTGTGGCAGGCGATGTAATTTAAAGGAAGTCAGTGACTGCAAAGTAGTAGCGGGTGAGAGTGTTGCCAAACAGCATAGGATGGTGGTGTGCAGGATGATGCTGATGGTGAGGAAGGTGAAGAAGGCAAAGGCAGAGCAGAAGACAAAGTGGTGGAAGTTGAAAAAGGAAGAATGTCGGGTTGTCTTCAAGGAGGAGTTGAAACAGGCTTTGGGTGGTCAGGAAGTGCTTCCAGATGACTGGACAACTACAGCGAATGTGATCAGGGAGACAGGTAGGAGAATACTTGGTGTGTCATCTGGAAGGAAAGTAGATAAGGAGACTTGGTGGTGGAATGAGGAAGTGCAGGAGTGTGTACAAAGGAAGAGATTAGCTAAGAAGAAGTGGGACATTGACAAAACCGAAGAGAGTAAACAGGAGTACAGGGAGACGCAGCGTAAGGCAAAGGTAGCAGTGTCAAAGGCCAAACATAGCGCGTTTGATGACTTGTATGCTCGGTTGGAAAGTAAGGAGGGAGAAAATGATTTATACAGGTTGGCACAGCAGAGTAATAGAGATGGGAAGGACGTGCAGCAAGTTAGATTGATAAAGGACAGAGAGGAAATGTATTGACTGATGACAGAAGTGTGCTGGGAAGATGGAAAGAGTACTTTGAAGAGCTGATGAATGAGGAAAATGAGAGAGAAAAAGAGTAGAAGAGGTGACTGTTGAGGACCAGGAAGTAGCAAAGATTAGTAAGGGTGAAGTGAGGAGGGCATTGAAGAGGATGAAGAATGGAAAGGCAGTTGGTCCTGATGACATACCCGGTGGAGGTATGGAAGTGTCTAGGAGAGGTAGCAGTAGATTTTCTGACAAGAACATTTAACAAGGTCTTAGAAGTGAGAGGATGCCAGAGGAATGGAGGAGAAGTGTGCTGGTGCCCATTTTTAAGAACAAAGGGAGGCGTGCAGAGTTGTGGCAACTACAGAGGGATAAAGTTGATGAGCCATACGATGAAGTTATGGGAAAGAATAGTGGAAGCTAGACTAAGGGCAGAAGTCAGCATTTGTGAACAACAGTTTGGTTTCATGCCCAGAAAGAGCACCACAGATGCAGTGTTTGCCTTGAGGATGTTAATGGAGAAGTACAGAAGAAGGTCAGACGCAGGCTGCATTGTGCCTTTGTGGATCTGGAGAAAGCATATGACAGGGTGCCGAGAGAAGAACTGTGGTATTGCATGAGGAAGTCTGGAGTGGCAGAGAAGTATGTTAGAGTGGTGCAGGACATGTATGAGAGATGTAAGACAGTGGTGAGGTGTGCTGTCGGTGTGACAGAAGAGTTCAAGGTGGAGGTGGGACTGCATCAAGGGTCAGCTCTCAGCCCCTTCTTGTTCGCTATGGTGATGGACAGGCTGACAGACGAGTTAGACAAGATTCCCCATGGACTATGATGTTTGCAGATGACATTGTAATCTGTAGTGAGAGCAGAGAACAAGTGCAGGAAAATCTAGAGAGGTGGAGGTATGCCCTGGAAAGGAGGAATGAAGATTAGCCTCAGTAAGACAGAATACATGTGCATGAATGCCAAGGACCAAGAGGAACGGTGAGATTACAGGAGCAGAGATAAGAAAGGTGGAGGATTTTAAGTACTTAGGCTCAACAATCCAGAGCAATGGAGAGTGTGGAAAAGAGGTCAAGAAGCGTGTGCAGGCAGGTTGGAATGGTTGGAGAAAAAGTGTCCGATTGTGATGTGTGATAGGAGGGTATCGGCAAAAATGAAAGGAAAAGTGTACAAGGCGGTGTTGAGGCCAACGATGCTGTATGGGTTAGAAACAGTGGCCCTGGGAAAAGACAGGAGGCAGAGTTGGAGGTGCAGAGATGAAAATGTTGAGGTTCTCTTTGGGAGTAATGAGGATGGATAGGATTAGGAATGAGCACATCAGAGGGACAGCACATGTAAGAGCGTTTTGGAGACAAAGTCAGAGAGGCTAGATTGAGATGGTTTGGACATGTACAGAGGAGGGATAGTGAGTATATTGGTAATAGGATGCTGAGGTTGGAACTACCAGGCAAAAGGCCTAGAGGAAGACCAAAGAGACGATTCATGGATGTGGTGAAGGAAGACATGAAGGTCGTTGGTGTAAGAGAAGATGCAAAGGATAGGGTGAGATGGAGGCAGATGATTCGCTGTGGCGACCCCTGAAGGGAAAAGCCGAAAGGAAAAGAAGAAGAAGTCATGGCGACAGTGAGGTGTTCATATCGGAGTCCAGCTTTGGACTCCTCAACCCGGCTCACTCACCAAGCTCTCTCTCTCTCTCTCTCTCTGTCTGTTCTTTCCAGGATTTTCAGATCACGTGAGGCGAGAACCCCGCAAGCTTTCAAAGTTTCAGACCTGCACTCAGGAGGAAATCCTGAGGAGGGATGAGGCAACCTCAAGCACCGACCTGCTGGAGAATGTAGCATAATGTATACACCTGGGACTGAATGTGGAGACATTCATTATTATTTATTTATTATTTATTTATATTTTAATATATTTCTGTCTGTGAGCCGTCCAGTCTTTATACTGTTTACTTCAGAGCATTGGTGTTTTCTGAAATGAATATTTGTACTACAGTACTCAGTTTACATGCTTAAACAAAACAAATGCTCATCCCATTTATACATCACCTGTTCTCATGTGCTCCACTGATTTGTGACCCTTGAATAAAAAAAAAAAAAGGTTTTGGGGGGAATAACTGTTTACGAACAGCTTTCATGATTGAGACAATGTGCCGCTGTGCAAACTTTTTACTTTTGGTGTAAATATCTACATAAAGATTGTAAAGGACCTTGAAAATTAGGTTTTCTGTGGGTTTTTTTCTTAAACACAGTCATGTTTCAGCCATTTTGTCATTTCACTGTCAAGTCTGAATGCTTTTTGTATGTTGTGATATAAAGTGAGCATCGGTCAAACAGTTCCTGTGTTTTCCTTTCTGTAATCACCATGTAGGAGAAGCTGGTGTCCACAATGAAAAATGGGTTTCATAACACTTTATGCAAATTATAGATTTAACTTTATTGCAATAATTGAATGATGACACATTTTCTTGGAAGTGAGTGCACATAATCATTTCCCTGTGTACAGACAAGACATTTACATCGACTGTATTTTCTTATTCAGTTTATGTCCAATGTGTTGAGACATATATATTACACACAGTTCAGTATCACCGATGCCCCCCGACTTGCGTTTTTCTGATTTTGTCCCCCCAAAAGTCAAATTTTGAGTTGAGACATAACTACATAGTGTAATGATGCTGCAGTCATTGTTCGCTAAATGTAGACTGAGTGTGTGTATATATTTATGCATATTTCAGTTATATAGTGTTACCCTTGTGTGAAGACGTCGTCTCTGTGATCTTTGTGTTTGCACTGTTTTGTGGACTTTTGTAACACGAAGCAAATCTGGTTGGTCAGAAGGGTAAGCCTACTAGCATGGGAGCAAGTCTCATACACAGAGATGAATTAACTATCTGCTCAGATCAGCACAATCTACCATACACACTCAGTTCAGCAAAGAGAGTTGTTGGATTAAAATAGAGACAAAGATTTAGTTGAATTGGAACATGTAACTGCGTGGAGTTAAATGGCCACTCGTCGGCCTCTGCTACAATCTTCCTCGCCTCGTCCATCTTTCAAAACAGGATCAGAAGTTGACTCGGGTTCATCTTTGAGAATTGGGCCTGGAAAAAGGAAACGGGAGCATAAAACACAGATTGGCAGTTAGCATGAACATTACTTGATTAATTATAATCGGTATGGTGGCCACTTAATTTGAATTAGGGTCACGTCGAGGCTGGCACCCAACTCAGCGGACTGAGCGTGGACAGGGTACACCTGGACAGCTTGCCAAGCTATCGCTCACACAACCATTCACACTTTGGTTGAACATATGTCAAGGTCATTCGATATGAAATCAACATGTTTTCAGAAGTTCCCCACCTGACCCCGGAGATAGTTCTGATTTTTACACACTTAACGTACATGATATATGATTTAAAAATCAGGATTAATGCAGTGGTTTGCCATTGCCTTCTTCACAATGCGAACCTAACATAGAAACTCCACACAGAAACGCCCAGGCCGGGAATCGAACCCAGGCCTTCTTGCTGTGAGGCGGATGTGCTAACCATTACAGCACTGTGCCGCCCTATGTATCTGTTACATGCACTAAAATATGCTTCTTAAACACATTCTATAGACAGTCTTACTCATTAATACAGTATTAATGTAGGAAAATATAGTAATGATAACGAGTGGTGGCCTCGGGGTATTGGACACTGGATCGCTGATCCACTTATCTCACTGTCTATGGTGAGAGGTTGATGTAAAAGAACCATTGCTGACATTCGTAAAAGAGGAGCTGCAAAGCCGTCAGCGTGTTTCTGTCCCTTGCTAAAAGGGTTGTGTCAGGAAGGGCATCTGATGTAAAAACCTATGAACCAAATCAAACGTGCGAATCAAATCAAACGTTCACTGTGGCAACCTCTGATAAAGGGAAAACGCTGAAAGAAAATCTCATCAGTACTGTATTATGAGTAAGACTATCTATAGAATGTGTTCAAGAAGCATATTTTAGTGCATGTAATCGATACATAGGGTTTTACTTCCGGTTGATCATTCGCTCATGTAATATGATACATGGGGTTTTACTTCCGGGTACAGAACTCGTGGATTATCTTGATTCACGGGAGGGCCCGGAACCGAACCCCTGCGAATAATGTGGGCCTGCTGTATTATGTATGTGATGTAAACACAGTAGAATTAAATAAAAATCATCTATTTTAAATCAACATACTGAATATCAAAGTGTATTCTTTTAATATTGTAATCAACAGAGTATCAAGGTTTCTTCAACATATCAACTTTAATATTGCACTCAACAACAAATACCTTTGTTTTTGGCGGTTTATAGTTCACTTGTATTTGTTCGAAAATGTCAGCAAACGTGTTGCTCAATTTGAAACGCATTAATTTATTTATTATTTTCACGTTGGTCCTTAATTGTGACAGAGAACAGGTTTTTTTTTTTACCTCATCATTGTTCCCCTTCCATCATGCTTTCTGGCTTTGTTGTTAAGACACTACCGGCCAATGAGAATCGCTGTTTCACCGAACTGGTGAAATTGACCAATCACAAGGCGTGGTTGAGACTGATTTCGCTTTGGTCACTTTTCAGTATGGTGTATGTATGATAGGGGACACACACACACGTTTTTTTCAACACAGCTGGCCGGTACAATTTCGGCCCAACCGGCCGTGTTACCTCCAACAAAGATATTTTTAAGACTGGCTCAACAGTGACCATGAGTACGACTGCATGTCTTCACCACAAGAAATTTTACAATGACAAACATGAATGATTGTAGAAAGCATGCTGGGTCATTCGTGAATCAACGAGCTGTTCAGGGGGTACCCCACCTTTACCCAGAGTTGGTTGAGATATGCTCCAGCCTCCCCACTTTTCTTATGAGTTAGAGCAGGGGTCACCAACCTTTTTGAAATAGAGGGCTAGTTCTTGGGTACCAATTAATGTGAAGGGCTACCAGGTCGATATACACTTGTGACACAACAAATTTGCTCAATTTACCTTTATTTATATGTTATTATTAATAATTAATGATATTCATCTATGTCAGGGGTCAGGAACCTTTTTGACTAAGGCAAAAAAGAGATTGAAATGCGTGAGATTTATTTATGTTTTTGTTTTATTTGATGTTTTTTTTCTGTATTTTTATTTAAAGGACAGCGAAATTATGAATTAGTTATTGTGTTAAGAAAGGTCACGTGATTTAACCGAGAGCCGGATGCAGTCATCAAAAGAGGCCCGTGTGGCTCGCGATCGGTTCCAGACCCCGAAACAGGCTCGCGGGTGACTCAACACACGCCCCTCCTGAGTCATGAAATAAAACCTTCTGCTTCTCTTATTGTGATTATTATTCTATTTTATTTTAAAATGATTGCTGAAATCTTGGTCTCCCATCAAATCGATATCATAGACAGCATTTCTTCTAACTGGGTTATCAAAGGCGGGCCATGTCTCTCACTGTCTATGGTGCTACAGGCATGTAAAAGAACCATTGCTGACTTTCGTAAAGAGTAGCTGCAAAGTCGTCAGCGTGTTTCTGTCCCTTGCTAAAAAAGGTTGTGACAGGAAGGGCATCCGACGTAAAAAAAAAAAAAAAAAAAAAAACCTCTGCCAAATCAAAATGTGCGAATCACATGATTCGCTGTGGCGACTCCCGAGTAAAAAGGGAAAAAGCCGAAAGGAAGACAGACAGACAGCATTTCTTCTCAATTCTGGCGCTTCTTCAAGAGCTTCCTGTGATGTGTTGATAGAAAATTCGAAAGAAGCCACTAAAATTTGACTCCTTCTATCGACATTGTATTGTGCAAGTTTTATCAGTGAGCTCTGTGAAAATGTTTGCCAATCTGATAAACGAATCCCATTCGAATTTGAGATATTTCAGAGATAGAATTGAAAGAGTTTATCGCCTTTTTTCTTCTTTTTGGACTCCATGAGGGAGAACCGACTGAAAGACTACAGCGAACAATTCCACAGTTTTCGGGAGGCCACGCCTTCTCCTGCACATGTCCACATGAAAACTACCCGGATGGGACTTTCCATCATTCATTCAACTTATTCAAGCAAAACTTCACCGAAGCCGAACTTCAATCCGCATTGCACAGACATTTTACACGCCGTGTACAAGCCAACAGAAATCGGGTTTGCGGCGCTCATTGTTTGCTGAATCTGTAAATAAATATCTTCAAACTCTGTTTGGACGTCAATAAAAACAACAGAAATGAAATATTTATATATAAACCGTTAGAACGTGTGTGTTTGTGTACGTAGAACGCTGATGTCACAAAAACGTTAAGAATCAAATAATAATTTGACGTCGCGCGGGTTGTCAATAGCAACACAAACAAACAAAAACAACGAAAAAGCACGAGCCACTTTGGCTCCACTCCAAAGACTCAGCAACCAATCAGAATGGAGAGGAGGCGGGCTCTTGTGAATCCGCGGACCAATCCTGTGAACGGGCCGGCACGCCTATAAAAGCGCACGTTCCTGTCAGGCGACAGAGCTCTTTAAAACTCGGCTGTAGCAACACGGTTTGTTGGCGCTTCAGTACCGGTGACAGTTTTAGAAGAGACGCGGCTTTGCCCTGAATACACACTCGCACACATTGTGGATTGTTCGTTCAGAGTGCCATGCCTGGTGTTAACCTTTCCGCTCGCAGTTTCGGAGCTGCGCGAGGGAGCGCCTTCTCTCGCCCTCCGTCTCAGTACAGTAAGCGTGTGTGTCGCAGCCTTTTCGGTTCGGTAGATCACACCGCGCTGAACCGGGAGATCGCGGCGAAGATGCGGGAGATCTCCGAGCGGAACCAGACGCGCTGGAATTTTAACTTCACGGCCGGAACGCCGCTGCACGGAGACTACGAGTGGGAAGAAATCGCGGTGGACGCGACGCCAACGTTTTACCAGGAGTCGGTACAAGTCGGGAAAAGGAGAGCGGTTTATGTGCACGTTAATCTGTGTACAGAGGCTTCGAACCAGGAGAACCGTGCACGGGGCGACACTGGACACGGAGCTGCTGGTCCTCCTGAGGCGAGACGCACGAGGGGGACCACCAGGAGGAGGAAGAGAAAAACAATCACACCGCCCTCTACCGCCACAGCCCGCATTACAGGTAAGCGAACCCGCAATCCGACCTGTGTGTGTGTGTGTGTGTGTGTGTGTGAGAGAGAGAGAGAGACAGTCCGTTAAGATGTAATTTTTTTTCCCCCTCGCAGATTTTTACTGTAAACGAAGGAAGCAGGAACTTCTTTCTCCGGCCACCGCTCTCTGTTCGGAGCAAACACCACGGAAACGACTCCGGTAAAGGTAAAGAGGACTTTGTCTTTTCATACAGTGTGTTTGTTTTGTTTGTGTAGTTTTTGTCTGTGTAGTTTTTGTCTTCACTTGACAGTTTTCGTTATAACGCTGATGTTTTAAACCCTCCAACTGTTGAATGGCGATGTTATGGTGGCGTGTTTGTTGTTTTGGAGGCGAAGGCCGGAGGGAGGGAGGGAGGGAGGTCGCGCACGCTCCGTGGCGGGAAAAAGGAGCAGCAGTCATGGACAGTGAGGTGTTCATATCAGAGTCCAGCTTTGAACTCCTAAACCCGGCTCACTCACCAAGCTCTCTCTCTCTCTGTCTGTTCTTTCCAGGATTTTCAGATCACGTGAGGCGAGAACCCCGCAAGCTTTCAAAGTTTCAGACCTGCACTCAGGAGGAAATCCTGAGGAGGGATGAGGCAACCTCAAGCACCGACCTGCTGGAGAATGTAGCATAATGTATGCACCTTGGACTGAATGTGGAGACATTCATTATTATTTATTATTTATTTTTTTTAAATATATTTGTCTGTGAGCCGTCCAGTCTTTATACTGTTTACTTCAGAGCATTGGTGTTTTCTGAAATGAATATTTGTACTACAGTACTCTGTTTACATGCTTAAAGAAAACAAATGCTCATCCCATTTATACATCACCTGTTCTCATGTGCTCCACTGATTTGTGACCCTTGAATATTAAAAAAAAAAAAAAGGTTTTGGGGGGGAATAACTGTTTACGAACAGCTTTCATGATTGAGACAATGTGCCGCTGTGCAAACTTTTTACTTTTGGTGTAAATATCTACATAAAGATTGTAAAGGACCTTGAAAATTAGGTTTTCTGTGGGTTTTTTTCTTAAACACAGTCATGTTTCAGCCATTTTGTCATTTCACTGTCAAGTCTGAATGCTTTTTGTATGTTGTGATATAAAGTGAGCATCGGTCAAACAGTTCCTGTGTTTTCCTTTCTGTAATCACCATGTAGGAGAAGCTGGTGTCCACAATGAAAAATGGGTTTCATAACACTTTATGCAAATTATACAGATTTAACTTTATTGCAATAAGTAGATGAATGATGACACATTTTCTTGGAAGTGAGTGCACATAATCATTTCCCTGTGTACAGACAAGACATTTTACATCGACTGTATTTTCTTATTCAGTTTATGGCCAATGTGTTGAGAAATTTATATTACACACAGTTCAGTATTACAGATGCCCCCCTACTTGCGTTTCTCTGTTTGATGTTTTTCTGATTTTGTCCCCCCAAAAGTCAAATTTTGAGTTGAGCCATAACTACATATTGTAATGATGCAATGATGCTGCAGTCATTGTTCGCTAACTGTAGACTGAGTGTGTGTATATATTTATACATATTTCAGTTATATAGTGTTACCCTTGTGTTAAGACGTCGTCTCCGTGATCTTTGTGTTTGCACTGTTTTGTGGACTTTTGTAACACGAAGCAAATCTGGTTGGTCAGAAGGGTAAGCCTACTAGCATGGGAGCAAGTCTCCTACACAGAGACGAATTAACTATCTGCTCAGATCAGCACAATCTACCATACACACTCAGTTCAGCAAAGAGAGTTGTTAGATTAAAATAGAGACAAAGATTTAGTTGAATTGGAACATGTAACTGCGTGGAGTTAAATGGCCACTCGTCGGCCTCTGCTACAGTAATCTTCCTCGCCTCGTCCATCTTTCAAAACAAAACAGGATCAGAAGTTGACTCGGGTTCATCTTTGAGAATTGGGCCTGGAAAAAGGAAACGGGAGCATAAAACACAGATTGGCAGTTAGCATGAACATTACTTGATTAATTATAATCGGTATGGTGGCCACTTAATCCGAATTAGGGTCACGTCGAGGCTGGCACCCAACTCCGCCGACTCCAGGCAAGAGCAGAGCACACCCCGGTCAGCTCGCCAGGCCGTTTACTCACTTATTACAGTATAAGCATGGACGCACTGATTTTGCCCTGCAAGATCGTTTATCAAAGTGTATTTTTTTACAAGTGAAAGTTTTTTGAAATATCGCTTTGTCACTTGTGGCTTGTAATCCTGACACAATCGTGTTTCCGTCCTCTATCGACAGTCATTCAGTGTGTAGACCAGAAAGCCCGCTATAATCAGAGTCATGCTGTGATTGGGCAAACGAGTACATCAGAGGGACAGCACATGTAAGAGGTTTTGGAGACAAAGTCAGAGAGGCGAGATTGAGATGGTTTGGACATGTACAGAGGAGGGATAGTGAGTATCTTGGTAGTAGGATGCTGAGGTTGGAACTACCAGGCAGAAGGCCTAGAGGAAGACCAAGGAGGAGATTTATGGATGTGGTGAAGGAGGACATGAAGGCAGTTGGAGTAAGAGAAGAAGATGATGAGGACAGGGTGAGATGGAGGCAGTTGATTCGCTGTGGCGTCCCCTGAAGAGAAAAGCTGAAAGGAAAAGAAGAAGTAAGCCCTGATAGGGCAGTCCGGATGTCACACAGACCTTCAGCCAATAGAATTTGTTTTTATACAGGAAACGGAAATTCCCGGTAAAAACAAAACCACGGTTCATGTTGTTAATTGCAAAGTAATGACCTGGTTTCCAACAAGGCACATTAACCATGCAGGAGTTTTTTGGGGGTTTTTTTCCATCTTTGTCGATTTTGACAAAAATTATGTCAGACAATTTGCGGACTCCGCCTCAGGCTCAACATGCTCCAAATCGGTCCAGATTCCGGTAAATTACATTCCAGTTCTCTCCAGCACCATGATAATATTCATGTGATATGTTAAACAGTATTGCATGTTATTATTGTAAAGTTCGAAAGTTTGACGGACTTTCCTGAGCCGTCAGTGTCCCTGTAAGTGTTATATGTGCGGCACGTGCCCAGGAGGCCTGTGTGCATCGCCACGATTGCATTAATATTCTCTATATACATGTAATGTTAATATTGTTCTGTATAAATAGATCAAACTTCTGCTCAGGGATCACAGGTCCAATGAGGTCGAGTCGCGCGACTTCTGCGCATGTGCGGATGATGCTCCACCTTCAAGTCCGCCTTAAAAATTTAATATGCATATATTACTGATGAAGGCTTTACAATATGCCAATAAAAGCACGAGATGCATTTAAACTATTCCAATGTTTATGTGTATTTAATATATTTAAATGGCTTATTTTGCTCAGTATGCAGTTCTATTTCAGTGTTAATGTTTGTGCCGAAGCTTAAAACATTACGTTTTCATAAGTAGTTTTTTTCTGATGCTTACAATTTTAATTTTATTGACTTAGCAGTTTTGTATTTTATGAATGTCAAATAGCTTATTAAAAATTAAATCCATTAAATACAAATGTACATATTATTTTTACTATTACGTTCTTGGAAATCATGTAAATTCCCAGCAGCAGGATCATTTCTTTTTTTGGTTTTTAACAATGTTCCGACCAATTTTTCATGTGTCTGGACACACACGAGCCACTGTGAGCAACATCAGATGTGCACGCTGTGGCCATGCACACCTGCCCTGCGCATATGGGCGGGGCATATTTGCAAGCAATGTCAATGCAATGATTGGCTGCGTCGCGGAAGGGAACCGTATCGTATCATTGGCTGGATGCCTGTCACTCACTGAGTTACATTGCAAAATTGTACAGAAGACAATATTATCGGTATAATGAATTAGATCAGATTATCAATCCTGTTGATTGGTTAAGATGATGCAACGCCCCTTTTTTTCTCATTCGTGCACACTTTGTGCTTGTGATTTTTTTTTAGTTTGTGTGTGTTTAATTACAGTTCCGCTCCGTCATGCCACCCAAACGCTGCGCACCTCCTCAGGCTTCTGGTCAGACGCCGAAGCGCCAAAAAAAGGTAATGACGCCGCATGAAAAAGTAGAACTGCTGGATATGATTCAGGAAGGAAAGTGTTTTGCTGCAGTATTATAAAGTGAATGAAAGTACAGTCCGCTACATAAAGAAAAATGAAAAGTGTATCGTGGAGTTTTTGTGGAAGTGCTAAGAAGGTGAATGTTGTATGAAACAAGGTCATCATCACAGTGGAACCTGCCTGAGCATTCTGGATGCTTCTCGTTCAGGGGTCGCCAACCTTCGCCATTCAAAGAGCCATTTGGACCCGTTTTCCACATTAAAGAAAACACTGGGAGCCACAAATCCTTTTTTGATATTTTAAATCAAATAACACTGCAGATACTGTAATATTTTTCCCCATTTTCCTTCATGTTAATATAAAACAACAATATGTTGCACCGATTTATACGATTGCAGAGACAATTAAATTACAATTCTGCTTGCAACAAAAAATTTAATAAAAAAAAAAAAAAATCGCCAGCCTCCCCGCGACCCTAATTAGGATTAAGTGGCTCAGAAAATGAATGAATGTGTTTGAGTCCTTCTTGTATTTTTATAAAGAAAAAGAATATCTATCCCACGAAGCGAGGGACGGGGTGCAGCCAGATGTGTTAATGGGTTGGTGAGCCGACCTCAGCATCACTCCCTTTGTGAGAACTTCTTTTTCTTTATTCGTCATATTAGTGTTGTTTTCTCATCGTTTTAATTTCCAAAAACGACAGCAACACAGGAAAGTAAATGGAGACTTATTTTAAGAAGGAGCCTGCTCAACATTCTTTCAAATAATATTAATGCTGCACTGACCGACCCATTCTCAGAGTGGAGACTGAACCACACCCAGTCTTTTATTTTGTCACTGTGAGGACAGTTATTTAATTCGGAGATTGCTGTGTACTCATCCTCCTCAAAAAATTAGCATATTGTGATAAAGTTCATGATTTTCTGTAATGTACTGATAAAAATTAAACTTTCATATATTTTAGATTCATTGCAAATCAACTGAAATATTTCAGGTGTTTTATTGTTTTAAAACTGATGATTTTGGCATACAGCTCATGAAAACCACAGTACAGTACCTACGTTAATGTTTAGAATGTTTGTGTGTGAGATTTTATGTTCCGTAGCATGTTTTACAAACAATACCAACAGGATAAACTTGATTTCACTTCACATCTTTTATGTTCTTTATGAACAGTAAATAGAATGCATATGCATCCTTCTTGTGGGCATTTTTTAAAACTACGTGCAGTACTATAGAACTAGAAGTACAGGAGGCCCTTGACATTCGCGGGGGTTCGGTTTCAAGCCCTCCCGTGAATCGAGATAATCCGCGAGTTCTGTACCCAGATGTAAAACCCCATGTAGTACGTCACATTCGCGAACGAGCAGCCGGAAGTAAAATACTATGTATCTATTCTATCTCTCTATTGCCTGAATTGTAGGACGACCATTGGCGACCCGCCATGAAGGATAACGCTCTGGTTATCATTTGCATGGAGGTTTTCGTGGCAGGATGAGTGCAGTGGTTTGCCATTGCCTTCTGCACAATGCGAACCTATGAGCAATTTAGAACAGCCAATTAACTTACTGTGCATGGCTCCTTCGACGTCTTCGACCAACAGTCGTCCAATTTCCATCAGCACCTTGTTGGTTGACAGCACTGATGGGCGGTCGTTGTTAACCCGGGCCTCGACCGATCCGGTATGAATTTTGTTTTGACCATTTGCATTTTTTAGTGGCAGAAGTTTTACGCCGGATGCCCTTCCTGTCACAACCCTCTGCATTTATCCGGGCTTGGGACTGGCATAAGGGGGAGAGACACTGGTTAGTGCCCCCCCCCCCCCCCCCGCCTCATGGCTGCATTGAAGTGTAAACTAATAACATATATCAAAAATAAGGTTGGCTAAAGTAAAGTATTAATTGTACCATTTCTTTTTTGAAGGTGTATCCAAATAATTCTTCATAATAATCTTTGTTGTATTTGCTGATAGGTGGCGTGTATCATATGCAGCAACCTTGCAACTACACAATTAGTTTCCAAACTGAAACTAATTCACCATGTTCACAAATCTACTCATAGAGATGCAAGTATCCTGTGCAGCAACATCGCAACAACAATTCTAACTAAATCTACATTTAACTACATGAGTGTTGGAATAATTGTACATATGAATTACCACAGCTCGAACCTGTTTTGTTACTCGCTCAGTATAAATGTTGGAAACTGCTTGTTGAGGCATTTTGCAGAAACATCTCTATCTCCATGGGAGGCAGCCAAGTGGAAACAACCTTGAAGTTCTCACACAACAGGATGACTCCCGAACTGCAGCTGGATAGAGAGCTGAAATGAACATTCTAAACTAGACAAAGTAGATGAGCACAGAACAATGATGAAGGTCATGATGCTGATTCACATACACCCCTCCCCTTTAGGAAATCAATATGACATGTGGAACTAGAAATCACCCTGATGCAATAAAAGAGGTTCTCAGTCAGGTTTCAAGCCAGAGCAGCAAGGAGACTTGTAATTGGCTGTCAATCTGACTGCTCTCCTCATACATGAGAATGAACTTGACTCTCTGTCTTCCTCCTAATGAGTGTGTGCGTGTTTTTATGATGTCTGTGTTGATTTAGAACCCGACAATTAGTAAATGAAAACATCATCATCTGAGCAAGTTTCACAACCGTTAGTTTTTGAGTGCGCGTATGTATCTGCTTTTACGGTAAAGGATTCCGCAGCCAGAAGCAGAAAGAGAAGCTGTATGTTTACGTAAAAGACATAGCCAATGGCATTTGCTCGCAGAAATTAAAAAAATAGCAAAAAAAGAAAATAAAATTTGGAAATAATTGTATAAATGCGTGAGATTTGAGACACCTTGCGTGAGAGATTGAGATGAAATGCGTGAGTCTAACGTTGATGCGTCAGAGTTGACAAGTATGTTGAAGTTTTTTCATTCTGTTCGTGTTTTGTTTGCCAGCTCTGCTTGGCTTCTGACACATGAGCTGATCAAAACGAGGAAATGTACCTCTTTCCCCAAAAACAGCTCGCGCAGGCTGTTGAATATCATCCAATAAAATTAGAGTTTCATGGTATCGGCCCCGCCCACACTGGAGGACAGAAAGGATTGGCTCTCTGTTGCGCGCCACAGCGACAAGTGGCATTGAAAACAGATGTATAGATTGAAATGCGTGAGATTTTGATGGCTTTTTTCTGTATTTTTATTTAAAGGACAGCGAAATTATGTATTAGTTGTTGTGTTAAGAAAGGTCACGTGGTTTATCCGAGAGCCGGATGCAGTCATCAAAAGAGGCCCGTGTGGCTCGCGAGCGATCGGTTCCCGACCCCGAAACAGGCTCGCGGGCGACTCAACACACGCCCCTCCTGAGTCATGAAATAAAACCACCTGCTTCTCTTATTGTGATTATTGTTCTATTTTATTTTAAAATTATTGCTGAAATCTTGGTCTCCCATCAAATCGATATCATAGACAGCATTTCTTCTCAGTTCTGGCGCTTCTTCAAGAGCTTCCTGTGATGTGTTGATAGAAAATTCTAAAGAAGACACGGGAGTTTTCGGGAGGCCACGCCTTCTCCTGCACATGTCCACATGAAAACTACCCGGATGGGACTTTCTATCGTTCATTCAACTTATTCAAGCAAAACTTCACCGAAGCCAAACTTCAATCCGCATCGCACAGGAAGCAACGAGCATGCACGCCAAACTGTACATTTTACACGCCGTGTACAAGCCAACAGAAATCGGGTTTGCGGCGCTCATTGTTTGTTGAATCTGTAAATAAATATCTTCAAACTCTGTTTGGACGTCAATAAAAACAACGGGAATGAAATATTTATATATAAACCGTTAGAACGTGTGTGTTTGTGTGCGTAGAATTCTGATGTCACAAAAACGTTAAGAATAGATAATTATTTGACGTTGTCAATAGCAACACAAACAAAAAAAAACAACGAAAAAGCACGAGCCACTTTGGCTCCGCTGCAAAGACTCAGCAACCAATCAGAATGGAGAGGAGGCGGGCTCTTGTGAATCCGCGGACCAATCCTGTGAACGGGCCGGCACGCCTATAAAAGCGCACGTTCCTGTCAGGCGACAGAGCTCTTTAAAACTCGGCTGTAGCAACACGGTTTGTTGGCGCTTCAGTACCGGTGACAGTTTTAGAAGAGACGCGGCTTTGCCCTGAATACACACTCGCACACATTGTGGATTGTTCGTTCAGAGTGCCATGCCTGGTGTTAACCTTTCCGCTCGCAGTTTCGGAGCTGCGCGAGGGAGCGCCTTCTCTCGCCCTCCGTCTCAGTACAGTAAGCGTGTGTGTCGCAGCCTTTTCGGTTCGGTAGATCACGCCGCGCTGAACCGGGAGATCTCGGCGAAGCTGCGGGAGATCTCCGAGCGGAACCAGACGCGCTGGAATTTTAACTTCACGGCCGGAACGCCGCTGCACGGAGACTACGAGTGGGAAGAAATCGCGGTGGACGCGACGCCAACGTTTTACCAGGAGTCGGTACAAGTCGGGAAAAGGAGAGCGGTTTATGTGCACGTTAATCTGTGTACAGAGGCTTCGAACCAGGAGAACCGTGCACGGGGCGACACTGGACACGGAGCTGCTGGTCCTCCTGAGGCGAGACGCACGAGGGGGACCACCAGGAGGAGGAAGAGAAAAACAATCACATCGCCCTCTACCGCCACAGCCCGCATTACAGGTAAGCGAACCCGCAATCCGACCTGTGTGTGTGTGTGTGTGTGTGTGTGTGTGTGTGTGAGAGAGAGAGAGAGACAGTCCGTTAAGATGTAATTTTTTTCCCCCTCGCAGATTTTTACTGTAAACGAAGGAAGCAGGACCTTCTTTCTCCGGCCACCGCTCTCTGTTCGGAGCAAACACCACGGAAACGACTCCGGTAAAGGTAAAGAGGACTTTGTCTTTTCATACAGTGTGTTTGTTTATGTTTATGTAGTTTCTTTTGTCTTCACTTGACAGTTTTCGTTATAACGCTGATGTTTTAAACCCTCCAACTGTTGAATGGCGATGTTATGGCGGCGTGTTTGTTGTTTTGGAGGAGAAGGGGGGGAGAGGGGGCGGGTCGCGCACGCTCCGTGGCGGGAAAAAGGAGCAGCAGTCATGGACAGTGAGGTGTTCATATCGGAGTCCAGCTTTGGACTCCTCAACCCGGCTCACTCACCAAGCTCTCTCTCTCTCTCTCTGTCTGTTCTTTCCAGGATTTTCAGATCACGTGAGGCGAGAACCCCGCAAGCTTTCAAAGTTTCAGACCTGCACTCAGGAGGAAATCCTGAGGAGGGATGAGGCAACCTCAAGCACCGACCTGCTGGAGAATGTAGCATAATGTATACACCTGGGACTGAATGTGGAGACATTCATTATTATTATTATTTTTTTTTTAAATATTTGTCCATCTGTGAGCCGTCCAGTCTTTATACTGTTTACTTCAGAGCATTGGTGTTTTCTGAAATGAATATTTGTACTACAGTACTCTGTTTACATGCTTAAAGAAAACAAATGCTCATCCCATTTATACATCACCTGTTCTCATGTGACCCTTGAATATAAAAAAAAAGGTTTTGGGGGGGAATAACTGTTTACGAACAGCTTTCATGATTGAGACAATGTGCCGCTGTGCAAACTTTTTACTTTTGGTGTAAATATCTACATAAAGATTGTAAAGGACCTTGAAAATTAGGTTTTCTGTGGGTTTTTTTCTTAAACACAGTCATGTTTCAGCCATTTTGTCATTTCACTGTCAAGTCTGAATGCTTTTTGTATGTTGTGATATAAAGTGAGCATCGGTCAAACAGTTCCTGTGTTTTCCTTTCTGTAATCACCATGTAGGAGAAGCTGGTGTCCACAATGGACAAAAAAATGGGTTTCATAACACTTTATGCAAATTATACAGAAGTGTAATGATGCAATGACGCTGCAGTCATTGTTTGCAAACTGTAGACTGAGTGTGTGTATATATTTATACATATTTCAGTTATATAGCGTGTTCAGTTCAGCAAAGAGAGTTGTTAGATTAAAATATGTTCGACTAAAATAGAGACCGAAAGATTTAGATGAATTGGAACATGAAACTGCATGGAGTTAAATGGCCACTAGTCGGCGCTCTGCTACACTAATCTTCCTCGCCTCGTCCATCTTTCAGAATTGGGCCTGGAAAAAGGAAACAGAAGCATAAAACACAGATAGGCAGGCAGCATGAACATTACTTGATTAATTATAATCTGTATGAGATCAATACACATCATTAAATTCATTATTTCTTTCATTTTCTAAGCCGCTTAATCCGAATTAATTAGCACAAACATTAACACTGAAATAGAACTGCATACTGAGCAAAATAAGATATTTAAATATATTAAATACACAAACAATAGTTTAAATGCATCTCGTGCTTTTATTAGCATATTGTAAAGCCTTCATCATTAACGCATGCATATTAAATTTTTAAGGCGGACTGAAAGGTGGAGCATTGTCCGCGCATGCGCAGCAGTATATCACGCGATACTAGACATTTGACCTGTGATCCTCTGAGCAGTAGATTGATCTATTTATCCAGAACAATATTAACATTACATGTATATAGAGAATATTAATGCAATCGTGGCGATGCACACAGGCCTCCTGGTCACGTGCCGCACGTATAACACTTACAGGGACACTGACGGCTCAGGAAAGTCCATCAAACTTTCGAACTTTACAATAATAACATGCAATGCCGTTTATCATAGCACATTAATATTTTCATGGTGCTGGAGAGAACTGGAATGTAATTTACCGGAATCTGGACCGATTTGGAGCATGTTGAGCCCGAGGCGGAGTCCGCAAGTCGTCTGACGTCATTTTTGTCAAAATCGACCGAGATGCAAAAAACAAACAAAAAAAAAAAACCCTGCATGGTTAATGTGCCTTGTTGGAAACCAGGTTCATGGGACCGCTCTTTTTCAGTTCATTTTCTGTAACCGCTTCATCCTAATTAAGGTCACGGAGAGGCTGGTGCCCATCCCAGCCAACTCAGGGCGAGGGCAGAGTACACCCTGGACAGCTCGCCAGGCCATCGCAGGGCGGAAACACGCTGACGGCTTTGCAGCCTACTCTTGTCGAAAGTCAGCAATGGTTCTTTTACATGCATCACACCATAGACAGTGAGAGTCGGCCGGCCTTTGATTAACCCAGTTAGCTACACTGGGGGGGGGGGGACGGACGACGACGACGACGACAGTGACAACCTTGTGGAGACTGGGACTCAAACCCCCAACCTTTGGATCAGCGATCCGGCGCCTTATACCACTAGACCACCACTGCCCCATACCGCTCTTCTTCTGATTATAAATGTTTATAAACGAAAATCTAGATGGAGTCGCTCAGGTCATTTCTTAGCAATTAACAATTTTTAAATTTTTTTAAAAACTTTTGTTTTTACCGGGAATTTCCGTTTCCTGTATAAAAAGAAATACTATTGGCTGAAGGTCTGTGTGACATCCGCACTGCCCAATCACGGCTTTCTCTTCTTCTTCTCCTTTTCCTTTCGGCTTTTCTCTTCAGGGGTCGCCACAGCGAATCATCTGCCTCCATCTCACCCTGTCCTCCTCATCTTCTTCTCTTCCTCCAACTGCCTTCATGTCCTCCTTCACCACATCCATAAATCTCCTCTTTGGTCTTCCTCTGGGCCTTCTGCCTGGTAGTTCCAACCTCAGCATCCGACTACCAAGATACTCACTATCCCTCCTCTGTACATGTCCAAACCATCTCAATCTCGCCTCTCTGACTTTGTCTCCAAAACCTCTTACATGTGCTGTCCCTCTGATGTACTCATTTGCCCAATCACAGCATGACTCTGATTATAGCGGGCTTTCTGGTCTACACACTGAATGATTGTCGATAGAGGATGGAAACACGATTGTGTCAGGATTACAAGCCACAACTGACAAAGCGATATTTCAAAAAACTTTCACTTGTAAAAAAATACACTTTGATAAACGATCTTGCAGGGCAAACTCAGTGCGTCCATGCTTATACTGTCATAAGTGAGTAAACGGCCTGGCGAGCTGACCGGGGTGTGCTCTGCTCTTGCTCTTGCCTGGAGTCGGCTGGGATGGGTGCCAGCCTCCCCGTGACCATAATTAGGATTAAGCAGTTACAGAAAATGAACAATGAATTAGTGATTTTTAAATCATATATCATGTACGTTAAGTGTGTAAAAATCAGAACTATCTCCGGGGTCAGGTGGGGAACTTCTGAAAACATGTTGATTTCATATCGAATGACTTTGACATATGTTCAACCTAAGTGTGAATGGTTGCGTGAGCGATAGCTTGGCAAGCTGTCCAGGTGTACCCTGTCCAGGCTCACAGTCGGCTGAGTTGGGTGCCGGCCTCGACGTGACCCTAATTCGGATTAAGCGGCTTAGAAAATGAAAGAAATAATGAATTTTATGGTGTGTATTGATCTCATCCCGATTATAATTAATCAAGTAATGTTCATGCTAACTGCCTATCTGTGTTTTATGCTCCCGTTTCCTTTTTCCAGGCCCAATTCTCAAAGATGAACTCGAGTCAACTTCTGATCCTGTTTTGTTTTGAAAGATTGACGAGGCGAGGAAGATTACTGTAGCACAGCGCCGACCAGTGGCCATTTAACTCCATGCAGCTACATGTTCCAATTCATCTCAATCTGTCTGTCTCGATTTTAATTCAACATCCAGTATTTTGTTTCGTCCCTTTCCTGATGTACAGCTGTAATGATAATTCCTCAAATTTATATTTTCATTCAGGGTTGTTTAATCTTCTGGAAGTCAGAAGGCATGATAATTATCGGTTTACTATGGGAGCGGTGAACATCCAAAAGACACTCAAGCAAAACGAGCAGTGCAAATAGTTTATTTTTTAATTACAACTATTTTCTTCATCTTTTCCTTTCAGCTTTTCTCCTTTTTCACGTTCGTCGCAGAGAATCATCTGATTCGCATGTTGGATTTGGTTCACAGGTGTTTACGTCGGATGCCCTTCCTGACACAACCCTTTAGCATGGGGTAGAAACACGCTGACGGCTTTGCAGCTCCTCTTTACGAAAGTCAGAAATGGTTCTTTTAAATGGACCTATGGACCTCTCACTATATGCAGTGAGAGACATGGCTGGCCTTTGATAACCCAGTTAATTGCACTGGAGGGTCAGTGACAATGCTGTGGAGAGTGGGACTCAAACCCACAACTTTAGGATGTGCGATCCAGTGTGATTTAATTCGAACCACAGGGATCTCTCACTTTCCACGGTTAATTGGGACCGAGAGTCCCCCCACGACCATCGAATTCCGCGAAGTTGGCTCATCACCCCCCCCACTGATGTATATGTTGTACGTGTTTATGTGTATATAATATCAATAAATACACATTCAGTGCTATAAATACTTCTAATAACAATTAAACATTCAAAAATAATGCATAAGATGTAAATAAAATATAAATACACACACATACAGACATGCGTGCACGCACACAGATGCGCGCCTCACAACAATGTAACTCGTTTTGATAGGAGGTTTTGGGTTGATTTTAGTTTTTGTTTGTTTTGCATAATTGGCTTTGTTTTTGTGGCATTTTCCTTAACTTTTCCCCTATTCTTCCGTAATTTCCTTATTTTTTAATTAGATGAATATTAAAAAAAAAAACAGGATGCACTGAAGCCACATGAATTGAAGTGCGAAGCAGCGAAGGATCCCTGTATATACAAATAAATTTAAATAAACTATACAAAACTGTGCAAAAGACATGTACATATTTAATAATTAATGATATATTAGGTATATAATAATTAAAGCTAAATGTTATTTTCTTGTGTAAATGAGCAAAGTTATACATTCACTAATTATGAAGAAGGCGGCGTGGATGTCACAAAATCGTCCCTGAAACGGTTCAAATCAGGAATATCCACTGAGCCTGAGGTCAATCATGTCCCCCTGTTTTCTCCTCAATTTACTTATATCCAATTCTAACCAATCAGGTATTGCCCTCCCTATCACACGACCACCACCAACCACAGAGGCGGAGCATGCACATACTCGCTCCATTACATGTATGCTAGCCACGCGCCTCTTTCTGAACTGCGGGGCATGTGTATTTGGGAGCCGGTCTAACACACTCGGAGGGAAAGCACGATCCGCCCCCTCGTATGAATAAGCTCACAGATGCCCGTGATTGACTGGCGATCTCTGTAAGTGACAGTGAAGTGAGTGTGTGCTGTCTCTCCCTCCCAAGAGAGCTCAGACAATTCATTGCTCCTGTGGACTCCTGGCCATGAACAGCTCACAAGGCCAGCAGTATACAGTAATCCCTCATGACCTCATGCTTCAGTTTCTGCGGCTTGAGTGCATCACGGGTTTTTCAAAAATATTCATCAAAAAAATAAGGAAATTAAGGAAAAAATAGGGAAAAAGTTCAGGAAAATGCTGGAAAACAAGGCCAATTATGCAAAAAAAAAAAAAAAAAAAAAAACAACAAATAAAAAACAACTCAACCCCCCCTACACCGAAACTATTTACATTTTTATGTGATCTGCGCATCTGTGTGTACGTGCGTGCGTCTGTATGTGTGTGTATTTATATTTTATTTACATCTGATGCATTATTTTTGAATGTTTAATTGTTATTCTAAGCATTTATAGCATTGAATATGTATTTATTGATATTATATATGCATATACATGTACGTATATATGTCAGTCGGGGGAGTTGATCTACTTCCCGGAAATCGGCGGTCAAGGAGGGCCTCGGTCCCCATTAACCGCAGAAGGTGAGGGATATATATATATATATATATATATATATACATACATATATATATATATATATATATATATACATACATATATATATTATCATTATCATTTTAATTATAATATCATAAACAGACGAAGATCAGGTGAGCTCTTTGTGCTCAAAAAAAAAGCATAACGATGGCTCCAGTTTCCCCGCCACTCTAAAACAGTATCAGCAGTACAGATGAGGAGCATTTGACTTAATAATTAGTGTAAATATCAATATTGGTATGTTTCAGGTGGAATAATTCTTTTAACCCTCAACCATTTCATAAAGGTCAGATATTGAACACATTTTTACACCCTCACTTTCAACTTCAGACACCAGCTGAGCATCACAGAATGAGGCCTAATCCAAAACCCTCTATAGCTCTTCAGGAAGCTGCTTTCTCAATTGCTGAATTTGAGTATGAGTATTGGATGGCCTGTTTGGCTTCCTCTTGGTCTTTCAGGGCTCTGTGCATACTGATTGGATACCTGTTTGAATGGGCCACCTTTCCTTTTAGTGCACTGCACGGCAGAGTGGAATACCAATGAGCGGAAATACCACTGTGTGTGGGGAGGTGGTAGAGCAAGGGATGTACTACTGAGCCTCCATCCTCCCAACACACACACACACACTAAAAATAAAAAAAAAAAAAATAAAAAAAAAAATCGTTATTTAACACTCTGGGGTCGTCACACAGCCCTGTAGCGACATTTATGCGTTTAAGAAGTGGAAGGAGAATCATATCAGCTAATTGAATTTACAACTCTCTGATGGATGGAAAAATCATTTTGCCTTTCAAAGGAAATACAAAAAAAATAAAACAATTAAAAGAAGCAGTGTTGTGATCTGGAGTTGTTTCAGTCGGTCAAGTCAAGGCTTAGCAACATTAAAAATAATCTACAATGTCAATCAACTGAGTCGGGGCAGTGGTGGTCTAGTGGTATAAGGTGCCGGATCGCTGATCCAAAGGTTGGGGGATCGAGTCCCACTCTCCACAAGGTTGTCACTGTCCCCCCCCAGTGCAGCTAACTGGGTTATCAAAGGCCGGCCATGTCTCTCACTGTCTATGGTGTGAGGCATGTAAAAGAACCATTGCTGACTTTCGTAAAGAGGAGCTGCAAAGCCGTCAGTGTGTTTCCGCCCAGCGATGGCCTGGCGAGCTGTCCAGGGTGTACTCTGCCCTCGCCCCGAGTTGGCTGGGATGGGCACCAGCCTCCCCGTGACCCTAATTCGGATGAAGCGGTTACAGAAAAACGATGATGATCAATCAAATGAAGTTCCTGAGGACTGCACTGCGTGAACGACCAGGTTATAACCTCAGCAGAGTTTTTTCTTGATGGCTGCTGATCTATCTGAGGAAGACAATGCCAAGATTCATCAGCTCCAGTAGTGAGAGAGTGGTTCAGGAGCATGAGGAATCATTTTTACACATGAACTGGCACCACACAGTCCTGACGCTCATCGTCCGTGGAAGTCCATGGGACGCGCGGGTGAGCACTTTCTGAAGTGGTTCAACTCTCCCACCATCAATACGAAATATCTTTCACAAAAAATTGTGTAACTGTTAACATTTATACATGAGGTTGTCAAAACAATGTTATGGGAGAAGAGCGTGCTGGGATTGCAGCTGAAGGCAGTTTCAGCAAATATTAGTGTGTGACCTTTCTTGTGAGCGAAAGCAAAGTATATACTCGACTGTATACTGTATACATATTCACTTCAATCAAGTACAATTTTCATTCATTATTCCTTAATTCTCTTCATTCTTCATTCTTAATTCTCTTAAAACTCTCAATTACTGTTTCTTTTGATCAGATCAAAAACTCTAACTCAGTCATTATTTGTAATTTGTAATTGTTCTTATGCAGAGCTCTCACTTATCAAATCCAGCGGTCACCTGATAGCGATACCGTGTAGATTTATATTTTTATAAGTTCCTGGTTTGTTCATTTTCTGTAACCGCTTAATCCTAATTAGGGTCGCGGGGAGGCCGCCGCCCATCCTAGCCGACTCCGGGCGAGGGGAGAGTACACCCTGGACAGCTCACCAGGACTTTGCAGCTCCTCTTGTCGAAAGATCAGCCACGGTTCTTTTACATGAACCGCTCACCATCGACGGTGAGAGACATGGCCGGCCTTTGATAACCCAGGTCGCTGCACTGGGGGAGTTCCTGCTTTGTTCATAACTAATTCCAAAAAAGTTAGGCTGTTGGGTAAAATGTAAATAAAATTAGAATGGAATGATTTGCAAATCTAGGTAAGCACATATTTTATTTTCAGGAGAATATAGAAAACATAGCAGACATTAAAAGTTCCCTTAATATGAACTCATTTTAAATACAATGGCAGCAACATGTCAGGGAAAAAAAAAAGTTGGGATGGGACAAGAAGAGGCTATTGTAAGTGGGACTGAAATGAAAAAACAGCTGGAGGAACATTTTGCAAATCATGTTGACTGACAGCGATTTCTGGAAGTGTTCCTGAGCCCATGCAGTTATTTTCGTGACAGAGTCATGCTGTTTTTATTGCAGTGCTGCCTGGGGACCTGTAGATTACTGGCATCCAATATTGATTTTTCGGCGTGTCTCTTGCACATCTGCAATGTTGTCTCCAGATTCTCAGAATCTTTTGATGATATTATGGACTGGAAGTAATAATATATTTAAATATTGACACGCCTCTACCTGGTTGCTCTTGTTAAACCTGATCATGTTAATAATCTGTTGCCATTTATCCAACTCGGTTGCAAAGTATTCCTTCATCTCTTTTTTTCGTACCATTTACTTTTATAGCATTTTGTTGCATTTATTTAAACCATATGACCGACACTCCTATCCAGAACAACTTACATGTGTTCTTTTTTTTTTGTATATACTGTATTGTATTTATATATATATATATATATATATATATATATATATATATATGATTTTCTGAGTAGATCCTTCCGTAGGAGAGTGCTCAATACTTTTTGGTAGAGCAAATAACAAAAATAAAAGGACAGGACAAAGACTTTCTATTGAAACTCCATTTATCACTACAGATCTGTTTCGAGGGGAGGTGAAACCATCCTCTCTCTTCAGGTGATTATAGAAGAAGAATCTATAATAATATAGGAAGAATTCTATAATCACCTGAAGAGAGAGGATGGTTTCACCTCCCCTCGAAACAGATCTGTAGTGATAAATGGAGTTTCAATAGAAAGTCTTTGTTTTGTTTTTATATATATATATATATATATATATATGCTTGAACCCTGGATCTTTGGGAGGGTAATGCGAAGCCTTAACCACTGAGCCACCACTGTGTTCTATGCTCTAGCATGAATAAAATATTGGTTGATAAGATTTGCAGATCATTGTGTTCTGTTTTTATTTACATTGTACACACTGCCCCAGCATTTTTGGAATTAGGGTTGTTTGTAAAGTGGGTGTTGTAAGCATAAATTTGCCACTGGCTTTTCACTGTCATTTTTTTTTTTTTTTTTTGCCATCAGCGTATGAGTCACACTGGGGACCTGAGTTTTTGAGCAACATCTGTGTAAGTCCAAATCATGGGGCTTCTGCGGGGGATACGGTGGCGGTTGCAGGGTAGGCCAAAATGTCACTGAGAGCAGTGGATCCCACATTGGCCTTCCAGCAGAAATCTCTGTACAGTCAGAACATTTGAACTGACTGATCTTTAAATAAGAACTGGATCACACTATTTTAAGAGTCACCTACATTTTCCTGAAAAAATGTTTAGATCCGTGTCAGTGTTTAAGCAGCTATTACACCAGGACTAAGGTTTAGGTACTATACTCATCATTTTCTGTAACCGCTTCATCCTAATTAGGGTCGCGGGGAGGCTGGTGCCCATCCCAGCCAACTCAGGGCGAGGGCAGAGTACACCCTGGACAGCTCGCCAGGCCATCGCAGGGCGGAAACACGCTGACGGCTTTGCAGCCTACTCTTGTTGAAAGTCAGCAATGGTTCTTTTACATGTCTCACACCAGAGACAGTGAGAGACATGGCCGGCCTTTGATAACCCAGTTAGCTGCACTGGGACAGTGACAACCTTGTGGAGAGTGGGACTCGAACCCCCAACCTTTGGATCAGCGATCCGGCGCCTTATACCACTAGACCACCACTGCCCCGTAGGTACTATACTGAAGCCTGAAATTGAAAGAACTTTTTGTTCAGAAATATCTACAGTACTTGTTTTTCTGCTTTCTGACTAATTGTCGTATCGTACAAGGGTGTCTGACCATTCACACATCCCCGCCTTCATTCATTCATTTTCTGTAACCGCTTAATCTTAATTAGGGTCACGGGGAGGCTGGCGCCCATCCCAGCTGACTCTGGACCAGGGTATAGAGTACACCATGGACAGCTCGCCAGGCCATCACAGGGCGCAAACACAGTGACGGCTGTGCAGCTCCTCTTGTCGAAGATCAGCAACGGTTCTTTTACATGAACCTCCCACCACAGACAGTGAGAGACATGGCCGACCTTTGATAACCCACTTAGCTGCACTGGGGGGTGGGGATGGGGCAGTGACAACCCACGGAAAGTGGGGCTCGAACCCCCAACCTTAGGATCAGTGATCCAGCACCTTTACCACCAGGCTACCAATGCCCCTCCTTCATGCAGTGTAATTTAATCTGAATAACGACTATAGTATTTTGGATCTCATCTCAGCCGACACTGGGTGAAGGCAGGGTACAGCCTGAACAGCTCGCCAGACCCTTGCAGGCCAAGACACCCACCACCATTCAAACTCACACCAAGAGGCAATATGGAACAGCCAAAATAACTTAATATAATGTCTGTAGACTGTGGATGGAAACTGTAGTACCCAGAGGAAACCCACACAAGCACAACATGCAAGCTCCATACAAACAGCCGAGCCCAGGACTTGAACCCAGGGCCTTGTTGCTGTGAGCCAGACATGCTAACCACTATACCACCATGTCACCCGAAAGTCTCGCATATCTAGCTGGGTTCAAGTGTTTCAGGATCCGTTTGAACTTGCAGGAGTTTCTTTCAGGAACTCTGGTTTCCTCATGCACATTCGCACATTTTCAGCCGAGTGTGAAGCAGCTGGGATAAGAATCACCACCTTCAAGTCCAAGGCCATGGTCCTCCCCAGAAACGGGTGGTATGCACCTCTGGAGTCTGGAATGAGGTCCCAAAGTGGAAAAGTGTAAGTGTCTCAGGGTCTTGTTCGTGAGTGAGGGAAGAATGGAGCGGGAGCTCGCTCCAGCATCTGCTGTAAAGTGGAGCTCATACCGGTCCGTCGTGGTGAAGACGGAGCTGAGCCAGAAGGAAATCTCTCATTTTACCAGTCGATATACATTCCAACCCTCACCTATGGTGGTGAGCTTTGGGTAGCGACCAAAAGAACAAGATCTTGCATCCAAGCAGGTGAAATCAGCTTCCTTCACAGGGTGGCGGGGATCTCCTTTAGAGATAGAAGTTATGTCATCCAAATGGAGCTCGGAGTAGAACCACTGCTCCTCTGAACGTGTATATAAGATGCCTTGTTTCTGCCCTGTGATGGCCCGGTGAGAGTGTCCAGAGGATATTCTGGCCTGATCCAGAATGGGCCGAGATGGATAGCAGTCTCCCCACGACCCTAATTAGAATAAAACTGTTCAAAAAGTGAATGAATGAATGAATGAATCAAGTCCATGTTTGCTGTGGTGAACATTTATTCCCATAGTTCCCAAGTTCCAAGCAATCTGATGCTGGTCATAACGAAGCGGCAGCCAGACTGTAAAGCCACAAGGAGAGTCTGGGAGAAGGTAGCCTTTTTGAAACGGCTGGTATATAACTTTTGATGCTTTTTATAAGGTAAACTTCATATCAAGTTCTATGTGCAGAAATAAACTTTATTCATAAAGCTACATCATTTCAATCAAACAGAATCATCAATTATTTTTTTTCACAAAGGAACAAACACTAATATCTTCTGTAATGAAACATTTTAGTTTTATTTACATGTTGCAGGGAAATGTTCTTGCATGTAGTAAACTTAATGAATACCTGAATAACCACATTCTATAAATTAAATATTATTTTAAAGCTTTGATCATTTTTTTTTAATCATTCCACTTTACAACCACAGGGATCCTTCACTTTCTGTGGTTAATTGAGACTGAGATTCCCCCACAACCACCAAGTTCCATGAAATAGGATCAACCCCCCAACCGATGTATACATGTACATTATTATTTATTATTATTATTACGGATGCTTATATAGAGCAATTTCATACGGGTACCTGTCGCCACTGTACAGCACCAGTTGTTGTGTTGTTCTATCCTTTTGATGCCTAGCGCCAAGCAGGAAGCAACAACTCCCAGATTTTAACGTCTCATGGTATGACTCAGCCAGATTCGAACTCCGACCTTTCAGAGGATAAAGCAGACGCTCTCCCGACTGAGCTAAATCCCCGGTTTGTAGATGTGTATATAATATCAATAAATACGTATTCAATGATATAAATGCTTATAATAACAATTAAACATTCAAAATCAGGCATAAGATGTAAATACAATATAAATACACACACACATAAAGGTGCATGCACGCAGATGCGCACCTCGCCAAAATGTAAGTAGTTTTGATAGGAGGTTTTGGGTTGTTTTTTGTTTTGTGTTTGTTTAGGGTTTTTTTTTTTTTTGCATAATTGGCCTTGTTTTTGTGGCATTTTCCTTAACTTTTCCCCTATTCTTCCTCAATTTTCTTATTTTTTAATTCGATAAATATTTAAAAAAAACGCGATGCACTGAAACCGCATGAATTGAAGTGTGAAGTAGCGAGGGATCCCTATACACTACTTTATAACCTCAGAGTCTGATTATATTTCTGTATTTGTTTTTACATCTATAAACAAAAAATACACTTGCTGTGAATAATACCTTATAAAACGCTGAAAAACAGAAAAATTCAAAACTACAGTAAATTAATAAGAATGTACAGAATGTACAGAATTAATACACACACAACTTACAAGTTAATTTTTTTAGTGTGCATGCGTTAACTGGCGTGTAGCGTCTTGCCCTTCCTGCACTTTTAACTTTTTTCTTGTCTTTTTTCTTTGTACGTACTTATCATTTTATTGTTTAAAAGTCGTTTCCCTCTCAATATGTGGGTTGAGAGAGCTTTTACCACTGCTGAACTTTTACTCTCATGGACAATTGGAACCGCAGAGCAGCAATTTCCTCCGGGATCAATAAAGAATTCTGACGGTTCAGGTTCTAATTAGATCTTGTATGCAGTTAGTATGTTAGCCCAGGCCTTGCCATTTTACCAGGAGCCAATATAATACTAAATGTGCAGTGTATTGGATGGCTATTCGGAAATGACTGAGACGATTTGCACTTGAAAACAGTTTTGGAATTAATTTTTTTTCTGTTTTGGGGTGTTTTGGAATTACAATCATCTCTACAGACTTCAGCGAATCATTATCAGAGTCGGAGTCAAGACTAAGAACAGATTTCATTTTTACTTCTACGGTATTGTCTCTTAATTTATCTGACATTGTTGCTGTTTATGTTTACCAATGGATCTATTAATAATAATATTGTATTTATTGTATTATATTACAGTGGTACCTTGACTTATGAATTTAATCCGTTCCAAGGGCAAGCTTGTAAGATGAAAAGTTTGCTAGATGAAACAATTATTCTCATAAGAAATAACAAAACCAAATAATTTGTTCCAACCCCGTCCCAAACTCATATAACTCACCACAAACACGTATATTTGAACTAATATATTCAAGATAAACATGTAAAAACAATAAATATTTTATAATAATAATAATAATAATAATACATGTACATTAATAATAATTAATTGTCTGTCTTCCTTTCGGCTTTTTCCCTTTTACTCGGGAGTCGCCACAGCGAACCATTTGATTCGCACATTTGATTTGGCAGAGGTTTTTACGTCGGATGCCCTTCCTGTCACAACCCTTTTTAGCAAGGGACAGAAACACGCTGACGACTTTGCAGCTCCTCTTTACGAAAGTCAGCAATGATTCTTTTACATCAACCTCTCACCATAGACAGTGACAGACATGGCCCGCCTTTGATAACCCAGTTAGCTGCACTGGGGGGGACAGTGACAACCTTGTGGAGAGTGGGACTCAAACCCCCAACCTTTGGATCAGCAATCCAGCACCCTATACCACTAGACCACCACTGCCCCCACTGATAATAATTAATAATAAATAATAATAAAACAAGAATAAACAATAAGTTAACTAACCGCTGCGATCATCGACTGCGAGGAAGATATCATGTGGGCAGGCATGAGGTAGTGCGTAGCAGAGGCAGAGGAGGAGGAGAATTTTGTGCATGTGCACGCTACGAATGCCAGCAAAGAAAGGCTAGTGGTGAGCTCCCACAAGGCCAGCACTTTGGGAAATGTATTTTTTTCTTCCTATAGGGCAGTGTTTCCCAACCCCTGTTCCGCGGCACATTAGTGTGCCGTGAGAAATCATCCGGTGTGCCGCGGAAGATTAACCGATTTCACTTAGCATGTAATAACAGTGCTGTTCCGCTAGAGGGCAGTATCATTTTTGTTCTGTGGTGTGCCTCGTGATTTTTCTAATGTAAAAGGTGTGCCTTGGCTCAACAAGATTGGGAAACACTGCTATAGGGGGTGTCACAGAAAACAATTGAGAAAAACTGCACAAGGTGTTCTTGGAGCGCGGAGAAATTCACGCGGAAGAATACAAGGCTGATCGGCCCAGAAAAGCCATTTCCTGGGCAGAGCTCGTAAATCAAAATTTTGCTCGTTGGATGGGGCAGATTTTTGGTGGGATCGAAGCTTGTATCATGAAAAATTAATTATAAGGGACACTCGTAAGTCAAGGTACCACTGTAATATTAATAATAACATTGTTCTGTAAATAGATGCTGTGAAATTTAAAAAATAACGTGATTAAAAAGATACCAGTACATAAATCTGTGCTGGAATTAACCTAAACAGAGCAACATGTTTCCATGTGGGGCAGTGGTGGCCTAGTGGTATAGGGCGCTGGATTGCTGATCCAAAGGTTGAGGGTTCGAGTCCCACTCTCCACAAGGTTGTCACTGTCCCCCCCAGTGCAGCGAACTGGGTTATCAAAGGCCGGCCATGTCTCTCACTGTCTATGGTGTGAGGCATGTAAAAGAACCATTGCTGACTTTCGACAAGAGTAGGCTGCAAAGCCGTCAGCGTGTTTCTGTCCCTTGCTAAAAAGGGTTGTGACAGGAAGGGCATCCGATGTAAAAAAAAACCTCTGCCAAATCAAATGTGCGGATCAAGATGATTTGCTGTGGCGACTCCCGAGTAAAAGGGAAAAAGCCGAAAGGAAGACAGACAGAGCAATGTGTTTCCACCAGAGACAGGTTTTAAAAACTCTTCTGTTTGTCCCTTAACTCTGTGTCTCAGGCACATTAACCAATCAAAATGTGGGACACTAACATACTATTTTTGACCTCTGTTGATATAATCGGGATCATTGCACCTTGTGCGATACAGTATATGTAAAAAAAACTATGAAACATGATTGCAAGGACTGACATTTTTGGACAGCCTCTTACAGGTGCATTTTTCAATATACTGTACTGGAACTGGAAAGTCAGTGAGTTTTGAAGTCAATTTGCTGGCCTGATGCAGGTCACTTGGGAAGTGTGCTTTATAAATACAATAGTCAGTGTGCACTTTTGCAAGGGATGTTTGTAAATCTGCAAGTTTTCCTGAACATCTCTCAGAACCAGACACAGTTCTACTGGAAATTTTGACTTTCACACTTGCGTCTGTTTTCGCATGTAAAACCCATCAGCCTTCATTATGTTCTCTTAAGTAATAAGCTGCTTTCTTTATTGACAATCAGACATCCTTTTTTTCTGCAACATTGAACGTGCTACTGGAAAAATGATGCTCTTGAAAGCTAAAATGTATTTTGCTATGTGAAGCTGCTTGCAACAATGTCAACCATTGTGTGATTATAAATAAAACTGAATTGAATTGAAAATGTCTTTGTACTGACTCACTAATTAAGAAATCATAAAATAAACATCTATAGGAGAGTTTACACAAAAGAAATGGGGTGCCTAATATTTTATCACACATATGAGCCACTAGGAACCAGAGCGGGCCATCCCACATTTTTTGATGGAACCAGAGGTGAATCCTCTCAGCCCTCACCCGCTATGTGCTGAAGATATTGTGAGGATTCACCCCTGGTTCTGAGTTCATTGTAGTGAAAAGGTTTGCATGTCTGTCTCACAAGCAGAAGGCTCTGGGTTCAAGTCCTGGACATGGGTGTTTCTGTGTGAAGTTTGCATGTTTTTCCCATGTTTGTGTGGGTTCCCTATGGATACTTCAGTCTCCTCCCACAGTCCAAATACATTCACAATGGATTGAATTCTAATGAGGCTCCCGAGTGGTGCATCGACAAGGTTAACCCAGGGACCGCACGTTTGAATCCGGGTTAATGTCACAGCCATTCATAGCAGGGAGTCCATGGGAGCTAAGTGGCCGAGCTCTCATGGGAGGGAGGATGGATGGCATACACTCACGTTCCTGTCACTCACAGCAATCACCAGCCACTCATGGGCATCTGTGAGCTCATTTGTACTAGGACGAGTGGATGGTGCTTTCCCTCCAAGTGTGTTAGACCGGCTCCAACTGTGCAGGCGCAGCAGTTAAAAAAGAGGCGGCTGGCCAGCATTGCATGCTCCTCCCTAGTCAGTGGTGTTTGTCTGATAGGGAAGATAATACTTGATGGGTGAGAAATGGATATGACTAAATTAGAGAGAGAATGGGGAAAAAAAATCCAAAAATAAAAAAATTATTACCGATTCCAAATTGCCCTGAGGTCTGAGTACAAATAGATATGTGTGTGTGTTGCCCTTTGATGGGGTGGTGAGCTGTTCAGGATGTATCCCGCCTTCGCTCAGAGTCGGTTGAGACCCTAATAGGATAAAGCCGCTCGAGAAATGAATGAATGAATGAATAACTGAATGAATGGGTGTGAAAGGGTTGAGCTAAGTTCTGTGTGGTTTGCGCAACATCTGCGCAATCTAGGCGCAGCATAATGCCCTAGAACGCTCGCTTGCGTTTCACATCAGGAGGAAGTTACGTCAGACCGCGCGATAATACTGTGTCGTATGTCCAGTTTTACAGTCAGGAAAGAGGTGCTGAGGAGGATACAGGAGGATTATAGACCAGTGAGCCGCATTAATGCACAAGAGCTGTCGGGATTAAAGGAAGAGAGGAAGGAAGGAGGGAAGGAAGGGTTGGTATAGGTGAGATTAAAACAATAGTAAGATGTTGTTAAAAATAACCTTGAGAGTGGAGTGTTAGTGTGTTAATGACTGACTCCTTCACCTGAGAGAGAGAGAGACAGAGACAGAGAGACCGAGACCCACCGACAGACAGACAGAGGGAGTGAGAGTAAGTGATAGTGTGTGTGTGTGTGTGTGTGTGTGTGAGAGCGAGAGAGAGAGAGAGAGTGAATGAATGAATGAATGAATGAGAGAGACAGACAGAGAGTGAGACAGGCAGTGTTTTATGTTAGAGAGAGACAGACATAGGGAATGAGAGTAAATGATATTTAGTAATGTAATTAAGTAAATGATAGAGTGAGATAGACAGAGTGGGTGTTCTATTGAGAGAGAAAGTGTGTAAATGAGTGAGAGACAAACAGAGTGAGGCAGGCAGTTTTTTATGTTAGAGAGAGAAAGAGAGAGACAAGAGGGAATGAGAGTAACCGATAGCGGGAGACAGACAGTTTGAGAGCGAGACAGAGAGTGTGTGTGTGTGTGAGAGAGAAAGAGAGAGAGAGTGAGTGTGTGTGAGAGAGAGAGAGAGTGAGTGAGTGAGTGTGTGTGTGTGTGTGTGTGTGTGAGAGAGAGAGAGATCATAATGACAAGTTTGTTAGAAGTGTGATCTTGTACGTATATTGAATGTTGTGATTCAGATGGGTCCATGAAGGGAGTGAGAGAGAGAAGGAAAGAAAAAAGTGCCCCTGTGCATACCTTCATTGAGATAGTGTGAGAGAGATAGATAGAGAGACGAGTTTCTGTACTTCAAACAGTCCGTTATACTCAGTCTGCTTTTTATTTTGGACTCGTAAGAATAAATTAAACAATAAACCATGATAGCCAAACCTGAGGTGAGGAGGAGCGGCACCCTGGTGTTTGGTGCTAAAGCGGCGGCAGAGGAGCAAGAGGTCAGCAACGGGCCGACCGAGCCTCCCGTAACTGGAACCGCTCCCGAACCAGAGGTCAGACCCAAGCAGCCAGGCAAAAGGAGCACCGAGAGTGAAGTGTTTGATGATGGAACAAATACTTTCTTCTGGTGAGGAAAAACCCACATGCTTCATTTCTTCTGATCAACTCAGGGGTGTGTTCATTTTATATTTATTATATGTACTGTGTACAAACAAAATGTCGTGGACACCTGACCTGAACAACACACACGCACTCTCTATCTCACACACTCTCTCTCTCTCGAGATGTCTCTCTCACACACACTCTTACACACTCTCTCTCTCTCTCTCTCTCTCTCTCTCTCTCTCTCTCTCTCACACACACACACACACACACACACTCTTACACAATCCCTCTCTCTTGTACACTTTCTTGCATGCTTTTTCTCTCTCAAACACTCTCTCACACACATGCACAGACTCACTTTCTCTCTCTCTCTTTCTCTCTCACGCACACTTTCTCGCATGCTTTTTCTCTCTCGGACACTCTTTCTCTCTCGGACACTCTTTCTCTCTCGGACACTCTTTCTCTCTTACAGACACACACACAGACTCTCTCTCACACATACACTCTCTTTTGGACACATGCACACTCTCTTGCATGCTGTCTCTTGCATCTCTGACGTTCTCTTTCTCATGCTGGCTCATATGCTCTCTCGCTCTCTCTCACACGTACTCTTTCGCGTGCACACATGCTCTCTCACACTCTGTTGCACATCTCTCTCTCTCTCTCTCTCTCTGTCTCAAGTGTACACATTCTCTCTCTCTCTCTCTCTCTCTCTCTCTTGCGCACACACCAGTGTTCCCATTATGGAGAACTAAGCTTGCATCAATACTGTATTCAGATGATTCAGATGCTGGAGGCATTGCCTATGTTGACGGCTTAGCTTACTTGATGGCAAGAAGCGCAGGGAGGCTGCCAGAGGTGGAAAATTGCATGTACTGACAGAATTTTAGTGGTTTTAACTTTGATTAAAAGTTTATAGGTAGCTAACAATTTATTTCAGTAGTGAAAACAACAAGTTTTTAATATCAACTCAAAATCAGTGATAAAAGTTGTCTTCCGAATCAGGATCACCTAGATAAGGTCAAGGTTGTTACTTGCATTGATGTTCGCGTGTACAGTTGTATACATTCATGGAATGCCTTCATTGTGTGCATAACATAGTGGGACATCGGTGGTTCAGGAACTCTG